>QXTE01000173.1:1574896-1767168 GCA_003942145.1 Platysternon megacephalum
ATCTATTTCCTCATCACTCTCGTCACCGCGCTGCCGTCGCCTCCTCGCCTGGTTTTGCTTTGCCAGGTTCCGGCTCTGCATATACTCCAGGATAATGCGCGTGGTGGTCATAGTGCTCATAATTGCCGCGGTGATCTGAGCGGGCTCCATGATCCCAGTGCTATGGCGTCTGGGCTGAAAAAAGGCGCAAAACGATTGTCTGCTGTTGCTTTCACGGAGGGAGGGAGGGAGGGAGTGGGGGCCTGACGACATGTACCCAGAATCACCCGCGACACTGTTTTTGCCCCATCAGGCATTGGGATCTCAACCCAGAATTCCAATGGGCGGCGGACGCTGCGGGAACTGTGGGATAGCACAATCGACTGTATAAAAACGATTTCTATAAAACCGACTTCTATAAATTCGACCTAATTTCGTAGTGTAGACATACCCTTAGATGACGTGGAGATCACCTGGAGTGAAATACACAATGCTATATGTTATGATGCTGCTGGAACAAATGGTCTTCAGATGGTTGCACAAGAAACCTTGGCTTTCTGAAGAGGCCTTTGCTATACTAGCAAAAAGAGGCAGACGCACACAAGCAAGGAGATATCCAAAAACGTAGATAGCGGAGAGGCATTCTCTGGGCCATTGCAAAACGTGACTGAGATTTACATCAAACTTCCTGGCCGATGAAGCAGAGGACAGGCTAAAATAAAACAACCTGCCTACAGTGCCATTATGTGCCAGACTGGCAGCCATAAACAGCCTTCTAACATTCCCATCATGAAACTAGACAGTTCTCCCTACTCACAGAGGGACAGAAAACAAGTTATGAAAGTGTGCTGAACCATGCACCCTCCGACACGGCTGCAGACCCAGGGACAAACACTGATCCTCCATTGCCCAGAAAAGTACAAAAGGCAGCCCAAAAGTTACTGACCAGACATGCTGCTAGACCTGATGGTATTCCACCCAAGCTGTTCAAAGATGACTTGGAACCACTGAGCATCAGCCTGCATCATCTTAAAAGTGTGGGTGTCAAGCAGAATGGAAAGACTGCATCATAGTGTCCCTGAATGAGGGCAAAGGATCTCTCTTTGGGTGTGGCAACTACAGGCCAATCTCATTGTTATCAGTCCCTGGAAAGGTCTTCACCAAGTTTTGCTTGGTAGGATGCAGCCACTTCTTAAAAGACATCATCCACAGCAATCAGGTTGAGCAGTTGATAATGGATGCTGTCTTTACCCTCCAGCTTCTGACTGAGCTGTACTGAGAATTTAACTGCCCGTTTCACATGGCATATATCAACATCAAACCAGCCTTTGATTTGGTCAACAGGTCAGCACTTTGGCTTGCACTGAAAGAAGTTGGAGTTCCAGATGTTTTACTAAATCTGGTATGCAATCACTGGAACCAGTGAGAGAATGCATATTGGTTCATAGCTTTTGCTACATTTCTATACAACCTCAGGCCTGCAGCAGGGATGCATTCTCACCCTGGCACTATTCTGTTGAGCTATCAATTGGATATTAGGACTTGTTGCTCCACACATCAGAAACAAGGTTGATCAAGAAGCATTCACTGACCAAGACTATGCATATGACGGTCTTGCTTTAGCATTTCAGCCCTGCCTTCCAAAGTCTCCAAGATGCTGCCCACACTATGGGGTTAAACATCTCATTGCAAAAGACTGGGGTCCAGAACCTCAGAGCTGGGCCACCAGAACCTCTGGTGCAGGTGGGATTGAGTACTGTGGAGAGCGTTGACGAGTTCATCTACTTACACTGCCAGCAGAGTTCAAACGATCACAGCACACTGGATATTCTTTGACAAATAGGTCTTGCTGCCTCCTGCACGCAGTCCATATCTAGCTTATGGATGCAAATATGTCTTCGTCCTGAGACAAAGTTCAGAATCTATCAAACCTGTATTGCTATATGGATCAGAAACCTTGACCCTCTTACAGGCAGACTTGGACTGGCTAGAGGCATTCCGTATGCACTGGCCCTGCCAAACGCTGAGTGGTTTGACTGTGTGAACTGACATAACGTTGCAGAGATCTGGCCTTCCTTCAGTCATTCATTATATTCAAAAACAACATTGCGTGCTCTTCAGCCACGTCGCCAGGATGAACAAAAACACTTCAGCACACCATGTTCTCAAACTCTTCATTGACGCACAAAGAGGTGCGCACCCTGACCGTACCTGGCCCCACCTGTGGGGCTGCCCTAGACATTCATGGATTCTCAGGATTGAGCCAGATCTAGGAATTTTACTACATGATGCCTGGTGCGACACCATCAACCAAGGTCACTCTGGCTGTCACAACTGTTCTCTGTGTGTTTGATGACGATGCCCTCCGGAGGTTCGAAGGCCCTGTCTACGCTGAGGGATTTTAGCTATCAGCGACCAGTATAACGGTATCAGCACAAACCCCCTCATAGGCAGGTGAAGCTGCTGTAAATCACAACTCCAGGGGCTTTGCCTGTCTATACGAGGGGGTTGTTCTGGTGCAGCTGCACTGATGCTGTAATTAGGACACATCTCCAGTACAGCAATGGGATATTTTTAAATAAAATAATGATTGTGGTAAAACAAAGAGCAAGTTATTTAGATGTTTCTCTCCACACAATATTCATTGCTTTCACCACACAAATAACTGGTCTATCTACTATACGGTTTTCACATAACAGTGGGAAGTTTGCAAAAAGGCCTCTTAGGAGGCCTATTGATATCACACTTCCTATGAAACACTAGGCTGTTATCCCCAGGGCAAGTGTCCTCATTGTGTAACAAACAATATGATTAAAGGGAGAAGAGTATATACGCCCACACATGAGTAAATCTTTAGCCATTAACTAAAGTATTATCATGTACAACATAATAAATTGCTTGTCTCATCGAGTCTCCTTGTGAGCAAGACTACTATATATACACTGGTGATAACTAGACTCCGGGTGGTAAGAATTACAGCAGATAAACCTCCAGTAAAATAGGAAATATAAATCCTCCCAAAGGGGGAAAAAAAGCCACGCAGAATGTTTAATGGCTCTATATTCAGTTTGTTTCTATGCTGAAGATGGGGTGTAAGAAAATCCTCCTTCAATTAAAGATTTGCTGCATTCACAGTGCAGACATTGCTTCACAAAGATAGATGGTGGGTTAGAGGATTTTTATTTTTTTTTAAACATGCGTATTATATTTTTGTCATCATGTACAATTGATTTTTGCATTCATATGCTAGAATAAGCATATAAATAAGAATAAACGAGTGATTATTTAGGGGCATACACAGAGGGGGTGTAGGCCAGCAGGGCCATCCCTCCGCATCCAAGGGAGGCCACGCCTCCTCACAATTTGGGTCTGCTAAAGCCTTTTCCAAGCAGGGAAAAGGGGGGAATTAGCAGTTCTCAAGGAGCCCGTCCCTCAAGTGGGGCAGGCCACACACAGTCTGGGCTCTGGCCTGTAATCAGGGTGGGAGAGCGGTAGTGGTCTATCCGCCTAGCTGTTAAGCAAGGTGGGGTAGCCAACAACAGTCAAGGGTCTGGTCTGCAACCGGGCAGAGCAGCAGCAGTTTATTAACCCTGTCGCTAGGCAGGGCGGGGCAGCAACCAGCCAAGGCTCTGGCTTACAGTCTATTCACCCTGCCTTTAAGCAGGCCAAGGCCACACAGTGTCTATGGAGCTCAGGCAAGGCCACACGCAGTCTATGGGGCTCAGGTTTGGGGTAAGCATCACACAGTCTATGGGGCTCAGGCCTCCTAGACTACAGAGGGGGAGTACTGCCACACCAGGGGTGGAGATGCAGGGTGGGGGGGGACACAGGCCCACCCAACTCCACCATGTCCCAACCCAGGGCCCTAACAATGGCAGAGCAGTCCACCGCTGGGATAGCAGGGATCTGCCCACAACACACTGGCCTGATTTCAGGCTCACTCTCCACCAGACTACTGCCAGGTTCCCCTGGGTAGCTTCCTTCTCTCTCCCTCGGGCGTACCTGGATCCAGGGGTCATCCTCAATCTCCCCAGGGTACACTGCCAAGGATAGCGGTAGCAGTTCCTCCATGTTGAGAGCATCAGGGTTCCCTAGAAGCACACCCGGGGGCAACAGCCGTTCTCCTTGGGGCTCCACTCCAGCAGCGGGGAAGAAGCGTGTATCTCCTCCAGCAGCTTCCTCCCAACTGAGCTGCTGTGCCGGCATTTTATCTTTCCCCTTCCTGTCCCGCCCCTCTGCTTCCGGAATGCGGGACATGGCCCTCCTAGCTCCACCCACCAGGTGGCTGGCAGTGTTCCCGCCACGTCCACCTCTGAGGGGGGCCATGCCTCCTTGCTACAGGCGGATTAAGATTTACTGGGGCCCTGGGCACAAAGAACATTTGCCCCCCCTCCCCCATTTAAAAGTGGGAGGCCATGCCCACCCACTTTTTAACATGGACGTAGTCACCTCGGGCAGGCGCAGAGTAGCAGCAGCATGGGAGTAGTTTAGGAGATTGTAGTGGAGCATTGCTCCTCCTCCCCCAAACTGCAAGCCTCAGGCCAGAGGCAAAAAGATGAGCGGTGCCGTATGTGATTGCTGCCTCGGGCCCAAAGCCCAAGTGGTAACGGGCGCAGCCTGTCACCAGGAGCAGGAGGGACCCTGCAGGGGCAGCCTGACAGCAGGAGCCAGGTGCAGGCACTGAGCAAGCCTTAGTGGAGTGTGACAGCCGCTGAGGCCGGGCCAGTAAAAATGGGAGCTGCACCGGAGGAGCACTCCCTGCCCCGTTCCTCGCTGCCTCTGACCTTCCTGGGGCTCCCCACCACCTCCCAGGGCAGGGCAGGGCCTCCTGTCCCCACAGAGCATGTCTGCAAGCCCCAGGGAGGAGACCAGACTGGAGCCCCCGTCCCTGGGTCCCACCAGCAGCAGCATGCCCCAGGGTGCAGGGACACAGGATGGAGGCTTCTCTTGGGCCCCCTGGTCCCTGTCCAAGGCAGGTGGAGGATCTGAGGCTTCCCACAGCAGCCCAGGCCCCCATGGCAGCTCTTACCACGGCCTGGCTCCAGCTTCTGGCTTCCTGGAGGCAAGAGGAGGAGCGGGGGGCAGGGCCCCAGTTCTGGCACTGGTGCCCTCCCCCCACTTCTACCCAGATTCCAACACTCCTGCAGGGGGCCCCCAAATTGGCCAGGGCCCCAGACACAGACCCCATGTGTTAATCTGCCACTGGGTATACACGATTAGAAGAGAAATGCCAGTCACGAGTATATCACCAAAAGCTCAGTGCTAAGGAGCTATATCAGTATATGGTAGCTATATGTCCTAGGGAACTGACAACATAGATGGACTAGTCTATACAACTTGATGATAAAGGTCCAGTTGAGGATATGCAAACATATAAGGCCAAACTTCAACAGGCACTAAAGTCACATGTAAAATATGCAATCCAGCAGCTAGCTCTACAAACAGTACTAGAATACAGCTTACAGAAAATGGATGCACAGCACTGCTAAAGCAGTATAGATAAGGCCTCCAGCCTACATAGAAGTACAAGAGTTTAAAGAACAATTAAGAAGACAGACTTACAAAAACCCCAAGGTTTTAAAGACTGCAAATCCACAATACCTCTAAATTAAGTGTAACATCAAATACATCAAGACACAAACGAGGACTAATTTTATATCTCCCCTACCCCCAAACAATACCTTACTAACATCTCAAAACGACTATCAGAACAATGAATCCCTCAAGGCCAGGGGTTCTCAAACTGAGGGTCGGGACCCCTCAGGGGGTCACAAGGTTATTACATGGGGGGTCGTGAGCTGCCAACCTCCACCCCAAGCCCCGCTTTGCCTCCAGCATTTATAATGGTGTTAAATATATTTTAAAAGTGTTTTTAATTTATAAGGGGGGGGTCGCACTCAGAGACTTGCTATGTGAAAGGGGTCACCAGTAAAAGAGTTTGAGAGCCACTGCTCAAGGCCTTTACCTACACCCCTTTACACCAACTGTACTCAGCAGCATACATCTCCCCTTTTTCTAATATCTCCTCTATTTTTCTCCTGAGTCTTGGATAAGGCTGTATTTAAAAGGTCCTAGACCCCTCCTCTTTTCACAGCATGCTGAGCAATTTGATATAAAATGAGAAAAAGGAACATGTTAAGTGACTTGTTTTCTCAGCTGCTTTTTTTGAATAGTAGCCTTATTTTACTTAGGTAAGGTGGTTTTTTAGGTAGTTGTATTTTTTTTTTTTTTATAAGTACTAAGAATAATTCAGCTTTTTAACAAAGAGAGGAAAGGGATGATTTGATGCATTTTTCTCTTAAAGTTCTGAATTCTGTTAAAAGATATATTAAGAAAATAAGATAAGCTTGTTAATGAGTGGACTTCTTTTTAAGACCTTCCTATTATTGCCTATGATTGTTTGTTTGTCTAGTCAGAGTATACATAAAATCCTGTATCTCTCACTCAGAGCTCCATTGTCTGTATGGATTGCTCTCCAGGTAGATTCTTCTGTGTAAATTTTGAAAGATTTGTTGAACACCTATATTGGAATTCTGAACCTATAATATGATGCTATCTCACCTTAAGTATGTCCCTGCCAGCAGGTAGGGGATCTTGGGGGACAGCTACTGCACTGGTGGGGTGCAAAATAAACTTTATTAAGAAAATGCAAAAACAGGGAAAATTCAATAGTGAGGGGTATGGGGTTTGTTAAGGTAGACAATGGGGAGGGGTTTCTTTTAGTAAATAGGATAGGGGGTTTCAATAGTGGGGTACAATACAGTGGGGCACAATACAGTTGGTAACCAATAAAATTTATACTTCAGTGTTAACAGGTAGCTAACAATTTCTATGTAAAGGGTGGGTCACAGCAGCATATAACCAACTAACAGTTATGGGTAAAATGTGTTAAATAACTAACAACTCTAGGTAAAAATGTGTCACAGTGGTGTAAATGTAAAATGTGAGGTGTGTTAGAGAGGAAAAAGGGTAACCAATGGGGTTTTATGCTAGACTTCAGTAATACAATTGAGGTTTGGAAGTAGTAGGAGCGGGGTGAGCACGTGGGGGAAGGGATTAAAAGAGGGAGATTTAAACTTAGGGAGACACAGAGAGCAGACAGGTTGTAAGTTTAAACAGCAGAGACTAAGAGAGAGAGAGAGAAAGTGGTAGAGGAATGAGGTTGGGGGGAAGACAGACTTAATCACAATTATACAGAACACAGCAAAATCTTATCTATGATCTAACTTAACCAATACTACACAAATTAGCAAGTAACAAAACACAATGCAACAATTCTTTAAGCCTAACTTACAGAGTACAATGCAACTAGTGGTGGCTGCAAGCAGGCTTATTTCTAGCAGCAAAGGCGCTGCAGAGCTAGAAGCAGATTACAGATACAGACCAAGGAGTTAGCTTGGGTCTGCCTGCTGGGGAAAGGAAAGCCAGCAGTTAGTACAAGGGGAGTGTGCAAGAGGTTTTTCCTTACCAATCCCCAAAGCAGCCGCAGGAACAGCAGTTTCAGCATCAGAGGACGCAGAGAAGACTCAATTCGCTTACAATAATCAGGAGATCTCCAGGCACAAATTTGTTGTTTGTGGGAGGGGAGTTTAAAAACGGGGGTATGCTCAAAAACAAATGAGAGCAGGAAGAGGGCCCCCCAAAGACCCCTAGCTGATCAGACCAGGTGGCAAAGCAAGGACCTTCTTCTGGGGTCTGATCAGAAAATGTCTGGTTTTAAAGGCAAACTTAGGCAGTTTCCCACCAGTACTTTTGATTGGCTCCTCTTGATACAGGGGAGGAGAGAATACAGGGAAAGGCTACAGGTGAGCATAGGCATGCCTGGGCATGTTCTGAGGAACAGGTATGACTCATATGCTCAGCTATGTGGCCACTTTACGTTTTGCATTTCTGGGCAGTGCCCCCTACACCGAGCCCGGATCTGAGCAAAGGAACCAAACAAAGAAGCAAGAAGCCCACTTCCAGGCAGAGCAATGGCTCCAGTTAGTCTGTACAAGCCATTCCTATGAATAGGGCTGTGACTTTAGTTAGCACAATGTCCGGGAGGGGTGGCCACACAGGACAAACAGAAAGGAGAGGGGAAAAAGGAATGCAGCAGGGGGACAGCTGCAACAGACAAAGTAATGTTAAGGTGAGTCTGAAACCTCACTGTTCTCTTCCTAGGAAATAAACTGAAACCACATAAGTATTGAATAGCTGTTGGCTAACAATTATAGTAGCCGATCAAGAGCTTAGTATCCAGAAGCTCTCCTTGTTCTTAATGGAAGTTGATAGATACTGTGTTCCCTGGAACACATGAACAACTTATTTAGATCCCCAATTAGCAACTGAGTTCCCTTGAAAAATCTAGCCTCACATGGCTACTAATCTGAGCTGTAGGTGAGAGGCTCCAGATCACATTACTAAATTTATCCAGAGTCCTTTTTCTAAATCATATTTTATAGGGTATTTATGCCAGCTTAAAACACACTAGTAATTCTAGCTTCCAAGGAGTAAATGTACCATCAGGATTTTTGTCTTTTAACTGTTTTAATAGTTTAGCTTTAGATTAAAAAAATGTAACTTTCAATCTGTTTGCTAATCAGAGGTGGAGGTTGGGATCACTCTGTGAAGACATAGGAAAAGTAGAGCAGAGAGGCAGTATACAAGCATACAATACTATGTGTAATACAAACTTGTTCAACTCCACGTATAAGAAACCCTTCTATGTGCTTTTGGTCAAGACTATGGAAAAAGCTGGATGAAATAATTGAGAATCGGTCTCCCTTTTACTTCTTTGACAACTTTATTCCAAATTAGGTATGGCATAGAAAACTTCTCTTATGTTGGCAAATCTACTCCTGGTGCTGGATATAAATCAAGTGTAAATACTGATATCATTAGGTCTTCCAGCTACCTTTGATATTGTTGATGTTGACTGTGAGGTGGTTTTGCATTTGCAATCCCTGACAGGAGTGGGTAGGACTGAGTTTTGGTTGGCTACTTCTTTTATGAGTGATCCCAAAGGGCAGGGTTGCTCTATTTTTCCCCAGTGGTCCCTTTCTGTGGGGTGTGACAAGGAACTAGTCTATCACCCTCTCTTAAACAAGTGTCTCTAACTGAGAGAGTTGAGTGAGCTGGCCTAAGGATGGTCCCTATATTGATGACAGCTGATTTTTAGGATCATTAGGCTTGATATTACAGCTTATCCAAGGAGTGTGGTTGGGCACCCTTAGGGCATGGGTGAGGACTTGCTGCCTGATTGGTTTGTTTTTTTTATTTTTAGTAGTAAACAGATTATGGCAAGTTGTCTGAGGAGCAACTGGAGGATTTGGCTGAGGTTATCGGGCTCCTCTCCCCTGGGTGACATTGGGTACATACATCCTATGTAACCACAGCTTACAATGGAGCTGGGGGGAGGTTAGATTCTCAGGTGCTTTTAGATGAGCCAATAGTGGCAGTGACCAAAGCTTCTTTCCATCAACACTTGGCCAGCAGGCTGTGCCCTCCTCTTTTGCATGAAGACTTAATCAGCTCTAGATTGGATTTCTGCAGTGCATTCTACCTAGGGCTACACCACAAATCCATTTAGAAGATCAGAAGTCAGTGGCCCACTTGTTAGGATGAGTATTTCACCACAAGAACACAACTTCTGGTTTGAGATCTGCACTGGCTGCCTACTGGCTTCTGGGTAGAATTCAAGATGTGTTCTGATCGACAAAGGCTAAATGGCTGGGGACCTTGCAGAGAATGGCTGCCTCTGCAGGTAGTATCTCCTCCTCCTACTACTACAGAGAAGCTCAGCAGAGATGGCCAAGCTGGATCCTCCTTGAGGTGGATGCTAGCAGGGTATTCTCCATGAGCACTGAGCATTCTCTGTCCCTCCCTCCAAGTCCAAATTACCATGGCTCTAGTGATTCTCAAGAATTCTACAAAGGTGACTCTCTGATTTTATATTTTTAAGGCCAGAAGGGACCATTGTGAGAGTCTAGTCTGACCTGCATAACACAGGCCATAAGACTTCTCTGTATGTATTCCTATTTCAAATCCTATGGCCATGTTTGAATGAGTGCCTATTTTACAAAAACATCCAATCTTGATTTAAGAATTGCCAGTGATGGAGAATCTACCACCACACTTGACATGCTATTCTGATGGTTAATTACCTGCCCTGTTAAAGTATCTTATTTCTAGCTTAAATTTGCCTACAGTTTAACTTCTACCCATTCGATCTTGTTATACCTTTGTCTGCTAGATTGAAAAGCCCTCTTATCAAATCTCTGTTCCTGATGTAGGTACTTAGGACTGACATGATCACAGTCTTAACCTTCTTTAAGATAAATAGATTCAGCTCTTTGAGTCTCTTACTATAAGGCATGTTTTCCAATCTTCTAATAATTTTTAGGCTCTTCTCTGAACCCTCTCCAACTTATCAACATCCTTGTTGAAGTGTGGTTACCAGAACTGGTCACCGTATTCTAGCAACAGTTGCACTAGTGCCAAATAAAGAGGCAATATAACCTCTTTACTTCTATTTGGGACTTCCCTGTTCATACATCCAAGGATCACATTGGCCCTTTTGGTCACAGCATTGCCCTGGGAGCTCATGTTTTGCTGACTCTCCACCATGATGCCCAAGTCTCTTTCAGAGTCACTGCTTTCCAGAGAAGTCCCCACATCCTGTAAATGTGATCTATATTCTTTGTTCCTATGTGTATGACCTTCTATTTGGCCATACTAAAATACATATTGTTGCCTGTGCCCAGTTTATCAAGAGATCCAGATTGCTCTGTATCAGTGACCTGTCCTTTTCATTATTTACCACTCCCCCAGTTATCTGCAAACTTCATCAGTAACGTAGTGTTTTCCAAGTCATTTAAAAAAAATGACAAATCATATTCTTGGCCCTACATGTGAGACCCCACTAGAACTCCTGTTTCAGACCTGACAAACTCACCACACTGATTTTCTGGTATCTATCCATAGGGCAGCTTGTGAGGTCTTTACTGAAAGTGTATAACTTATCAATACATACAACTCTGTGATTGAGTATGAGTAATATTTAAGGAATAATGCACCTATATATTGAGAATCATGCCCTTATTGTTTTGGCGTGAAAGTGATTCACTGGGAAATCATGTCTGGGTGCTAGCCCATTCAAGCAGCAGGCAGTTGTCACCCCTCCCAGACTAACAGATTATGTAATGTATTGCCCAGTTGTTCACCATCGACCAATCCAGGAAAACTCCATGGAAAACCACCAAAGATGGACTATAAACCCTTGAAACCAGTTGGGAGTGAAAAGGAACAATGATGGCAAGAGGCTTGCCCTGTCTGTGAATAAAGACAAGACTCCATCAGGATATCACAGGGTGGAGAAAGACACTCTGGCTGCATTCACTGAGGAGGTATCTTTGAGTGGGGGTGCTTCATGAAAGACTGGGGCCTGGCTCCCAGCAAACACTGCAAAAGACTGAATTTTGGGGTGAGAATCTGCTGTAGTAGATAGTTACCTTTCCTATTAGTGTAGGCTCTACTTCACATCTTTTGTATGTCATTTTTTCTCTCTTCCTTGTTTCTATTTGAATCTCTATTCTTCCTTAAAATGTCCTTATTGTTTTACTATAATTGATCTCACGTGCTGCATGTGCTACAGAAATGGTAGTCTAAGGTACAACTGGTAAAGTGGGCTACACCTCCTCCCCTGGGAATGGAGCATCTGAGATTTCTGTGGGTATCCAGTAATCATAGCTGGATATCACAGAGGGACATTTTGAAGGGACTTGGAGGCCAGAGAGCATCTGTTGTCAATCAGCAGGGCTGGCATAGCACACAGGAGAGTGCTTGAGTGACTGCGTCCCTTGGAGCTAACACCCAGCTAGCACAGGCAAGAGTCCCTCATGCTGGGGTAAGGTAACAAAAGGGTGACTCTTAGCCCTAGGTGCCCTGATGGATGGATATCTGGGTCATCCGATATACCCATAAGTATTAACACCAAACTGTGTTTTCTTAGTCGACTATCACTTCTCCAGTGTTTTAAGACTTGCGTTAAACAGACCAGAGCTCCTTGGCCACCTCTTTTAAAACTCTTAGATTCAAGTTATCTGGACCTGCTATTTGTATTAGTCAATCTTTAGTAACTGCTATTAAAAAAACATCCATCGACACTGTTGGAGTGAAGATTATTTTGTCACATCAGAATAATATTTCTGTTCTCTAGTTTGGAAAAAGATGTAAACATTTTCCTTTTCTGTGTTACTAATGACAATTCTACTGCGTCCATCTATTAATGGAAAATACAATTGTTAGGATTCCTCTTGTTCTTGATATCCTCACTAAAAAGGAGTCTGTCTTTAACAGTGCTGGCTATAGATGTCACTTTGTGCCCTCTTGCTTCCCACATCAAACTTCTACATTTCCTAGCTTCTGATTTACATTCACTAATATCAACTTCCCCTTTTTTCTATTTGTTATATAGTTTATCAGTTTTTGCTTCCCTTCTCACCCAGGCAATTTTTTAACCCTTTTAAATCTTCTATCACCTAACCTTCTTTCTCATCTGTTGGATTGTGCCTTTTGGGGCATTTAGTAGAATGTTTTTAAACAGCTTGCCATTATTCTTCACATTCTCTTCTTTCTCCCAGTTAATTTAGCTCAATTATTTTCAGTTTTATGAAATTGGAGCCCTTTTCAAGCATCAAGTACATATCACTGGTGTGGACTTTATTCTGTTTGTTACATTTTGTTATGTGCATTCATGATCACTTGCACCTAAAAAATCCACCAGTTTTTAGTTGAGATCAATTTGATCTGTCACAACAATGTCTAATATAAAATAACCCCCATCTGTATGCAACACTCCAGTTAGGATATTGTCATCTAGATTTTTTTTTTTTTTTTAAGAAGTTGTAAGGATGTTTTGTTACAGGCAGCCTGAGAATCACCAGCATGTGCTGCAGTTTTCCTTACACACTATAGAGAAATGTCTTAAGGACTCCTGTTCTCTAATGTGATTTAGTGGCTTGTAGCTGACACTAACTAGCATCCCCATCTTTTGCCCTCTCTGCTAGAACAGGGGCTCGCCAATTGTGGTAGGTGTATCAGCTTGCTGAAAGAGGTATGCCAAAAACTCTTAAACCTCCACTCACTTTCAAACTAGGGTGACCAGATGTCCTGATTTTATAGGGACAGTCCCGATTTTTGGGTCTTTTTCTTATATAGGCTCCCCCCCACCCCCATCCCGATTTTTCACACTTGCTGTCTGGTCACCCTATTTTCAAACACATAGTGGTCTCGTGCACTGCAGCACACCAAAATATGCCCCGGAAGCAAAATGCACTCACCTGGCTTTCTGCCATAATACTGTAGTGAAAAATAAAGCTTTCCCACCATGCTAGCGTAGTCTTATGTATCAGTGTTGTGTGCTGTGGCTGTGCAGATGGGCACTGTACTCATTTGGCCCACTGCTGGCTTTCTGCTAGGCCTAATATTCAGTTTGCATTGAGTTACACAGCTCAACCTACCGAGGTGAAGTTCCAGGTCCTGCCCCCGCAAGCTCCCTTCATCTGAAGAGATGAGTGCATACATAGCTACTTGAGAGTGGCTCCCAACCTGCAGCCACAAGGGATATAGCTACACTGCAGGTGGGAGTCCTTTGATACCAGGGCTCCTGGAGTATGTCTAAACTGCAGCTGGCAGTGAACCTCTAGCACTGAGAGGCAGGGTGTGCATGGGCTATTGCCGACTATCTCTGCCCCCTTCAACTTCCCTGCAATCTAAAATCCTGGCTACAGGACTAGGGGGAGTTTCCTGGCTCCTCAGCAGAGGAGCAGCCAGCTGTCTGCAATTTGAGCCTCCTCCCAGCACAGCTAGCCCCTGTGCAGTATACCCAGAAATACAGGCATCAAGGGGGCCAGAGCTGCCAAGGAGAAGAGGCTCCTGGAGCTGAAGTAGCCTGGTGCCCAGATAAAGCTCCCCACCCCCATTCCCTGCTTCCCTTTCCAGTCAAGACTAGCTTGTGTTCAGCAATAATCCAGATACAAACTACTAGGAACTTTGAATTTAAAAGACAAGTAAAAGACTCAAACCATTGACTATAGCTCAGCTGCACTCCCCAAAATGTGATCACAATGCTATTTATGAGACATGTATTGTTTCTTGTAAATGGAGTAATGCACAGGACATAATAGTAATGGCTGCTTCCTTGTTTGTTTTTGATGCATGTCTAGAAGCCTGAGATGTCTAAAAAGGATGTTATAAGGGAACATTTCATTTTAGGCTTCCTGATGAGTCATTTGTTTTACTATGTAGTCTGGAAAAATGTAAATTAGGCTTGTCAGGACCTGAAAAAAATGTGCACAAAAAGGAGAAGTTTGCATGTGGTACTTCCAGTAGCGGCGCCAGCTTTGCCGGCGCCCTAGGCGGCGGAAGGTCCCGCCCCCGAAATCCCGCCCCCAACAGCGGCGGCGGAAGGTCCCGCCCCCAAATTTCTACGGGCAGCGGGGGCGCAGGCACCCCCAAAATAGCAGCGCCCTAGGCAACCGCCTAGGTCGCCTAATGGGAGCGCCGGCCCTGGGTACTTCAAATATCAATTCTTTAAGAAGGTGGTAGGTACGTAGACCAATAATGGTTAGAAACGCCTGTGCTAGGACACTGATACAAATGATCTTGAATGCTTATGGCTCAGAGTTGTCTGTGATTTGGAAACAGATAATGCCATACTTGACAGTGCCATTCTCCCCTCCGTGCACTCCTAAATAGGTTCAGCCAGTGACACTCATATATGCCGCTTCAAATTGAACACCTGCTACAAAGCAAAGAAGTGGGGTGCTAGGATGTATAAACAGTGAAATAACCTACACCACAAAGATGGGGGCTGAGGAATAGTTCTGCTGTGTCTCCATTTCATTTGGATATAAGGCAAGACCCATAAAATGTTTCTACAGGTGTAGATTTAAAAGTGGAGTGAAAAATAGGATAGAAAATAACTAGATGAAGCACAAATGGAGCTGGGAAATCTATTTACACTGAGGGATAAGGGCATAACCTAGGAGCATGGTGTGAGATTAGAAAAGGAAAGATTTACATTGGATTTCAGAAAGGGATTGTCCCCTTGGGCACATCGTTGGTATGTGGGATAGCTTATTACAATAGAGCAGGAACTATTTATGTGTGTGTGTGGGGCGGGGGTTAAAATTCGGAATAAATAAATGAAGAAAATCATCATGCGATAAAGTTAGAGAAGTTAGGACTTCTGCCCACAGTAGATGGACCATTCATCGATTGCCTGTGCTCTAAACTTTCTCCATTGCTATCAAAATGCATTAGTAGCATTTTTCCTTATTTCATGCCTCTAAAGCTATTTCGGGGTGGATGGCTGCAGCCATTTGTGATTGCAATATACTAACTCAAGCACCTAGAGTACCTAAAGTTAAGCTCTCAAATCTGTGTTTAGCCACCTAAATAAATTGGCCTGTTTCTCTTCTCCTCTCCCACTTTCCTAAAGTATCCAGCAGCTCTTACTGAAGTCAATGGAAGAGGTTGGATGCTCTGTCTCCCTTCTGAAAAACCAGGCCCTTTAGGCAGCTAATCATGGATTTAAAGGCCTACTTAAAAAAAATAAAAATAAATCCGTGCTATAATGTCTGGTGAGGAGGGTGTAACACTCTTCTGTGCTGAAAAGAGAGACTGAACCTTATTTCCATCCTGGCCCCAGCACCCGCTCCTTTTGTATTTAATGTATAGTTTGGTGGATTGCAACTGAATGAGTCTCTAACACTTTTTTGCTTGATGCATGGACAGAACTGTGAAAAGGTGCTTAAATGAGAGTAACCAGGAATTTTTTATTTTTTTTATGCCTGAAGGGGGGAGGACAAAAAGGTTGTGTGAAGATTAGGTACAGAAAAAGGCACATGCTGAATGCATTTGAAATGGAAACTAAATTGACGAAGGCATCTCCTGAGTGTTTTGATGCACATGTAATTCCAACTGACTTCAAGAGAGCACACATGCAGCAGCTGAAGAAGTAAACCCTAAATGTCGAGTTTCTGAACAGCATTAATAGCAAATAAGATTCAAAAGGAAATTCAATGTGCCTGTTTACAAATACAAGTTTAGCACAGACAGAAGTGATGGGAATAAGCGAGGCTTCATGCTAGTAACTGGGGTATTAATAATCAAAGGGATAATCTCTACTACTAATATATAAAGCAATGAACAGCTGGGGCTATTGATTGAAATGCTAAACTGAACGTTGCTCTTGTGAGTCTTTCACATGGGTTGGAGTTGTCCTTTCATTACTGGAAGAATAATGTAAAGACTGAAAAGCGCTCTCTCCCCCTCCCCCCCGCCCCCCCAAAAAAGAGGACCTATGACTTTGGGCAGAGGAATAAATTAGCCAAGTCTGATCTAGAGGCAAACAATGACAACGGGGGATGGGTACTGGATTTCCTCTCCTGAAAGCAAAGGAATGGACTGATGTAAACAAGGGGTTTTAAACAAGTCTACCATTAATAAACTAATGGGCCATAGTCCTGAAAGTGAAAGGACTAGCATAATCTGAACCCACCTGCTTAGAGCGGCAATAGAAACAGCGAGGGAGAGCAGAAGAGACTGAAGGCGAATCCAGGATAGCAGCTACTGCTCTAAATGGGTTGGCACACATAAGCCGCTGGGGCGGTGAAGATTGAGATAAAGGCTGATGGGTTTCTCCTGGTTTGACAGGACCAATGTCTTGTTCCAAAAACCCTTATTTGCTCCTGTGACGAGCCCTGGAATGATTTGAGGAGTCAGCAAACAGACGAATCTTGTTTTGGAGTGGAAGACCGTTGCAAGCATAGCCACACAGACCCCTCCCCCCCAAAAAAATACCACACACACCCCCTTTCAATCTCCTCTCTCTGCTCCTAAACGCCTAGCACACCCTTGCTTTTAGCAGATACTTAAAGCCACCAGGAAAAGAAAAGTCGCGTGCTTCTGATGAAGCTGATTAACTGGGACCAACTCTCAAATCTCGAATGCGCTGAATTGCTCCCCCCTGCCTAACGAGAGCCGACAGTTAATATTTCACCCTCCTGCAAATTTGCTTTCAGGAGAATGGAAGAGTAACCCTGGGTTGGCCTGTCAGTCATGTCCAATGATGACGTTGGAAACGCTACCCCAGGCTCTTCTTAGCCGATCGCACGCGTGTTGCTGGCACAGAGCAGGTTGAGAAACAGAAGTTTTCATTCTCTCTCTCTCTCGCGCCCTCTAGTGCCATAGCCTGGAGCACAAAGTGGGCTCTTCTTGCTGCTTTCATTCAGTCTGTTAGAAAGTTGCAGTCAAGTGTTTTATCATCTGCATCATGAATCTAACGGCTGCAAACCACCGCATACCTCTGAGCGATGGGAACAACATCCCCGTGATTGGACTTGGCACCTATGCTGACCCCAGAAAAGTAAGTATCTATCCTCTACCTTTCCTTTTTATAAACACACTTACTGCTCGGAGCAGGCTGCCAGACTTTGTTCTGAGCACAAAGATCCAGAGGACTGTTAAAAGTCGATACTTTCCTTTCAGAGGCACTGCTGACTTACGCACGTGCCTTACAATGCCTTTCTGCTGGCATCCTGGAGGGTTCTTTAAATTTAAGATTGTTAGCAGTTCAGGCAAAGTGTGGCCAATCTACAAACCTCTTCTGTGGTCCTCTCATTCAATTTACTGTGCAGACTTTAAAACCTCCAGTTAACAATGCCATGGTGCTTTCACATCCTGAAAGCAGGAATTACTAAAACTATGATAGCAAAGTTTGGACTCTTTGTTGCTAACTTCCAAATATTCACAGCTCAGTATTTTACAGCAGGCAACCAGTGCTTGAAATGCTAACTAAAGCAGTGGATAACGCCTACCCCAAGTAATCTGTTCTCGTTAGGAATACTGAATAATCCCTAGCATTGATACAGCATTTTACATCCTCAGTACTTTACAAAGATTCACTTGTTATCTGGGTTGATAGCTAGCTACACACCATGATGCAGGCATATTTAATTGAAACTTGATAGGGCAGGCTGGTTGAGCTGGCATTTGTCTTACTGTAGTTCCGTGCTGTATTGTTATAAGAGATACAGTACACAGACACTTTGAGATAGGCGTGTACTTGGAGAACAGTGTTCCGTCCTCCTATATATGTTTTGCTGACAAATTCTGCCACATACAACTCTGACTTCATTAAGGTTGCACAGGCTGCTAATCGGGAAAGTTTTAAATTATTGCTAGTCATCTTGGCAGCTGCAGACTGGCTCTAGGTTAGTCCTGAGTTCCCAGAAACTCTGATTCCAGCTGAATCTGTTGAGGGACAGATGCTGGAGAGCAAAGTATGCTTGCTGCACAGTGACTGGGAGACCATCTGCCTTCCCTAAACTCAGTAGCCTTCGAGTGCAAGCAATTTCTGAGGCTGTGAGCTGGTCAGCAGACCTGCTGTGCTGAGCAAAAATAAAAACTCAGTTTTCTTGTAGACCATCTTACAGCTGGCTTGGACACTTTTTCAAAGGAATATTCCTTTGACAAAGACTGATTCCTACATACTGATTCCTGTAGCTCCCAAAAGCTTAATGCCAAAAGGTTCCAAAATATTCTGTGCTCCTTGATGTGATATCCTGGGTATATAGCCCATAGAACCTTTGCCACCTTTGCTGCATCACTGCCATGGAAGCATACGTGAGATCTCTTCTGTTTCCACACCGGGCAGTGCAATATGAACAAATTGGCTGCCTCCCTCTCAAATTACTGACTTTTTTTATATGCTCTCTGTGTCATTGTCCTGTGTGAAGCGAGATAAAAATTGTGGGCAGAACCCTGTGCCCTGTAGTACAGTTTTGGAGTTAAAATGAACAACTAAGCGTGAGCCAAAACACACCTGTTATGAAGGTGATTACTTGGCCAACAACGATCTTTGTACTTTAGCATATACCAACAAATTAATACACCAAGGTAAGTATGATCAAAGAGAAAATCCCTTTTGAATGAACATAGCATTGTTGCAGGCAGTACAAGAGTGATCATCACTGAAGGCTTCAGATTGTCTGAGTTAAGACACTTACTACTGTTGCAGAAGAAGGGACACAGCAGTGAGAGAGGTTCTCACACCCAGATACTAGCCCTAGAAATGGGGGGAGTGACGCCTAAAGTCCTCCAGCAGCTTTACAATTCCATCAGATGAATATTCACCAGATCAAGAGTACAAACATAATTATTTTATCCCTCCGGCAATGGCTTTGTGCTTTATCCTCCATAACCCACGGTCTGAGAATTCAGTATTGATTCAATATCAGCAGTCACACTTGTGGTGAAAGAATTCCTTTTCACTGGAGTATAGTCCCCTATGCCTTCATCTACACTACAGAATTACTTCAGTTTATATAGTGTAAATAATCCACAACTCTGAGTGCTGTAGTTCAGTAATTTTCAAACTGCGGGTCGTGACCCAGTACTGGGTCACAGAATGTAAGGCAGTGGGTCACGGTGGCTCTGGTCAGTACCATTGACCAGGCCGTTAAAAGTCCCGTCGGCAGTGCTGCCTGGCTAAGGCAGGCTAGTCCTTACCTGTTCTGACACCGCGCTGTGCCCTGGAAGCAGCAGGTCCAGCTCCTGGGGTGGGGTGGGGGGCGGCACGGGGCTCTGCATGCTGCCCCTGCGCCGAGCACCGGCACATTGGTTCCCGGCCAATGGGAGCTGGGGGGGGGGCAGTGCCTGCGGGTGAGAGCTGTGCAGAGATGCTTGTGCGCCTCTGCCTAGGAGCTGGACCTGCTGCTGGCCACTTCTGGGGCGCAGCACGATCCGCGGTGCCAGGACAGGCAGGAAGCCTGCCTCTGCACCCCGGCTGCGCTGCTGACCGGAAGCCACCCAAGGTAAGCCTGCGCCCCAATCCCCTGCCCCAGCCCTGAGCCCCCACCAAAACCCGGAGCCCCCTCCTGCACCCCAAATCCCTCATCCCTGGCCCCAGACCAGAACCTGCACCCCCAGCCCAGAGTCCTGACCCCTCCTGCATCCCAACCCCCTGCCCAGCTCAGAGCCCCCTCCCACGCCCTGAACCCCTCATTCCCACCCCACAGCGCTCATCCCTGCACCCCAACCCTCTTCCCCAGCCCTGAGCCTCTCCCACACCCCAAACCACCTCATCCCCAGCTCCGTTGGGTCACGGGCATCAACAATTTTCTTCAACTGGGTCGCCAGAAAAAAAGTTTGAAAACCACCGCAGTTATACCAACCTAAGCGCCAGTGTAGACATCACTCTGTTGGCAGGAGAGCTTCTCCCACTGACATAGCTACTGCCTCTTGCAGAGATCGAGTAACTAAAGGCTATGTCTACACTACACAGCTTTTAGCAACATGGCTGTGTCGCTACAGCCATGCCACTAAAAGTCGCGCAGTGTAGCCGCTGTTTGTCGGCTCACCTGCTGACAAAAAACTTCCAGCCCCAATGAGTGGCGTTTGCATTGTCAGCTGGAGAGCGCTGTTCACACTGGCACTTGTTGTCACCAAAACTTGATCTTTCAGGGTTTTTTTTTTTAACACCTCTGAAAGACAAACCTTTTGTCATTCAATTGCCAGTGTAGACATAGCCTAAGAATAGGATCAAAAGGTTTTCTTGTTAATGCTTTACTATTTTAATTGGTCCTTCTAGTCACTTTAGAGATGTGACTGAGTGCAAGGGCCAGTGTTTACAGGTGACTGGCCATGTTAGTCTTAATTCATCTCTGACTCAGCCTTGATAATTACTGACCTGAGGTAAAGAACAAGGTAGCTGTTGGGTCTATTAAAAAGGCTAGTGTACTGGAGATTCCTAAAGATCTTGAGGTCTCCTTGGAAACAATGAAGGTTGGGCTCTTGAAGTCAAGAGGCCCTTTTGTAGGGAGGAGAAGGGAAACTCTGCAGGGGTCACTAGTCAACTTCAGTCCTTTTCCCTTCAAAATAGGTCAACTGTCTTTTTGCCACAATACCTCACATCCAGCATAACGAAAACCTCAGATGAGCTATCCCACTTCCAGATGCTTCTGGAAGCTGCCAAAGTGCAGCACTCACAAGACTTCCAGTACATCCTCTTCTGGTCCGAACTGGAATCTACCTTGTCGTTCCGCAAAATGAAATACCTTTATGAAAGAATACCTCCAACCTCAAAGGTCACACTTGAATGGATTTGAGAGCAGAGTGAGTAATTGCTACATGAATTAACTCCCGTCATAATTGTGCTCTTTGTGTGTATTTAGCATAAATATTCAGCCAATAGAGGTCACCTAATCTTTCCACTACAGATTAGGATCAAATCTGAGGGAAGAGGTGGAGATATTTGCTGTGTTTGGAAGTTGCCTCAGTCCCATCTTCCTACTGGCACCTCTAAAGCACCTAGTGCATAGGACATAGTGGCTTCAGATGGCTAAAAAAGCCATTGGCTCATCTTCTAAACAGGTGTTTCTACCTTAGGTTGCAGGATTCTTTTTCTTCCTGGGCTCTTTGAGGAGTGCTTTGGTGAAGAGGCAAGAATTTCACTGGGCTATTAAGGCACCACATGTGGGACTTTTTTGTTTGTTTCAGAGCTTGACTTTGGGGATGGCAGATGGCTCCTCTGCCAGATCAGGCTGGCTGCCTATCTTCAAAATGTGGGGGGGCCAAATGCTACATCCGCCGCCCCTCCCTACACAAGCAACAGGAAGGAGGTGTAGACCGTGTTCCTGGATTCACTACAAATCTCAAAGTTCTTGCTTGGTTGCTAGGGAATACCTAATCTGGCCCCAGTCCACATTTCATTTGAGCCGGGCTATCTCTGTTTCTCTTTACTTCCTACATATGCAATCAGGCTAAAAAGCTACATGGCTCAATATTTAAAGAGTTGATGACAAATCATGGTGCATGAACATGACATGCAGCGTAAGCAAAATAGTCTCTAACCTGCATCCCCTTCTCCTTTTTGCTCTTGGGACTTGCTCTATAAACAGTAACCTGGGGCTTGGGAGTCTGTTGCTTATTCCTCCAAGTCACAGAATTTTTGGTGAGATCTAGTTGCCAAGAGTGGATAAAGATGGGATATATTTAGTATTGGTCCCCACCTGCTATAAAGAAGCACAGTAGCAGGCAGCAGAACCAATGCTGGTGGGAAGAGCTGGGCTGCCTTAGGACTTGTCTACACTACCAAGTTTTGTTGACAAAACTTATGTTGACACCCAAAAGTCGGCAAAACAAAAATCACCAAAGGGTGTTCACACTTGCTCCCTCTCTTGACATATCATGTCCACACTGGGGACACCATCATCGACAGGGTGAGCAATGTACCGTGGGTATGTATCCCACAGTGCAGTGTTGTGGGAAGGAAGAGCTGATCGCTGTGCTAGGACACCTCTTCAGAACACTCTAGTACACAATGGCATAGTCCTATGTTGCAAAGTGTAAAACTCAATTTAGTGAAAATATTAATAGCTTGATCGTCAACTGGTGCCGATGGAGCTATGCCAAGCTATACCAGCTGAGAAGCTGTCCATAATAGCCAAGCTGGCACTGTTCGCTTGGCTTCAGAACACTTTGACGCATGTAGACCTGCTCATATGCAAGAGTAGTCCAGCATGAAACTCCCAGAGCACAAGACAATGCTGGGGAGACAGCGAGTTTTAGGCCTTGAGACTGCACCCCTTTCTGATGCTGATTGTTGGTTAATTCCCACTGGCACTGACACATAGCAACTTCTGTATGTTAGATGTAGCTGGGTGAATGGCTGATGACTTCAGTCAACTTGATTACACAGTATCGATTCAAGGGTATATTAATCAAGAGCAGCAGAAATTTTGAAAAAATAGTAATACTTCAGAAACCAGAGGGGATTTCCCACTCTTCAGCCAGAACCACTTGAGGAGTGACCAGATAAATAGGAGAGCTGCTCACACTGGTGTCTCAGCCGTTTACTGTAATGACTAGCGTGAGTGTTAACTGTTTCTAATCCTACCTGTGCTACTGTGGGTCATGGATCATCCAAAAGCCATTCGCTAAGTGGCATGGCTCGACTCTGCCCCAAGTTGCACAAGTGCAACCCAAGGGCAGAACTTGTCCTGCAGAATCATTAATACTGGTGCTAAGGCTTTAAGACTCATGATTTGCAAACCCTTGGCAATACATACTTTGGGTTCTTTTTAGTTGCCTTCTAGTGTCATGCTCTTCTCCCAGCCAGGCAACCTAGAAACTCTTGCTAAACAAAAACTCAGATTCTTGCAATCCCATGACTACAGGAGCTGTCATGAACTGAATGTCATGAACCTGCGTGTTGGCAACATTGCAGAAGTGAGACAGAAAACTGAGCTCAGCACTCCAAGTTCAGGTTGACCTAGTTCAACTGGAAGCCTAAAAAACAGTATAGGGCTCTTACTGGTCCCTTGATTACTTGTGGATCTGGAAGTTAGGGAGGGGTCTGTCTCTAGTTTCCTGAGGCTAGAACCACACTTCAAGTGACCACCATAATGTGTCCCATGACTTAGTTTCTCTTTAGAATGGCATAAGCCTCCTGCAAAAACAGGTAGCAGCTCTGCTCATAGGAGACCATGCTTAACTTTGGCCTCAGTCTTTCACTTGTTCATGAGGCCAGGCTCACTAAAACTCCAGACAATACTACAAGAAACTTGGCTGTTTTTCAGGCTTCACTGAACCAAGCTTTTGCTGGTTCAACCTCTCAGCAAGCTTGGTGTTGAGGCTGTGATACAACTGCAAACTCCACCTGTACCCTCATAACAGTCCCAGAAATCTTACCTATAACTTGATTAGGGGCTGAAGAGTGAACTGACTTGCAAGCCACTTCCCTTCTCCCCTGTCACCAGGGATGCTGGTGCCCCTGCTTTTCCTGAGATCATCAGGAGACACTGGGGAGGGGCCACATAGAAAGATTTCATTTTTAAAGGAGTTCTTGGAGTCTTCTGACAGGGTGGCTGCCCTTCCAATTAATATGTAGCATAGTGTAGCTGTGACGGTCCCAGGATAGTAGAGACACAAGGTGGATGAGGTCAGAGCCGGCTCTAAATATATTGCCGCCCCAAGCAAAAAAAAAGAGCACCGCGCCGCCGAAACACCCCCCCGAGCGCCGCCCTGCCCCGCCAAAACACACACACCCCCACGCCACCGAAACACCACCACCCCGAGTGCTGCGCTGCGCCGCCGAAACAGCCCCCCTGAGCGCCGCCCCACCCCGCCAAAACACCCCCCCCACGCCACCGAAACACCACCACCCCGAGCGCCGTGCTGCGCCGCCGAACCCCCCNAAACAAAAACAACCCACCCCCCCGAGCGCCGCCCGGCCAAAACAAAAACAACAACAACAAAAAACAAAACCCGAGCACCCCCCGCCACCCCAAGATTGGCCGCCCCTTACAAGGTGCCGCCCCAAACACATGCTTGGTCGGCTGGTGCCTGGAGCCGGCCCTGGATGAGGTAATATCTTTTTATTGGATCAACTTCTGTTGGTGAGAGAGACAAGCTTAAGTTAGTCCAATAAAAGAGATTACCTCACGCACCTTGTCTCTCTTCCAATTAATAGACAGCTTCTGGGGCTGTCAGGCTGCCTTGTCCTCATGCTGTCCAGGAAATTGTCCTACCCTATTTCAGCTGCCAGCTGGATGATCCATGGGGATGTGACACATAGAGAATTTAAGCAAGCTACCAAACCAGAAGCATGAGGCACTTTATGCCCTGTAGTGCTTTCAACTACTGGCTGTTGAACAGTTCTGTTTCACGTCTGACACCCAAAGAGGTGGAATGGTGTCCATGAAGACCATTCCTGATAGGTAGCAACATCAAACATTAAGGCAATAGGGAATTTGCAGGCCACCTGCTAGCACCTTTTCTAGGAGGCTTCAAAGGTAAAGGGCTTCCCCAAAACTTGGCTTCATACATAATCTGTAGGTTTTGACAGAGGTTTTCGTGGCTCATATCACCAAGAAATGTGACTGCCTCATGAGAATTAATGAATGTCTTCACATCATCCCCACTTTACAGAGATTGGGGATGGGAGAAGAACTGAGCCCTAGAACGTTTACACGACTTGTACACAGAGGAGCTTGGAATTGAATTAGATCTCCTGAGTTCCAGTCAGTTCTTTGACCACAGGACTATCCTTGCATGTACTTGAAACCCCTTAATATTTGCTTGAGTCTCAAAGGCTGCAACCCTGTGACCAAAACTTCTGAGTACAGTTTGAGGAAACTTACTGAATCAAAGCCAATGGATTTCTCTGCTAACACTAACAACCTTTAAATGTGCCGAAGACGAGTAAGAGCTCAAAAGTGGCTTGGTAGCTGAATAGGCAGGACCTAAAGCATGTTTATCAAACAGCTTTGCTTTTCTGCAAGGCTGGGTTAACAGGACAGCAGCCCATTGGCTCATAGAGGATATATTCACAATGCTTCAAAGAGTTTGTGTTCTATGGAAAGTTGCAGAGACTACAAATTGCAGATTCTGCAATCTTTTATTTGCTCTGGTAAAATAACTGGGGCAGACTATGCCAGCTACAATAGTACAATAGTCCTTAGCACAGCTTTGGCTAAATCCTAGAACAACCACCGAACAGGAATTTTAGAAATGCTAAATCTAATTATACATGCTAAATTGCTATTGCAAGGAAAAATCAAACCTGGCGCTTCAGAGTATAAATTGATGGCCTGTTGCAGTAGAGAAGAAATCCACCCCGTTTTCTCCTAGTCACATCATGGCACAAGAGGTAAGATTTATTCTGGATTTTCCCCTACTTTCTTCAGAAGCATCTGGTACCAACCTCTGCAAGAAGCAGGATACCAGACTAGATGGATTAGCACTCTGGTCCAGTGTGTGGCAATTCCCCAGATGGCTTCCCCATCAGAATGAATAGTGTACGGTATATGGGTTGCCAGCAGTGCTCTTCAGCCATCATTTCTGAGCTCTGTCAGCTTTTTGCAGGGATAATTTATCTGGATTTTGCTTCCTCGTTGATAGTTGCTAATGTTTCCTGGGGATAGCTGCCAGATTTTTCTGTATAGAAGCTGGTTATGTTCTGGTGATTGGTATTTTCCAAGAAAGAGGCACAGTCCAGTTTCTCGTCTGCAAGAGTAAGCAATTCTAAGAATGTTCCCTTGTGCTGTTTGCCTCCTTAGTCCACAAATTAGATCTGGCTTTTCCTGTAACATCTCAATTACTTAAACCAGGTCTTTTTCTACAGTAAGTTTCCAACTTTGGACACTTGTTCTCTTGCTACTTTATTCAGAAAATAGGCAAAGGGAAGTAGGCTCTGTTAGGGCTGGTCCACACTAGGGGCGGGGATCAAAATAAGATACGCGACTTCAGCTACGAGAATAGCGTAGCTGAAGTCGAAGTATCCTATTTCGAATTACCCGCGCTTACCTCGCGTCCTCGCAGCGCGGGATCGACGTCCGCGGCTCCCCCGTCGACTCCGCGAACTCCGCTCGCCCTGCTGGAGTTACGGGGACGCGATACATCGATCCCCACTATATCGATTTCTACCCACCGATCTGGGCGGGTAGTGTAGACGTAGCCTTAGATAACGAGGTTTCTAGAAACTTTAATATGAAAATCTGTTTGCAACTTCTGGGCTTTTGCAAGGTACATCCCAACACTCAAAGTGTCCCTAAGATTCCTAAACAGCAACTTGAAATCTTAAATTATGATTGGAACTGGTATATTTAATCCACAGTTTGCCTCTTCAGCATGTTGTAGTTAAAATCCAGTGTTTCTGGAGGGTGACCCTATTCTTCCCAGCACCCACCTCATGGCAATCTTTCCTCTAGTTTGAGGTGGGCTGGATACCATTGGCCAGATCGATTGCTCAAGACCATTGCACACTGCTCCTTCTCTTCAAGTGTTGCCTCTGCAGCTCCCAGTCTCTGCCAGTCTGGGAACAGACAGCAAGACTGACACACCTACATAATTGTATTGAAGTGAGAGACATGGAAGGATGTACTAATTCTTATTGGTTTTTCTGCCATTAGTCCATATTTATTAACCTAGTTTTCACAAAGTAAAATAACCCATGTAAAGGCATAGCACAAAAGCACTGCCTGTAATAGCCTAACTTTTCCCCCTGTGCATGTGCTCCTGCAAAAAAGCAATGAGGCACAGTCAGCAAAAAATATTTCACTAGCTTAGTGGTTAGAGTAATAGAACCTTCCCCACTGCCCTCCATCAGCTGGAAAGCTGAAGAGGTGGATTGCAGAATTACCTCCCCATCACCAGCTAGGAAGCTCTTCAGTGGGAGGAAAGGGAACAGGGTGAGAATTCTCCCCATTCCTGCAGCCATAGGGGGCTGCAGTGGCACCACAGATTGTAGACAACCAATAGCTGGAGGCTGTTATGAAAGATGGAGACATTTGGTGTCAAGGGACAGGGCTCTGCTAAGAATCCAGAACTTTCCCTGAGCAGTACCCTCCCTCAGATCTCCATCTTCAGTTTGTCTCTGGTTAGTAGGATTAGCCCTCTGGATACTGAGTGACTAAAATGTCCAAGCTAGCGCCGAGAAGGGGAGAGAGATGGGATACATTGGAAGTACTCTGTGTGATGACTTCAGTGAGAGAGAACACAATAGAGAGAAGGAAGGGATGCTAACATGACAGGGAAAAGAGACTGTCTTACAGGAAAGAAAGGGGAATAAAAGCAGGAAGCAAAAATGGTAACAAGTGAGAACTGTAGTAAGAAGGGCTATTTGAATACATTGGATGAGTACCAGTGGTGTTTGCCTTTTATGTACTAAATATTATTCAAACAGCTTCTCAAATGCAGCTCAGTAAATACTTAAGCTAGAAAAATGCTAGTGAATTTCATATGTGCAACAAAGATATCCTTCTGTCGGGTTCTTAAAGCCTAGTATTAAGCAAACTTTTAAGACTGAACATTCTCTGGGCCAGGGAAGAGCTGTTTTAGACAAGTCACTGGTACTGGAGGATACACACCCAAGAGTTCTGAAGGAACTCCAGAATGAAGTGGCTGAGGTGCTAGTAATGTGCAAACCCATTACAATCTGTCCTGTTGGAGGAATGGAAAGCAGCAAATATTGAACAGCTGTAAGTGCTTGGATGAACCAGATAATTAGGTGAGAAAATCCCTCAACGAACTCAATAATCAGGGGGTAAGAGGTGGAGTATTGATCAATTGGCTAAACCCAGAGTGGATGTGGCGAGTTATTAGCTTTTCGCCATCTCATAAAGACTTGTACTACATTAAATACGGGGCCTACTACTGATGTGGAAAATGGGATGCATGGAGGATAGAAGGGCCAAAACTAAACTAGGTTAATGGGTAGCATGATTACTTGGCAATTCATCTGTTACCTACACTGGTAGGCATAACCTGAACTACTCATAATGAGTTCTAAATTAGCTTCTCGTAGGGAAGGAGATACTTTCATTGAGTTGCCTACTCTTTGTATAGTAGGGGTGAAAAAAAAGCAAACCTCTGTTTCAGGAGGCAAAGAGTGAGATTATACAGCTTTCATCATCTGCCACTGTCAGCTATGGATTCTGATTGCTGTATCTCCACAACTATAGTAGTTCAGAGACTAAGGCTATGACTATACTAGAGATCTTACAGTAGCGCAGCGGCACCACTGTAAGCTCTGTGCAGCTGCTCTAAACTGACAGGAGAGAGCTTTCCTGTTGGCTTAATTACTCCAGCCCCCCTTGAGAGGCAATAGCTATGTCAGTGGGAGAAGCTCTCCTGCCAACATAGCGCTGTCCACACCAGCGCTTAAGTCGGCATAAATGATGTTGCTCGGGGGGATGTCGCTAATTCACACTCCTGAGCAATATAATTTATGTTGATTTAGGCTATTGCTACACTACATCGTAACTGTTCTTCTAAGGACATTACTTCCATGAGAGGAGATATTGAAAAGATTAGGAATGCTTTCTTTAGAGACGAGACATGGTAGATGTGTCTAAAACAAGACGTGGTATTGAGTGGAGCTGTTTGAAAAAAATTTGTCATCAGGGGAAAATCTCAACTATTTTCTGATCTAGAACAAAATTAAAATGTCAGGTTGTTTTGTTTCAAGCATAAACCAGATTTTTCTTCAGTTCTTCCAGTCAAAAAAAACCCTTCACATGACACTTTCCTGCAGAACCGTAACTAGCTATTTTTGCGCCTGAGGCAAGAATATAAAATTGCGCCCTCCCCCCTCCATATAATTTCATAGTAGTTACTTTGTAAAAAAAAGAAAAAGAAAAATACGTAAATAACAAGAATAATAATGATAATAGAACGTTTATTTATTTTAATCATAAGATCCGTGTACAAAATCAACTAATACATATAAGGTGTGCATCATAGTGCATCATGAACTGTGGGGGTCGGGGCTCACCTTGCAGCCACACGCTGGGGTCAGGGTAGGGGCTCACAGCCCGGGGTCAGGGCTCGCAACCGCACACTGGGGTCGGGGTCGGGGCTCGCAGCCACGCGCAGGGGCCGGGGTCGGGGCTCGCAGCCACGCGCAGGGGTCGGGGTCGGGGCTCGCAGCCCGGCGCCTGGGTTGGGGCTCGTAGCCCCGCAGCTCAACACAGGGGTCGGAGCTCGCAGCCATGTGTCGCATTCGGGGCTCAGAGCCCGGCGCAGGGGTCGGGGCTCGCTACCCCCCACATAACCGGGTCGTGTCCCCCAGTTTGAGAACCAGTGCTTTATAATTACTGTAGGGTGTATTCTATCTATTTTCCAGTTACATTGTACATTTGTCATGACCCAATGTGCATATTGTGTGATTATAATTTTTCATAAAATAATAAGAATTAAAAAATTTAATTTGTCTTTTTCTGCGCCCCTCAGCTTTGCGCGCCCGAGGCAAGTTTCTCACGTGCCTCGCCCTTGTTACGGCACTGCTTTCCTGTGTGGGGAAAATCTGAAATTTGGCAAAACCACACTTTCTGAGGGTAACTTTCCTTGTGATACTTTGCCCAGCTCTAGTATAGAGCAGACGTTATCAGTTATATTTATAAAAAGTCAGCATAAGCTCTCAAACGGGGGGAGGCGTCACCAAACAAAACTGAAAGGCAACATAATTAAAGATTATAAATACTACTTAACACAAGTGTCCTGTGGAACTCATGGCCACAACGTACGAAAGCCATAAAACTTAATATTGCAGGATCCAAAAAAGGATTAGTCACATGGATAAGCTATACACCTCCACAGTTGTACTAGAATAAAAAACATGGTGGGGTTACTAATTCACTTCTCTGGGGCTAAGACAACCTGTCTGGAAACAGGGTTGGCAGCAGAGCCAGTCTATGGGCAACATAACAAGCACAGCTGGCCTGTAGTATGCTGCCTGATTAGTGGGAAGTCAATGGACCAGCTCTTAAGCTCAGCAACAGCAGCAGTTCAGTGACGGTTCAAAGCATTTACCCATCGCTGTATAGATCCTGCTCCCAACTTGTTCCAGCCCAGCTCCTGTCTTAGACCCTCACAATACACATTTCAAGATCTAGCGGTTCTACCCGTGTCTATCACAACATGTGGTTTACCTCATCCAATGCATAAATGTCTCAACAACAACTATGTGGCTGAAACCAGAGAGACAATCACTACACTCTCGAACTCACACAGGAAAATGATAAAAGACAAAAACACCATATCACCTGTGGGTGAATACTTTTCATAAAGCAATTATGCTATATCTGTCCTCTCAGTCCTCATCCTCAAAGGAAACCTGCACAACATTTTCAAAAGATGAGCCCGAGAGCTTAAATTCATAACTTTGCTAGCCACTAATCATGGTTTTAATAAGGACACTGGATTTATAGATTATAACAATCTGTAACCCACTACCCCTCCCCTTTTTGTCCTCTGGCTACAGGAATGTTAACAGGCCACTTCACCTAGAACATGTGCTATCTGTTCCACCTTGTATTTAGCTGTGACACTGGGAGTACCTTTCCCAAGCCTGAAGAAGAGCTCTGTGTGGGGCTCAAATGATTGTCTCGCTCACCAACAGAAATTCGTCCAATAAAAAATTACCTCATCCACCTTGTCACTCTAGGAAACTCTCCATGTTAGGACTTCTTGCACCTTCAACTGAAGCATCTAGCACTGGCAGCTGTTCTAGCTAGGACACCATGCTGGCTGGAACATTGGTTTGGTCTGGTGTGAGGCTTCCTGTGTTTCTAGATTTTTAAAATAAGCCTTGTGCAGTTGGTCTTATCCCAGACTGAATCCGTAAAAGCCCTCCTGACCTCAACTTGGAAGTCCTCTGAAGACTGAGATCAATCCTTGAAAGAAAACGTCAGTACATTTGTATCAAGATATACAGATCTATCATTAAAGCTCAAAAACAATAAGTATTCCACAATATCTGAAAGCTTCAGTTTTTCTAAGGCTGTGAACTGAACTTACCAAAGCAGACTGCTATTTGCTGTGACTCGGGGAAACTTCCTCACTTCCCTTCTCCCTTTTTCAGCATCTAATTCTGCCGTTCCTTTAGCTATTGACACTGTTTCCTGGCCTCACCTGTCCCCTAGAGACTGGGTCTCCAGGGCTGGCGATCAAAATGGAGATGGTCATCCAAGCAAAGATGCATCACTGACTCCATCCAAAAATTCCATAGCTGTTCCCAGTGCTTCCTGAAACCTACAGTGCCAGGATGCATTCAATCTGAAGTACTAATGGTTTGACACAGGAATACATTGAATTTCCTGAAACTTAATCATCACTCCAATTCACTAGAGCACCAGGAGCGGCATTCTGAAGCTGGCCCCTGAGGTGTCAAGGCCCCTGGATGCATCAAAGTGCTGAAACTTGTCCCAGGCACTGGCGCCAACCTGATGTGTACTTGATAGAGCTGAAGGCCCCCATCAGGCCAAAGAGTGCAGAGATGCCTGTTATCTTAGCAATATTTGTCTAACGGTGTTGGGGAGCCTGATAAATCAAACTCTAAAAGAGAGATGGAAACTTAAAAAATACTTTCCCAGAAAACATACCAAGATGATAGGACTGAGACGCTTGAGCTACAAGTGGAAACTTTAACTCTTAAGTAGATAAGATGCCTTCAAAGGACAGCAATTACAAATATGCAGTCTTCACCTTATGGTTTCCTTAAATCCTGTCCCTCAGGTTTAGGTACCACACAAAGTACAGTATGTGTTTGAGTTTGCCATTGCTCCATGCTTGATGCACCTAAAACTTTTTAACTATCATAAACAGATAAAAATGTGGCAGGACAGTGACTTGGTCTCTTCAGCTTTGATGTCTTAGTTGATAGGATCTTCATTACACTCTGGCATGGCCCATGCTGCCAAATTGGAAAGGGCCTTGGCAGGGCCTGAAAGTCCCTCTAGAAAGAAGGAAAGCATTTGAACAAGTGTTTGTCTCCTTGTCGGTGTACCTATTAAGTGAATGAAATTGCACTCCGTTTGCCCCAACGTGGGGTGGGTGGCCGGCCAAACAAATACATTTGGCCTCTCAAGTTTCCCTCAGACTTTTAACCAACAAGGGTAAATTTAAGTCTCACTTCCGCATTTAAAACAAACTTGAAGTTTTAATACTCCTGCTGAATCACAAAGTTATCTTTTTCTTGTACCTTCCTAGATATACATGTGAGCCCTGGCATGTTGAGAGCTCTGGATAAGGATATAAATTCAATAATGTACAGACATAGCATCAGTACCATCCAAAAGGTGAAGTTAAATTATGTCACCACAAGGACCTGTGAGTAGGGTTCCCCGGCAGTGTCCTCTATTTGGGAACTTGAAATATGGTATCCATCCCTGCGGTGAGTTCTTTGAGTCACCCTCCAATAAGCAAAGACACTGGCAAGAGTGAGCCATAGCATCGAGCTACTTGCCGTGACCATCTTAGATGTGGTGACTGTGGTTGTACTTCTGCTTTCCACACTGTACTCTCCCCCTAAGTGAACTTTTTGTTTGGCTTGGCTGATGTGCATCTTGAACTCCAAGCTGGTACATGGCAAAGAGCCGAGTTGATCTGAAACAAACCCAAATTTACTGATTTATTTATTTATTGATTTATTTATTTTTTAAGGGTGAGTCAGCATGGCTGCTGACAGGCAACATGAGGCCCAAAGTACAGCAAAGGTTTAACACGTTCTTCATTTGGAGATATCAATCCCATACAATCTCTCCCTCAGTTTTAATTTCTAGACTACAGCAGTCAGGACCTTTTTTAAAAAAAAAAAATGAATGTAATATACATGTTCTTAGGCAGACTGTGAAGCCACTGCCTGCCTGTGATATGCTAATCCAACAGGGCCCAATTCTACTCTCACCTCCCCCTGGTAAAATGTAGCAACTCCAATGGTGTTGACCTGGTGAAAGTGAGGAGGATCAAGGTAATGTCTGAATTCCTCTTCCCCCTGCCTCAATAAGTTGTCACCAGTGGGCAGGCAATTTGTGTCACAGGTGTGCATTGCTATGCAGGCAATTTCTGATCTGTTTCAATAGAGCAGTGTTTCAACCAAAAACTTTCCCATGGGGTCTTGTCAAATGGGAGAGCTTTGATTTGACAGGAAACTTCACAATGAGGTCATCTTAATCTAAAATGTTTAGTTTTGCTTTTTGAAAAAAAAAAACACCACCACTTTTCATTTTCTCCTTTTTTTTTTTTTTTTGGCATGGAGTGCATTAAAATAAACCATGTCCAAGGGTTTTTCCACTTTCTACCCCTCTTCTATTTTCTGCTCTAACTCTTCAAAACGTGTCCAAATTTGGAAAAGTAGCAAAAGAAAAAACTAAATTCTGTCTCTGTTGCTTTTCAACTCTTGAAAAATTAGGGTGGCAGAGGGGTGCACATGGAGAATTCTATTACATTCAGTGGTGAAAAGGAGAACTTAAAGTCTCCATAAATCTAAATTAATTTCTATTAGGAGCACAGCAGTTCCGTCCTCGCTCTTTCCCAGGAGCCTAGTATGTGAACAGAGTTGTGGGAGTTGTAGACTAGGAGGTGAAATGTTGACTGGTGCTTCCCACTCATTCAGATTTAGCACCGACCCACTGCTGCTCAGAGGAGCACGAACAAAGTCGTTACCATGTTGCCCTTTCTCTTGTCTCCATTAGACTCCCAAAGGTACCTGTGTCGAATCAGTGAAGATTGCCATTGATGCTGGTTACCGCCATTTTGATGGGGCCTTTGTGTACTACAACGAGCATGAAGTGGGACAGGCCATCTGGGAGAAGATTGCAGAAGGAAAAGTAAAACGAGAAGAAATCTTCTATTGTGGCAAAGTGAGAAGTTACATCAGACTACATACTCTTAGTCCTGTGATTTATTTTTGTGGGTGTTCTGGTGGGCTGAACATGCAGTACATTTCCTTAATTTCAAGTTAAATCATCCAAATATTTCAGTACTTTTTCAAACCCAACCTCCTGAGGTTTTGCCCATCGTTCGCCTCTTGGAACTTGTACAGTGACTCTTTCTTTGCATTGCACATGCACATTTTCCATTGCAGGCCTTTTCAAACACCACGGCTTGAATGAATTGTTTTAAAGAGACTTAATGAATTTACAGGAAAGGGAGGGAATGGGAAAGGATAGGAGAGGAAAATCTGGCAACTACATGGAGGCTTCCAAAAAGAAAAACGCTACCTATAATTTTAGGCTTAACTTTGACAGTCGTCTCATACAGCTGGATTTCCGAGAAACACTTCATATAAAAGCCAGCTTTCATTGTGGGATTTATATCTGAAATTCAGTGATCAATGCAGAAAACTGTCTTGTGGTGATGTAGTCTTGTGCTTAATTTCAAGAGGAGAAAGGCTCCTGAGAATGAGTCATGAGCTAGTCAAAGTTTAAAATCTTAAATTTGACACTTTTTTTTAAATCATCCAAAGAAGTGAAATGGAGAACTTTAGTTCAAAGTATTGATAAAGGGATTCAACTTTAACTGTAGGTCATTGGTACAAAAGTGGTACCAGTTCAGTTATGCATGAAATAAGCTAGCAGGCTCAGGTCAGTTTCTTACAGGCAGATGTTCATGTTATAAAATCCCCCACCACACTTAACACAGTGCTCCTGACATCTTCCTTTCTCTGTACAGTGGATATTAAATGTGCACCACAAAACACTGGTTTAATAAATATTTCAGCCATATAAAAAGTATGCATTCAGTGTTTTGTACTGAACAATTGTAGCTGTTTACTTCCATAGCACCTTCCGTTCTAGGAGCTAAGTACTCCGCAAACTAGGAGTCTAAGCCACAGCTTCAGATGGTGTTAAGGCTTAAGTGAGTTCTCAAAGGTTAGAGAGCAAGTCAGTGGCAAAGCTGTGAACAGATTTCCAATCCAGTGCTTCAGCTATACCATGCTAGCTGCTTTCTGTCACAGATACAGCTGGGTGGGAAACTGTTTTCCTGTTACAGGGGGGAGGAAAAAAAGATTTCAAACTCTTCCCCAAACTGGGGCAAAGTCAGTCACAAGTTTTTCACTAATCAAAAATCTAAACTCTGGATCAGGTCAATCAAAGTAGTTTGTATTGAGCACTCTAAATTTTTCAAGTGATTTGACATTTTTGAAATGAGAAGTTGTTTGAAAACAGGACCTGACAATTTTGAAATGTCTCAATTTTTTAAAATGGGAATTCAGCAAAACTGACCCTTTCTTGCAGGAAGCTTTTGGTTTCAACAAAGTGTTTTTCCAGCAAGAAATGCCATTTTGAAAATTTCCTACCCAAATCTAGAAGCAAAGTCTTCTAACACCCAGTCACCTGGTCTAACCCCTAGACAGCCTTTCTGTTAAATACACTTTGTCAAACCATTGGCAAAATGTCTTGTATTTATCCTTGAGTCAATGTTCAGTTGGACAGAGTTTTTCTTTAGGGAGGGTGGAACATGTGGTTCCCAGAAATTAGGTTGTGATCCTGATCCTATTTAGACTGTAGCTTTTGTTGAGAGAAAGGCATTCTGGTTCCAACCTTGGCTGCAATAACATTCAATATGTAGGAATTCCTCTACTGCAGCTATCTTTCTATTCTCTTGTCTGGTCACTACTTAAGATAAAGATTTAACCTGAACCTTTGGGGTTACATGTATATTTCATCTGTGATTTTTCTCTCCCTCCCCTTCCCGAACTCTGATCCTCTTTTTTCCTAAAGCACAAACTGAGTTAAGGGCAAATCTCTAGCATATAATGGCTGACCAACCCTAATTCTTTGCATTATTAGAGACGCAGTGGTAAGCTCACTAGGCCATTTATTACTACAACATGAGAAAAAGCTATGCTTGTTTCTGACCTGACCCCCAAACCAGCAAGTACTAGACATTTCACAGGAAAACCTGGCTTTATTATGCAATTTCTCAACTGAACGAGTTCAGGTAAGTCTTTAAATGATTTGATGATACAAATGTCACACCAGCCCATCAGCCATGGTTAACAAGACTAGGCTCAGTTGTACTGGAATAATGACTTTGTAAAGTCATACACTATCTGCCAGCTGAAATCAGCATTCGTGCTTGGCTCCCGCTGTTAACATGTTAATCACAGACAAAGCATCCAAAGATTTCAGAGGCTTTCCATCAATTGCCAACAATCTTTGGCTTATGTACTAAGGCTTTCATGGTCGTCTCTTTCACCCCAGAGATTTTTCTTTTATTAAGCTAAAAAGTAAGATTTCCAGGGAATGTGGTGTTCTAGAATGCCACAGCTGCTTGGCAGCTTTCTGATAGGCTGAATGTTGACCCATAGATATAGATAATAACTTTTACAAATTGTGAAAACCAGTTAGGAAACTCACCTAATATTTTTTGGCACCAGTGAAACTAAGATAACAGGTTTCAGAGTAGCAGCCCTGTTAGTCTGTATCGGCAAAAACAACAAGGAGTCCTTGTGGCACCTTAGAGACTAAGAAATTTATTTGGACATAAGCTTTTGTGGGCTAGAACCCACTTCATCCATGCATCTGATAAGGTAACAGGTTTCACAGCCACTACTGCAGCGCCTTTCTTTGAAGCCTCTGCGGCTTTTTAAAGCTGTTGTATTCATGGCACTTACTCACTGATAGGTATTTGTACAGGGCTCCCTCTAAGGTAGAAGAGCATTTGGAAAAAACACATCGCTAGAACTAGCATTTTGTTTAAGCTTGAAAATCCAATTAAAAATAAGGGGATGGCTCTCCGTGGTCATTACCTTTTTAATAAGGTAAATTCCCTACCCCCTATTGAAAGTGTTTGTGCCTCAGTCGCTCTCTTCTACATCTAGGCCCATCTTAAATGGTAATTCCTGGAAGCTGGATCAGGTAGGCAATGACTAACCCCATGGATCTCTGAATTGTTCAACAGGTCAGCATGGCTCACGTTAGATAATGCAAATTATAAAATGCCTCCTGATATTTTAGGCTCTTATCTTGTGTTCAATGCGCATTCTAGTATGTGCAAGCAAAGGATGCTTTCTTGGTGTGTTGTGTGTGCACTGATATTGGCATGGGCATGCTCTTAAGAGTCCTGTGGCACCTTATAGACTAACAGACGTATTGGAGCATAAGCTTTCATGGGTGAATACCCACTTCGTCAGACGCATTCACCCACGAAAGCTTATGCTCCAATATGTCTGTTAGTCTATAAGGTGCCACAGGACTCTTTGTTGCTTTTTACAGATCCAGACTAACACGGCTACCCCTCTGATACTGGGCATGCTCTTAACACTCATAATCAATTTGCAAAGACTTTTAAGGAACATTTGCTAAGGCATGTGGGTCTTTTGCAAGATAAAACACATCACCATTGCCCCATAAGTAACTGTGTCTGCTAAAAATGACTTTGGCCCGAGCTCACCCACATAGCAACTGCAGGTTTTCCATTAAACATCCTGCAACCTAAAAATGGCCAGCGACATATAAAGAAGAAAGTTCCAAAATCGAGGCTCTCTACCAAAAAAATGCCCTGCTGCCTATGTTCAAAAATTCCCCATCTCATTTCGGATTGAGAAACACCTTGAATTTCCCCCAAAAGCAGATTTAAGGCTATGTGCTGCACAAAGCATAGATACTCTGCTCAACTCAAGCTGCCCCTGTTAAGACAGGTGGCTACATTGGCAGCTGGTAGCTGAAATTTTGGTGTGGTCTTCAAGAATAGCCCTAAATCGAACAAATTTCAGTTAACCCAGATGGGAGAAGACAAAGGCCTGGAATACTGCATCAGAAAGGTCTGTCTTCAAGCTAACCAGATGATGGGTATCTTGGGTCACCACTGACACCCGGGAATCCAAGAACACTGATGTTTTTAAAATCATTGACATCTGGGAATAATCCCTCAATGGAGGAAGCAGGCATAATTAGGGACTATATAAATCATGTGGGTGGTTTTAGAAAATTCATGACCGTGTAAATGGCAAAGTATTGAATTTCACAGTTTGCACAGAATGAACTTAACCAGCAAACTTTAGTCAATTTCATTTGCGCCTGTGACTTTTTTTTTTTTTTTTAAGACACATCCATTCTGTTTTCCGCCTAGGTGTTTTTCATATGCACATACACAGCACTCAATTCCTCTGCATGTGCACAGCACAGTAAGCTAAGGTAATATTTAAAAGATCCTAGTATGGGGGTATTTTCATGATTTCTATGCCCCCTATGAAATTGTTATTTACACAAGGCCCTAGTTCAGTTTTCACTTGAACCACATCTGCTTCATGCCTACGGAGCATCAATGCAGCATTTATCTTTCAGTGAGGTTCTGAGATTAAACAAAAACGTCCCTAGATTATGCAGAGACTCAGTGGCTTTGGCCACATCAGAAAACCAAAGATTCTGCTCAAACCTACCTAGTCCTTTCTTCATAATATCATTTGATCACATGACATAGCCTCAGCATGATAAAACTGACCACAGACATTGGAAAACTTCAACAAAAAAATCAGTATATGCTAGGGCTGTCAAGCGATTAAAAATAATCACACGTTTAATCACACTGTTAAACAATAATAGAATACAATTTATTTAAATATTTTTGGATGTTTTCTACATTTTCAAATATATTGATTTCAATTACAACACACAATGCAAAGTGTACTGTGCTCACTTTATATTTATTTTTGATTACAAGTATTTGCACTGTAAAAAACAAAAGAAATAGTATTTTTCAATTCACCTAATACAAGTACTATAGTGCATCTCTTTATCATGAAAGTTAAACTTACAAATGTAGAATTATGTACAAAAAAACCTGCATTTGAAAACAAAACAATGTAAAATGTTAGAGCCTGCAAGTCCACTCAGTCCTACTTTTTGTTCAGCCAATCGCTCAAACAAGTTTGTTTACGTTTGCAGGACTTAATGCTGCCAGCTTCTTGTTTACAATGTCACCTGAAAGTGAGAACAGGCATTCTCATGGCACTGTTGTAGCTGGCGTCGCAAGATATTTACATGCCAGATGCGCTAAAGATTCATATGTCCCTTCATGCTTCAACCACCATTCCAGGGGACATGCGTCCATGCTGCTCACGGGTTCTGCTTGATAACAATCCAAAGCAGTGCAGACTGATGCTTGTTCACTTTCATTATCCGAGTCAGATGCCACCAGCAGAAGGTTGATTTTCTTTTTTGGTGGTTCGGGTTCTGTAGTTTTCGCATTGGGATGTTGCTCTTCTAAGACTTCTGAAAGCATGCTCCACACCTCGTCCCTCTCAGATTTTGGAGGGCACTTCAGATTCTTAAACCTGGGGTTGAGTGCTGTAGCTATCTTTAGAAATCTCACACTGGTAGCATCTTTGCGTTTTGTCAAATCCGCAGTGAAAGTGTTCTTAAAATGAACAACATGTGCTGGGTCATCATCCAAGACTGCTATAACATGAAATACATGGCAGAATGCAGATAAAACAGCAGGGGACATACAGTTCTCCCCCAAGGAGTTCAGTCACAAATTTAATTAATGCATTTTTTTTTTAACAAGTGTCATCATCAGCATGGAAGCATGTCCTCTGGAATGGTGGCCAACGCATGAAGGGACATACGAATCTTTAGCGCATCTGGCACGTGAATACCTTGCAATGCCAACTACAAAAGTGCCATGTGAATGTCTGTTCTCACTTTCTGGTGACATTGTAAATTAGAAGCGGGCAGCATTATGTCCTGTAAATGTAAACACACTTGTTTGTCTTAGTGATTGGCTGAACAAGTAGGACTGAGTGGATTTGTACACTCTGAAGTTTTACATTTTGTTTTTGAGTGCAGTTATAACAAAAAAAATCTACATTTGTAAGTTTCACTTTCACAACAAAGAGATTGCACTACAGTACTTGTATGAGGTGAATTGAAAAATACTTTGTTTTGTTTATCATTTTTGCAGTGCAAATATTTGTAATAAAAATAATATACACTTTGATTTCAATTACAACACAGAATACAATATATATGAAAATGTAGAAAAACATCCAAAATGTTTAATAAATTTCAATTGGTACTCTATTGTTTAATGTGCGATTAAAACTGCGATTAATCGCAATTAATTTTTTGTTAATCGTGTGAGATAACTGCGATTAATCGACAGCCCTAGTATATACCAAACTTGATGAATTTGGGGAGTTCATTTTTGTTTCCAAAGTCACTTGCTCAACCCTGTATAGATACTTAGTGACCTCTACTTGAAGCCACAAATCTCTGCAATTTTGTCCATGTGCAGACTTCAGAGCATGAATACAAATTTTTTTTTTGTAGATCCTCTTGCTAGAGAGGGAAAGGGGAGCCCTCCGGTGGGAATAAGCAAACTTCAGAAGGTTCAGAGTCCGGCTGTGGCTTAGATAAGTATTTGAACTATTCTAACCATATGAGACCTCTCTGAAACCTTCCCTCCCTTTAGCCAATCCTTTCCAATCACAGGACCCTTGCCAAACATCCAGCCAAATTCAGGAAGTAGAAAGTTGTTGTCTACAATTCAAGTATGTGGGTGTGTTTAAAATCTACTAGTTCAGGTCAGGACAGGTTTGAGTTATGGGTAAAGGTTCAGGTCAGTTCTCTATGCTGATCCATCCTAGGGGAAAAAAATGGGGTTTCTCCTTTGTGTACATAAGTAATCCAATAATGCACTGACTTACATCCTGTGCTAAGCCAATGTAGTCTGTAGTGCTGTCTAAAGGGGAGAAAGGGGGGGAAATCAAGTAACTGAATTTCTATTTATCTCACTAGAACCAAGAGTGGTTTTTGTTTTTGTTCCCCTCCCCTAGTTGTGGAATACATGTCACCCACCGGAGCTGGTGCGTCCAACTTTGGAGAAGACACTCAAGATTCTGCAGATGGATTATGTTGATCTCTATATTATTGAGCTGCCAATGGCATTCAAGGTAAAGAGAAAAGTAGCCCTAATGCTTATCACAGTATCTGTCTGTGTGAACCAAGTCCTCTGACTCAGGTAATTCTTCAAACTTACAGACCATTGTTTGTTTAAAAAAGTGGTTATTTGGTGACAATGTAATGCTTGACATTCTTTGGATGTGCATATCACTCTTCATTAAAGAAGACAAAGCACAATAACATCAACTTTGTGAAGTGGAGAGTCCTGGCCAAATAGAGTAACTTGTCAAGTGGAATAAAGTGGGCCTTCAACACTGGTGCTAGGAGAGCTCCTTTAGCTGGGGTGAGGAGGGATATTAGTCCTGAGGGCATTCTGCACCAAAAAATTAAAATTCTGTACACAATATTTTAAATTTCTGCAAAATTCTGGAAATTTTATTTGTCAAATAAATGTGGAGGTTTCAGCATGGCACTGGGGAGCACAGGCCACTGGCTGCACAGAGGTGGGAGATCACTGTGCAACTATGCCCCCCACTGCCCTGGGACATGGACTCAGTGGTGAGGCTGCACCCAACCCTGACGCAGGGCAAGGACCACGCCTGCCCCAGAAACACCCCAGGGCCCTGCCCCTCCATACCAGGTGTGGGCAGGCAGGCTCAACAAGGCAGGAACAAAGTGTGGAGGGACTTAGTGTAGTGGGATCCAGGTGTGGGTTGAGAGGGTTCTGTGTGGGGCAATCTGGGTGTGGGTGGCTCAATGGGGGATCTGAGTGCGGAAGGGATCTGGTGCAGGGGGAGTGGGGCTCATTAGTGAGGTTCTGAGTGTGGAGGAGTGAGGCTCGGTGGGAGGGTCTGAGTCTGAGGGGGTCTGGATGCATGGGGGTTGGGCGGATAGGGGAGCAGTTCCTTATACCAGGATCCTGCAGCTGAGGAGCGATGGATGCAGGAAGGGGGGGAGTTTGCAGAGCTTCCTGTAGCCGGGGGAGAAATCTTGGGGTGGGTCTGACCCGGCCCCAGATGCCATGCAGCGGAAGAGGAAGTCCCATCCTTCCCAGCCCAGACTACCAGCTGAGCCAGGCGCAGGATAGGAGCCACCAGACAAGTCTTCCCCAGTCCCACCTCCTGCCCCACGGTGATTTACCTCTCTGCCGGCTGCCCTGGACACCCAAAACATATTGCTGGGGAGAGTCACATGACCGTTCTTGTGGCTTCCCTTTGCTTCTCTGTCAGAAAGTAATTTTTCTGCAGGGAAGCAAAGAAATCTGTGGGGGACATACATTTTGTGCATGCACAGTGATGCAGAATTCCCCCAGGAGTAGGATATAGAAGTCTGTAATAGCCTATGAAGCCATCTATAAACCTAGTGTACTATCCCCGTTTTCCAGATAGAGCATAGGCTGGGTCATAGAGTCCAGTCCCCTGCAATTAAAGGCAACTATGTTGTTTAGCCCCTTTTGTAAGCTCCATCTTAAAACCACTTAAGTTTCTTGTCCCCTATTGGAAGGTAACCTCTGATGGTTAGAAACCTTTTAATTTCCAATCTAAATTCACTTATGGCCAGATGGGAAGATTAACAGGAGTTAAGTGACTTACAAGGCAACACTGAGTTAGTGGTAGAATTAGGGAATAAAACCGCTCTGACTCCCAGCCTTTGTTCCAACCACTAGACAGTCTCCATAGTATTTAAAGGTATTGTGGCAAACCATTTCCCCAAAATCTTGCATATCTGCCCGTTTGTGGCAGTCAGCTAGACAGACAGCTTTAGGAGGACAGACCTAGCATCTAAACATGGCTTCTCTGAGGCAGAAATTTAAACAGTCATGACTTCTTGTTCCCTCATTCTGGGGATCACTGGTGTTTGGGGAACTGGTATCATTTCTTGCAGTGTTGCCAACTCTTGCAATTTTATGACCACTCTCATAAGATTTGGTGCTTTTTCTTGAAGCCCCAGCTCTTAAACAATCTCAGGGGCTGGGAGAATTATAAAAGGAAGTCACTAGCCTTCATGGTTTCAGAGAGAAGGTTGAAAACACAATGCAAGTGCTCCCCAGAGCCTTAAACCAGAAGGCAAATATAAAAAACCCAAGGAGAACTAAGCCATTCATAATTTCTTTTGAGGGGGCAGAGGAAGGCTGGCTCACTTTTAAATGCTCTGAGTGGACAACACTGCTTCCACCAAGAAAGGAATCTACCTGAGTCTTTTGTTTCCTGACAGCTCTCAAAGCTCATGCCTTCCTGTGACTGGTGCATTCAAATGCCAGTACCTCTAGAGATCAGAAACCAGCACATGAAACTCACTCAGTTAGAGGCCCTACATTCCCTTCTCTCCTATGGAAGTGGCGTCCTGTTCCTTACACAAGAGTAATTGGCCTCAGATGTTAAGGATTATATAAATAAAGCTCTAGTATGGAACCCTTTTAGGTGCACTTTAGAAAATAGTTCCCACCATCTGGAATTTCCGGTTTCCTTTTACTTCTGTTGCTTTCCTCCCCTAGTTCATTCTCCCATATGGTGAAGGTCAGTGTCTCACAAAATAAAGATATTGACAGCTGACTTTTAATAAATCTACTTTTGATTCCCTAAATCTTGCTGCATCAAGACACTTTCATTTACTATTACAGTTGCAGTCCTGGAACTCCACTCATGCTTCCCTTTGGGGAGGGGAAAATCCCTTTCTTTCTAACACAATATACAGTGAAGTATGGAGCAATGTCTGGATCAAATCTGGGAAGCATCTCTTGGAATTGGAACAGTTGTTTCTGCAAAAACCACACACAAGGCGGGATTTGTTGGGACAGCTTTCCAGCTCTCCCCATCTGCAACAGCTGTTGTTGGGCTAGGTGTTCTTTAATCTCCCTAAAGTATCTTCAAATTTAACTTTATATTTGCGTGTTAATAGTACTCTATCAATTGGCACACAGATTTGTGTATTTTGTATAGTAACAATTGTGCCACACACTTGCCACAGAAAGTGGCATCACATTACAAAAAACTCATATTTTGCCCCAGACTGAGGCTTGCTAGTTGAAGGAGACTTCCTTTCTTGCAGCCAAAAATCTCACCTGCAAAATTAGCCTTTCATTAATATGTGAAAATATTGACGCTTGAGGCAAAATTCACAATCCTGCCTTTTGTTTTAAAATTGTAAACTCATCTCTTTGCTGATTTTACTGATGCAAACTATTTTCATATAACTCTTTGGGAGGACTTTGTTCTGAGAGCAAAACAAAAAATTTACTCAGGAAGAGTTCTGAATATATCCAAAAAGTCTTGATATCTGGGTTCTTCTAGGGTCTCCCATCACCATAGTATCTGAGAAAATAGATAGATCCCAAGAGAAAATAGATAGATACATTGGCTTATTTTGATTAACTTCCTGCCTTCTTCCCCAGATGCAGTAGTGGCTAGGAGTTGTTAAATAGCTATTTTTCTCTTCCTTTGTTTTTGATTGCCAAGTCAAAGTGGGTTTTACACTTGGTTCTGAAGGCAGTGAGATCTAGAGACCTTATTTCTTCTGGAAATGAGTGTGCGGGTCTATTTAAGATGGATCAGTTGTAGATGGAAAAAAGCATTTATTGTAGTCATTGCTATGTATCTTGCAGCCATAAGAAGTCTAGGAGGACCCCACTCTATGGACTAACTTGACAAGCTGCGGGAAGAAGTCTCTGAAGATCTAGTAACCACAATCACTTCATTTTCCAAACTGTCTGCCTCTTCCCATCAGCATTGCCTCCATCTTGTCTGGTTCATATTCAGCCAGATCTTTCATCTAGGTGCTTTCTCTGGAATGCAGGTAGCTGTGAGATGGTCCTATTTGCATCAGTGATAAAGGGAATGTAGAGATGGGTACCATCTGCCTACTATGGCTTTTTTAGACACTGGCATCTCAACTTCCCACAGCAGTTCCATGTAGACGTTGTTATAAAGGATTGGAGAAGGGATTAAACCTTGTGGAAATCTACAGGAGGGAACTCTAGATCTTGCTGTTTCTTTGAGCCTTTCTTTTTCTTTGCTGTCTAGAATACTAATACTAGGAGCAAAGGAATTTGGAGGTGGTCCCAAGTTAAACATTCTCTTTCTATCTAATGAGAGGTGACCCTAAAACCAAACTCCTGGATCCAGATCCAACCCAGTTGGCTAGAAGTCCATACCTGCTTTGCAACGACCCTTGCCTTTATAATGATCCCTATAGAAGATGCCAAACTTTGGAGTAGGATGTTCCAGAATCCTGACATGTGTTTGGCTGGGATCTCATCTTCATAAAGAACTCCAAACCCCTCTCTACTCTTCTCTCGCTCTCATGCAATTTCAGATGGAAAAGACCTAAAAGCCATCTTACTTTTTCCTGACAGTGCAAGGTTCTTCCAATAAGACATAGTAAAAAGTAATAATAGTAACAGGCCTGTCTCTTGGGACTTGCTTTAAGCAATGCTCTAATTTTTGAGGCGAGAAACCTACACTTAATTCCACATCATACTCCAGTCTCTGAAATGTGAGGATGCTTTGTTGTACTAGGGTTCATTTTCACCCTAAAATGCCTTGCAGCTGCATGTGTTGAATGTGGTGGCGCCAGTCACTGAGCACATTAGTCACAGCTGCATATTCCTGAGGAATTACCCTGTCAACACGTTACCCTGCACTTTTTGAACTATGGCCGTCTGTGGTGTCTGGTAGCTGATCTGACTTCAAAAGGCATTTAAGGAAACAAAGTGAAATTAATATTAGATGAATGATTGGCATTTTAAAATATGCTGCCTGTAGTAGCAACAAATTGATCAGCAAATGAGAGAAAGTGGTGCACTTATGTACCAGGCCTACGGATGCTTGCAAGCATCCTTAAAGTTCGATCTGGGGTATCAAGGGAGATAGGAGAACTTGGGGTATGATCCTGAAAGATTCTTGGCACATCCTGCCAGATGTCCAATGCACATAACTCTCATTAGCATCACTGGGAGTTGGTCCCTCAAGATTGTCTTGCAATATCAGATGTTTAACTTGCATTGCTCTTCAGTGTCCCTGAATGGTAAATAGCACAAGCAAGCAGCCTTGGAGGGGAATTGGGCTTTTGCAGAAGTCTAGCCATGTGGAAAAGTTTGGCTGCCACAATAGAATCTCTGGAAAATAAGGATTAGTCTCTTGAAAGCCATATCCCCTTGCAACCTCCAGGATCACATGGCATAACTCAAAATGGAACTTTTTAGTGCATAGCCATATGAGGGGAATATTTCAGGAAGTGCACTTAATGACTATAGCATTAAAGTGCTGGTAGATGAAGGGAGGATGTGGCAAGCGCATCATGAATAACCTCTTGAACTTGGTGTGTTTAGAAAGCCTCTGAATTTTTGTCCACTGATAAATGTAGAGTGTGTGTAAAAGCTCTGTTCTGAGTAGCGAAAGCTGAAAACTGTGACTTTGTTCTTTCAGCCTGGAGATGCAATCTACCCTAGAGATGAAAATGGAAAATATATCTACCATGAGACAAACTTATGTGCCACTTGGGAGGTACGCAGTTGTAACATTCCTATGTATTTAAATGCTGTCACATCTGGGAAAGTGGTTCCTCTGCACTCTGGCTGAGGAACCTTGACAAGGCAATGTAGGTAAACTTGCTGTTCCACTGACCATGCAATGACTCCCTGGATAAACAGGACTTCTGTGTGCAGGGGTGTCTCATTCCACCAGCATTAAACTGACTCTGAGGGTACATCAATGCAGCAAATGAAGGTGTGACTAGCACGGACAGGCGTACCTGTGCTAGCTTTCATCTAGCTCATGCAGGTAACAAAAGTGAAGATGGCAGCTTGGGCTAGCAGCCCAGTATGAGCCTGCTGAGGACTGTGGGTGGCTGTCTTGGGTTGTTAGCCCATGCCAACATGTCTCTACTACCAGCGAAAATAAAGCTAGCACATATGCCAACGCGTGCTACAATCACACTTTATTTGTCATGTAGATGTACCCCAAAAATGTTTTTAGAAACGCCTTTTCACGCTCCCTGATCCAGACATTGCACTTGCCTTCTGTGAGCTGGGGCTTCTGGAACTGTTCAACGAGTTTGTAGTGAGCTGTCAGAGACCACCACATGAATTGCAGTTGTAGCTTTTCAAGTCTTACTACTTTCAAAGAGGTGGAGGAGATAGTGGGCGTTAGTGACATATGACTAGCTCCTTCTTGGTAACAAAAGATGTACAGTTTCAAGGTAGGATAGAAAATTATGTTGCCTCACAAAAAATAACTCTCCCTCTGTTCTGGGGTATAAGTTACCAGAAGGGAATTCAACATTTCTTTTCATTACCAGGACTTTAGAGCAGTGGCTCTCAACCTTTCCAGACTACTGCACGCCTTTCAGGAGCCAAGTTTCACCTCACTTAAACTACTTTCTTACAAAAATCAGACAAAAATACAGAAGTGTCACAGCAAACTATTACAGAAAAATTACTTACTTTCTCATTTTTACCATATAATAAATCAATTGGAATATAAATATTGTACTTGCATTTCAGTGTATAGTATATAGAGCAGTATGAACAAGTCATTGTATGTATGAAATTGTAGTTTGTACTGACTTTGCTAGTGCTTTTTATGTAGCTACGCTGTAAAACTAGGCAAATATGTAGATGAGTGCCTGTACCCCCTGGAAGACCTCTGCATACCCTCAGGGGTATGCATACCCCTGGTTGAGAACCACTGTTTTAGAGGGTAGTAGAACTGCTTAGGGGCGCTGAATCTTCAATTGTCAATGGGCCGTGCCTTTCAAGGTTCCCACCTTTTAAATATCTCAAACCTGCCCTTACTTAGAAGTAGAAACTTTGGTTCAAGTAAAGGGGGCAGGGCAATGCACAACCCATCCTTAGTCACTTCTAGACACCACACTTTTTTTTCTTACACCACAGGTAAAAGGGAGTCTGGATCTCAGTCTAGTCCTCACTTTTGCACATCCTAAGCCATGTGGCTTTTAACAACTTACTCAGCACAAGCAGCCATCTCTCCTCAAGAGATGGGAATAACCCAGGGTGCTACATGTCTGGATTAAATCTGCACTGGCAAAAGTTGTGTAGTGATGCCCTGTACTGGCTTAGCACGAGGTGCTGTTGGTCAAGGTTTGGACACAATGGCAAAATTCTGAGGTGGGCTCCCAGGACTGGAATAAGAGAGGGGTGTCTTCCAGGGAACTGAGCTGTGCACGTAACTTCCAGAGTAGCTGCTCACGGTATGCTTGGCCCGAGCCAGTGTTGCTAGTTTCTCAGATTCACAAGTCAAATTCACTTAAACATGAAAAGAAAAACATCTGTCAAACGTTGTCTGTTCGGTCCCTGCAGCTTGTTACCCTCAATCTGTTTCTTATTGTAAGGCTATAGTGTAACATGACAGCCCCAGTAACAATAGGCAGGAATAACCCAGCTGCTGCCGCTGAGAAGGGGGTCGTCACTGCCCGTAAATATTAGGATCAGTCTATATACAGCCAGCTAAACTCCTCCCTGGAGTAATTTAATTGTTTCAGTGTGGCTTCAGCAGCCAGTATTGTGGTTATTCTTGTTACCTCACCATTGAATGATGAAAATCATATGACAAGAAGAGGCCAGCCAGAGGCCATAAAATAAATGGAGTCTTTTGCTTCCCTAATTCCCCTATTCATTTAAATCAGAAAAGAATAATAAAACTGACAAGCAGGACATTCAGTACCCAGATGTTGGAGACAAGAGTAGGGTCTACTGTAACTCTGCTTCATTGCACCACTGAACAGCCACTGCATTCATCGGAGGGGTTTTGGGAGAGAGGAGAAGACTCTCTCTATGCAAAGATACTCTTTTCTCCTGTTAATGAAGCATGGCATCAACTAAAAGCAGAGTATCAAAGTATGCATAATGAAGGAATTATTGTATGTTTACCTTGTTCATATAAGCTTCCTTCACTGCATGGCTATATTTGTTTGAAATGCAAATCCTGTAATCCCCCCAGCCCCATCTTCTCCTCCGGTTTCATTTTGCAATGAAGTCTTAATGATGATTTTTGTAATGCACAATTTCATGGCAACATTTTGATGTTACAGGCATAAAATTATGACTTAACTGTAGACCAGGGGCCGGCAACCTTTCAGAAGTGGTGTGCCGAGTCTTCATTTATTCACTCTAATTTAAGGTTTCGTGTGCCAGTAATACATTTTAACATTTTTAGAAGGTCTCTTTCTATAAGTCTATAATATATAACTAAACTATTGTTGTATGTAAAGTAAATAAGGTTTTTAAAATGTTTAAGAAGTGTGAGTGCCACTGAAAATCAGCACGCGTGCCATAGGTTGCCTACCCCTGCTGTAGACTCTGGTGGGAGGAGAGCCTGGACTAACACTGGTACAGTAATTCAGGAAGTGACAGGGAAGGGAAGCTGTCTCTTGTTCAGATGTTGTCTCCCTTTCCCCACCCCTAAAGCTGGAGCAGTGTGGAAGTCCCTCTAAAATTTGAAATAAAACTCTGGAAGTGAACATGTGAAATTTATAAGTGCTGTATCTCAAATGTTTCTTCTGATTTGCTCTGCTTCCTGGGAAAATTCTACCCTAGTATGAAGTAACATTGAAATCTGAGGTGCCTTGGTTTGGTCTTCTGAAAATCTATGGCTGCATGAGAATTGGGTTTAGAATAGGAAGAAAGCATCAATAGGAGTGCTAGTCCCTCCAAAGTAAAGGCCTTTCCTATAAGGCATGCACACTTAGCTCTCTAGACAGAGTCCTGAGTAGAGTATATTTCACTTAGCTAATAATGCTGACTTTCCTTCCCTGGACGGTTTCTATTGAGGCTTTCTTTCTAATGCTCTCCGTTGCTATCTTTGCAGGCTTTGGAAGCATGTAAAGACGCAGGCTTGGTGAAGTCCATTGGAGTGTCCAACTTCAACCGCAGGCAGCTGGAAATGATCCTGAACAAGCCAGGGCTCAAGCACAAACCTGTCAGCAATCAGGTATGATCCCAAGCAGAACCCTAATTCTACCTGAAACTGGCACTGTGGTACAGTGCTCAGAGGGGCTACAAATACTTCTGCACATATGCGGACTTGTGTGCATGCACAGATGACCTACTGCAGTAGTCAGCTACCCACCATACCGCCAAACATTGAAGGCCAAACTTTCCTCCTTAGGAGTGAGCGTGACTGATTTTTTCACTCTATACTCAATATAAATATCCACATTTTCTGGGAACATCCATTTCCTTCCAGATCCCTCTCCAGTGCTTGAAAACCTGAGTTTTATGAGTTTTAAGGGCTTTATGAACTCTTGTCACTGCAGACGTGATCAAAAAGATTCAGCCATGTACCTCAAGTGATCCAAGACAGTTCCCAACAGCCTGAGACATGCATGCCACTACCCAGAGGCTAACCAGCCATCAGTGAAGCAAGGTGGCTACCTCATTTAAAACAATTAAAGCCCAACCCTATAGCATATGGGATATTGTGCTATTCTAAGCTTTGTGTGTCTGCTATAAAGAACTATCTTTAAGAAACTACAACAAGCCAAAGAAGTTCTAAGGCACTCTTTTCTATGTCCTTTCCACAGGTCATTCTGTGGAGGTACTAGACCAAAGAACTAACTTAGCAATAAGACTATGTCATGCCCTCAGCTGAAGCTAAACTTGCCACTGAAGTCAATGGTCAAGTCTAAGTAAAACCATGACAATGGGGCCCATAACCATTTATTTCTAAGTAGCTGGTCTGGATACAAGTCACTAGCATCGGGGTGGGGGGTGGTGGTTGGGGTGGCTTCTGATTTGGAGTTGGAGAGATGTCCAGTGACTGATATCATGACTAGTGCTAATGGATATCCTTGTTAGAAGCATCAGAAGAGAGGCCAAAGATTGCATGGGAAAGAGAGGAAACTATCCTTTCACCCTCTGAAGTTGGCCTTGGAGGGACACTGGCAAGGTAGTGTTGGGGAAGTCTGCCACTGTCCTTGTACCTGTTCTTTGGCTACACAGGAATTTCCTTGTCTCTATGGCTGTCATTCTAATCCTTTTTTTCCCCACCAGGATTAAAGTTCAAGTTAAAAACAAGTTATCAAACAAGCACCAAACACCGTAACTGCTTCTGGCTGAATTGTCTGACTCCATTCCCTCACACCCCCTCCCCCAAGACTACATCAATACTACCCTCTGTGGGCCTAGTAAAGATGCAAGGAAGAAGGTTATGGTTTAAAAAAAAAACCAAGCAATTCTTAGGGTTTGTGTTAACTTCAGGAACTTATTATAAGAGCAACTGCTTTTATAACTCAGGAGACGTTGAGCACATAGCCAGAAAAACTCACTATGGGCAATGGTACACAATAGCTGCAGCCTGGAAAGGTAGAGGTTTGGAGAAGTCCATACCAAAAAATGTGGGGTTTTATTTATTTATTTATTTCCCTCAATTTTCTGTTGATGGGATAAGCTGTCACCAACTTTCTGGAGGCAAACTAAGACAGCCATTGTTTTGGATACAAAGAGAAGAGACAAATACAATCAACAGGTAGCCAAGATGCTCCTGCCTCCTGGCATAGATCTCTATTCAGATGGCTATACATAAATGTTGGGCAGAACATAAAGGCTGGTGAGTCAGGTCAACAGTTACCCTCATGTTACATCTCTCTTCCATATCTCATTTGCCATCTATCCATTGGGGAGGAGGCAAATTTCCCCCCATGTAATTACAATCATGAATTGCAAAGGTGTTAAACTGTCTGAATTGTTTCCCAAAAAGGAGGTCCACATTCCTCTTAGACTACTGTATATATTGATTTTTTCCCCCTCTTGCCTGGACATGCTCAAGGTCTGTCATCATTGGAGCTGGGTGAAACTTTTCAGCTGATACATCTTTAGCTGAAAAATGCAGATTTGGGGTCAACCAAAATATTAGAATTCATGTTGAATTTGCAGAATTGTTTAGATCAAACCTAAAAATTCCAAAAATCTAAACATCTCATTTTGACACATTTGAAATGAAACATTTTTTCCCCAAATCAAAACTATTTTTCATTTAAAAACTCTAAAAGCTTAGAAAAATGAAGTGTTTTGTTTCGGGTCAACTTCTCAGTGAATCAAAAGTTTCAACGTTTCTTTTGGGTTGATCCGGAACACACTCTTTTTGGTATGGCCAGTGAAGTGAAAAATCAATTATTTCCACAACGCTTGTCAGTCTCTCCCCTGGGAAGGTCAGGATGGCCTGCCACCACCATCCTGGCCTGGATTTGAATGATTAATCCAGGGGCTAGAAGGTTCCATTTTCTTAAGACATCTTCCCCTACAATCTCTAATTCATCTGAGATTATGGTTGGTCAAACATGCAGAAAGAGATGTCAAGACGTTATTCAGTATCTGTCATTATTTAATTGAATTGCTCCTTCTGTTTCATTCATGCAGGTTGAATGCCACCCATATTTCACCCAGCCCAAGCTCTTAGAATTCTGTAGACAACATGACATTGTCATTGTTGGGTACAGTCCACTAGGAACCTCAAGGGATGAAACGTGGTAAGTCTTCATACTAGCCTCACTTGTGGGGTGAACACTGCTACTAGAGGGTTGCAAGTCTCCCCACAGAGATCCAGCAAAAAGTAATATAATGGCTTCTCCCAAACCCTTGCTGTCCTCCAGTGGGGCAAGTATGAGCATTTGGAGCTGGGCTTTTCCTCTTTTTGGAAACATGCTTCAGAGAAGCCAAAGTTCTTAATTTAGGATTTGGGTAAATCTACCCCACCATCCCTTTTACTAAACTGTAGCTTCTCAGCTCTAACTTGGGAATTCAAAATGTGATTCCCAGTATTCCTCCGGCCAGCAGGCTATACAGGGTACGTCTACACTACAGCTGAGAGCAATCCTCACAGCCTGGGTAAACGGACTGAAGTTAGCGCACTAAAATTAGCAGTGTGGACATTCCAGCTCTGTCTCAAGACCACCCAACCCCCTGGGTCTGAGCTCAAGTGGCTTGCCCGAGTCTCCACTGGAGCGCCACTGCTTTTAGTGTGCTGGCACAAGTCCCTTGACTTGTGCTGGGAGGCTTGCTCCCAGCTGCAGTGTAGACATAGGCAGCACTGACTGACCCTCTGAACTGATCTCCTTGCCTTGCTCTGTCAATAAGGAATGCCAGTGAGTCAGCCCCATACAGTTGGCCAGAAGAGAGGCAACTGTAATATGGAGCTCTAAGGCTGAAACGAGTAGCTGCAAGGTGGGCAAACACTAGCTCATTTAGGGCACCAAACAGAACAGAGGACCTACCCAGTGGAAAACACATGGGACTCTTCCTAGAAGTCATGAGGAACATCTCTCTTCTCTTCTCCACACAACTGATCCCATGATAACTTGATCTGGGCTGTTCAATATCTGACTCAGAAGCAGATCAGGATTATCAGGAAACAAAGGTACAATATCAGGCTTCCCAAAGACTAGAGGATGCCTGTATGCTTTGAACCTGATCAGAGGTTAGAGGTGGACAACTTATTAGATCACCCAGTCCACCTCTCTGCTCATGTAGGACTGATTCCCTTGGTACGCTTTCTAGAGTCCTGTCCTGTTTACTAGTAAAAATTCCAAGTGATGTTGCTTCCTGTGGGAGACTGACTGCCTTCCAAATCTTATTGCATTATTTAGTGTTCGGCTCATGTCCTACTGTATTTTATTTGACAATCAAACTTTCAAACACTTTCCATATTGAATAGGATGAGTGCTGGCTCATGATCTGTAAACTGCAGATAGAAAGTGGGCAGATGAACTTACGCGTGTTACTTCCACAAATCTTATTGATTGACGGAGGCAGTGGGAATCAGTGCAAACATGGTGATAACTGATGCATTTAAAATTAATCTTCATTTCATAATAGATTGTCCGAATCAGTTTTTGCTTTGGATTTCTGCTTTCTGCCACTTTCTTTAAATACTCCAGAATCAAAATAAAACCCACTTTTTTTTTTTAAATTCAAGGGTAAATGTGTCTTCCCCTCCTTTACTGAAGGATCCTGTGCTGAATGCCATTGGGGAAAAATACAACAAGACGTCAGCACAGGTTGCTCTGCGTTTCAGCATCCAACGAGGGGTGGTGGTCATTCCCAAAAGCTTCCATCCACAGCGGATCAAAGAAAACTTCCAGGCAAGTTATAGATTCATCTCTGCTCCACTGATATTGCTGACCCCTGCTTAGAGTGTCTTCCCCTTCTCTCCTGAGGCAGAGAGGAGGCTTAACAACCCCATAAACCTTTTCTATGTTGACTCTCTTACTCACCATCATTTCTATCACCTGGTGATGGTGCAATAGAGGGGAAGCTAGTATGGACAGGACACTGGGCTCTTCTTCAGTGTCATCTAGACCTATTCTGAGTAGACTAAAACTCCAGCAGCCAGTCTACACTAGTGCTCCTACCTGTAGTAGTGCAACAGTGAGAGATCAAGTAAACACTGAATATAGATCAGTAGTTATTAGTTTTAGCCATTTTAATGACTTGTGTCCAGTGGTGGATTAATGATTTTGCCGCCCCTAGGCCCTGAAATAATTGCCGCCCCGGCCCCACCCCGACTCCACCCTTTTCCCGCCCCCATTCCAACCCCTTCCCCAAAGTCCCGCCCCAACTCCACCCCTCCCTGCCCCTATTGGATCCCTTCTCCAAATCCCCGCCCCAGCCCCGCCTCTTCCCCCAGCGCGCCGCGTTCCCCCTCCTCCCCCCTCCCTCCCTGCCCCGTGAAACAGCTGTTTCGCGGCGCAAGCGCTGGGAGGGAGGGGAGAGAAACAGGAAGCGGCGGCGCACTCACGGAGGAGGCGAGCTGGAGCAGGGGAACTTCTCCGTGGGTGCTCAAATTTGCCGCCTCTGCACATTTGCCGCCCTAGGCCTAGGCCTTGTCAGCCTAGGCGATAATACGCTGCTGCTTGTGTTCTCTATTCCCAGCCATGGTTTGTAGTTCCTCGATAGCCAGACACAGAAGAGGTGTTGTGTACCCTTCTGCCTACATGGTAGGAAGGTTTGCAACTTTTCCTAAATGTGTCTCTCCCTTATTGCTCCCCCTTTTCTAGGCAGTGTCTCTCGCTTAAGAAACCAATGGTCCAAAGGAGTTAGCAGAATTGCCATTCTGTCCTTGAGACTGAGCTTGGCAAATATTACAGGAATCTAATAAACCCGCCCCAGAATTCGGCTTTCATATTTAGTTAAAATGCGCAAGGACTTTTGCATTTGTTTCTGCAAACTAGTTGAAATTTCATAGAAATGTAGGGCTGGAAGGGATCTCAAGAGGTCAAGTCCAGCCCTCTGTGCTAAGGCAGGACCAAGTAAACCTGGACCATCCCTGACAAGTGTTTTGTCCAACCTGTTTTTAAAAACCTCCAGTGGTGGGGATTCCACAACCTCCCTTGGCAGCCTATTCCAGAGTTTAACTACCCATATGGTTAAGTTTTCCCTGATATCTAACTTAAATCTCCCTTGCTGCAGATTAATCCTAATATCTTCTTTTTCCCTAGGTTTTTGACTTCTCACTCACTGATAAAGAAATGAAGGACATTGAAGCCCTGAATAAAAACACCCGTTACGTGGAGTTGCTGATGTAAGTCCAAGCTGAATCCCAGCCCTATAGCAAGTGAATGGAGGCTCTTGAACAGTGCTGGGTTCTTAATGTAAACCCTGCCATGCCAACACTTCCATCCACAATCACATCTACCTTATTTCAAGAGATTATCTCAAGGTGACAAAAGGGCATCTGAATTTCAAACACCAAAGTGAAGGGGGGTTCAAGTCTAGTGGTTCAGCACATAAGATGACTTGTAAAACTTCAAAACTTGCAATATTTGCATATGGTTCAGAGTCTGAACAGCCTCCTAGGTCAAGGGGCTTGTAGGTGGTGTTTGGCTCAGTTCCATCTCTGTTTTAAAACTCTCTCTCCTCTTTCCTCAAGTGGTGGTGACTGTCCCAGACAGCTAAGGAGCACGCTATGGAGCTCACTCAGTAAAAGGAATTGCTCAACAATTGTCACTGTCTCACCACTCCTAGGAGTGGAGTACTGTCTCTTGACTCTGCTGCACCGCCATTGCTTTCCTCATATGAGCGGTGTCACAGTTCAAGGCAACTGCACCTGTATTTCCCCTCAGTGGTGCAGTAAGGGCATCCATTCTTAGGCTTCCGGCTCCCCACATGTTGCCTCTCTTGGGTGGAAACGTGTTTTTGTCTCTCCCTTCTGACTGGGATATTTCTACACTGAATAGTCCCCTGCCTTCCTTGTGATTATCCCCAACAAAATGCAGGCTGCCTAAGCAAGCTGTTTTGCCTTCTCTTCAAAGATGGTACACGGTGTAATTGCCACAGTTCAGCTACCACACAGCTATTTCTAAGCAAGCACACTTAATTCTTAAGCTAGTCAGCATGCACATAATTTCTTTACCTTATCAGCGGTCACCCCAGCTTCACAATGGGCTCCGGTTGGTGATTTAGTCATTCAAACCCTACATGGGTTTTTCCTGTGGTCACAAATTCATCACAGCTTCAGCTCAGAACAAGCACCCTTGTGACATGGAATCATTCATTTACCCAGTTTGGGCCTTTCAGGACGCTGTGATTACCTAATCAGCCAGACAGTGGTTTTCTGCCCAAGCCAAAACTTCAAAAGGGGCGTGAGTCACTGTCATTCCCTTCACATGAAGTATTTTCTAGGAAATCTGCTTAACATATGTTCTCCTGAGAAGTCCGGTTGAAATTCCTAATGCTTCTCAGAGATTGCATTAATCACATCTCCTAGAGAAGTTGCATACAATTCCGCAATAACACATAAATAAGGCATTTTTAATACAGTGGACCCCAAAGGCATTAATTTAATTCAATAAGATTTATCTTAATTCCATAAGTCATCCAGGATAGTGTTATCTGTCACAAGTGAACGCTGGAGCTGAATCTCAAATTCCTATCATGTGCATAGTGCTATCACTTGACATTTGCATAGTGCCTTTGATCCTGAAGCATCCTAAAGCACTTGACAGCGTCCACTTCTGAAGTGCTCTCACCTCTGAGGTGCAACACTATAGTGGCTTAACTGCATAAGGCGGCACAATACACCTGTTTAGCACCACAGGTAAAAAGGAACAATATTTTAATCTGAAACTACCCAAGAAATGTAGGAAGGTCGAATATAATCACTCAAACTAGAATTTGTCCAGGACACTAAAATTCACCCTACTCTTGCAAAGTGTTTTATCTTAATGAGAGGCAGCCAGGAGTTTAGTTTTTAAGGCTCTTCTGAAGTTTACGAACTCAGGAACCGCCAGCATCACCCCTAGAGCCACGCTAAGTCACACTTTCCTCTGAATCCAAGCAGAAAGAAAGAATGTAGCTGTCTGAACCACAAAAACCACTTCCTGCAGTTCCCATCCAACTGCTGACCAGGCCTGACCATGTTTATCTTGCGAGCTGAAGTTCACCACCCAAGGCGGTATTGCTGCAGTTGCATGGTACGCTTCTCTTAGGGCTCCAAGTGGGCTGAGCATGAGACTATCCACCTTCTAGTACAAAAGCATGTCCAGCCTATGGCTATACTGTATGTTTGCCCCTTTTCAGGATACTCACTGTGTAACCTAAAGCAACAAAGGCATTAATTTTGGTGTATCCCTCTCCACCTTCTTGGATTAGCTCTCTTGTCTCCTGATGACTGTGCTGGGACAAAAGCTCTAAAAAGTCTAGGATTGCAGCATCTCTAGAGCATTAATAGCTTTTTTCCTGCCTTTATCTATGGTTAGAAAAGTCCACCAGGAACAAATGGACCAGTTTACCTAGCTACCTAAAAGGTGATGGACTATACACAATAGGAAAGGTTAATTAGGTTGAAGATGCACTAAAATCTCAGCAAGGTGCTTGTAATCTATGATTACTGTTTGTTTATTCATTCAGTGAATCTGGGGATAGCCAAGTGATCAACTTGCAATATGTTTTTAACAATTGTCTTTTTCTATTTAAAAATTGTCTAAAATTATCATGTACTTGATACTAGAAATTGTTCGGATTTCTTAGCTAAAATTCCTAACCTGCAGATATTTTGAATTTATAATTCAGACTCTGCTTGTGAAAAGTGAATCTTGGCTGGAATTCATAAATATCTTCATGTAGGGAAGTTTGATGTCCATGGGGAAGGGGGAGAATGTTGAGAAGAGGGAGGACATTCAATTAAGTTTAAAGGTGGTAAATTCAAAACTAATAAAGGAAATACTTTCACATAACACATCATTAGCATGTGGGATTCATTGCCACAGGAAGTCAATGAGGCCAAAAACTTAGCAAGACTCAAAAAGGGAGTGAACACTTTATATGGATAACTAGAATATAGAGAGTTGTCATAATTATCAGCTTTTGGGTGGAGATGTTAAGCCTTTGGCTTAAACAGTGAAGCATATCTCAAATTTTTAAAACACAATTTTGCCTAATTTGTGTGGGGCAGATGACACCAGGTCTGCTTAAGAAGGTGTTAGAACACTCTGTTAAGCATCTGGACCAGCCCCCATCAGATGGGACATTGTCTGGTCTGATCCAGCCTGTCAATTCCTGTGTGAAAAGGTCAAACAGTAACATGAAAATATACTTTTTACTTAATATATTTGTGGGGAAATATTCCACTAGTGCAGGTATGAATGAACGTTTTTGACCTTCCTGTGGTTTTTCCAGCTATAAACTAGAATGGAGTTGTGTACAAGTACATTTCATTTTGATAACATGAGTAAGCCTTGGTAACTAATAAGATAATGCTAACTGCAGTGGAATTTTACACCAACATGTTTGACAAACAATGCAGTGTCTGAAATCTAACTCTCTTCAGGAAAACTCTGATTTTGTTGAATTTTGTTTGTTTTTCCAGTGGGAAATCTAAATGTTTCAGGTCAGCTGATCTATGTCAGCGTGATGTGCCATAGTGCCTCATGGGAGTTGAAGTTCAGGTGCCTCATCCCGCCACATTCTCCTCTGTGAGCTAGGCTTCTTGGCTGGACTACATCTCCCATGATGCACTGTCTCCGCTTTCGTTGAACCAGTAGCGGTGTAGCATGACCACAGTATATCATGAGATGTGGGGAGCCCAGCCCAGAAAAAAAATGGAAACATGAGGCACTATGGCTACTCGGGGACACAGATTAATGCAACCCAAGCTGAAACAAAACATCTTGATTTGGTTCAACAAACTAGTTTTTTCAATCTGGGAATGTCAATGTTTCATTTTGGTTGAAAATGTCCAAACAAAATGTCTTCACATTACTGAATTGAAATGTTTGGAACTTTCCATTCTGCAAATTTCATCCTTAATTCGGAAGGAAAAAAGTCAATTATCACTTCCCATGGGACAAATTCCAGTTTTTATCCAGCTTTACTGGTAATACACTAATGGTGCAGGTAAATAACACAGCTGCCATGATGCACTCAGCAGTGTTTCACACAACCAGTTGTTTTTACTGACAGGAAGCGCTGGCCTACATCTTCATTATAACCTACTTTATTTCAGAAACCACCTATAATATCTGCTTAGTTAGCCAGAAGACTGGAAGTGTAGTGTAACCTCCAGGTTTTCTAGGACTAAAGAGGGAAATGTGGAAGGCATTTGTACTTGCCTGCATTTGGCTCTGGGAACATGTCTGCATTTTATGGCATTCCTAGATCATCTTTACTTTTCCTAGACATACACCACTTCTATGGAGTCTGAAGTCTTGCAATTGAGTCTGCAGTCAGATGGACATAAAACAATTGCACTAACATACATGAACTTCCCCTTCCCCTTAATTAGGTTATTCAAAGGCTCCTTGTGACCACTCAAAAATGAATGCTTTTAAATAACTAACCAGGGTATCCACACCCATGCTGAGTCACTGCAATTTAATTAAAGGGGACAGCCAGGAGTAGCTTGGATGCAAAAGACTCATGGAAAAAAGGCCAAGCCAGAGCAGACCCACCCATGCCCAGCTCAAACAACTTGAGCTAAAGAAATGCATCTTTTTTCAGAGCTGCTGTTTCTGACTTTCCTCCAAGTTTAGCCAGTACTAGGACTCCAGCTGAGGAGCATTCTAGCCATATGACATCCATCAAACAAACAGTGGCATTTTTTTCCCCTGCAGAAGTAGGAAAACCTGCAGTTTTACCCCTATTTTCTGAAACCTGTGTAGAATGTTTTGCGTGAAGAGGGTTTAACATAGGTCTGAAGTCTCTAGCAACAAGGCAGGGAAAGCTTGCCCTAATCTGCCCTACACTAATGTGCCTCGTATCTGACCTGGAGGGGACCACCTCCTTTTTTCCATGCCTGGTAAGTCTCTGGCTTCCTGAGTCCAGGGCCGGCGCAACCCATTAGGCGACCTAGGCGGTCGCCTAGGGTGCTGCTATTTTGGGGGCGCTGGCGCCGCGGCCACCCGTAGAAATTTGGGGGCGGGACCTTCCGCCGCCGCTGTTGGGGGCGGGATTTCGGTGGCGGGACCTTCCGCCGCCTAGGGCGCCAGCAAAGCTGTCGCCGCTACTGCCTGAGTCTACCCACAAAGCTGTCACAGTGCCAGTGCTGACTTGTGTGGTATGAATGCGAGTCCACACGGAACTTAACTAACACACACATCCTGCCCCATAACTCTTCATGTAGGTCAATGAACAGCTTTTGATCACTTTCACTCGGTAAGCTTCAAATGTTAGCTGAAGGACTCTAACTAACTATCTTCTTTTCTTAAGCCTATTTGGGTTACCCCTAGTAGCACTTTATTACAGTAGCAGGCAGAGACCTCAACCAGGTCTGGAGCCCGTTGTGCTAGGCACTGTATAAATAGTACCAGTGCCCAGTGTTGCCGTATGTAATAGCTTTTGTAGTGAAGACTCTTTATCTGAATTCTCTTCACAGGTGGCGTGACCATCCGGAGTATCCCTTCAATGACGAATATTGAAAATAAACCATAGCGGCATATATTCAACTCAGTATTGTGGGGCTGGGTCCAAACACACCTAGTTCTAAAGGTGGGGCTTTCACTGTAATGGAGACTTTCCAGAACATCAGAATTAAAACATGAATGAAGTTACATTTCATTTGTCTCTTCAAACTTTTCTTGTCACCCTTGCCAACAGTTGAAGGATGGTTCTGTTTAAGTTACTGATAGGCCCAAACCATGTGAGCTGAACACCTTAATTTTTTTATTTGGGGCAGGGTGGAAGGGGAGAAGAGCATGCAGGATCCAAAATGAATCCTGTTTCTGAATTTTAATGTGCAATCTATATAAAACAAAGATCAGAACATTCCTGACTTGTAGAGTTTTTAAAAACTGGGTTGAAACTGCAGTCCAGGCCCATTGCTACCTCAAATTGAACACTGCATGTCAGCTCACCATCATGTTTGATCTTGCAATGAAACCGGAGCATTGAATTTGTGACATCAGAATAATTTCCACAGCAATAGGCTGGCAGCACAAACACAGCATTATCAAGATCCAGTGAAAAGGCTGGTTGGGAGGTGGAAATTACTTGGGCATTTAAAAAAAAATGGTCTAAAGGAGGTTTTACTTTTGCATATGGTCTCTTCTGCTTGAGTGTAATGTGGAAACCACCACTTTAAAGAGCTGAAAGTGAGTGTGTCTCTCTCTCGCGCTTTCTTTCTTTACATCAAGCTGAGCACATGCTTCTTCAGCCTTCTTGCAAATCCCAAAAATGATGATTCACCCAAGAAACTATTCATTTCAAAGCCCTGAAAAAACTCTTTATTTGTAGTGTGCTTAACGGTGAATACAAATTCCTGCTCTAGTAAATGTGAATTTAGAAGAGGTATTTTGTTAAATATAATTGTCTTTGTATTGTGCTTGGTGTGAGGCAGTACAAGATTTGTAATTTCAACAGTAGCAAACAGATGGACAAAAGGAATCTGGCTGGACATGGTACACTTGTAGAAACGTCCTTGTATTTCCTCCAGAAGCAGAAAACATCTCAATTTGTGGAAGTTTGACTGGATAAACAGGGCCTGCAGTAAGGGAAGGCCCCAGCCTCTTCTGACTGGAGTTTTCAGGTTAAGTATTAGAAAAGCCACTCTCCACCTCATACCCAAATACACCTAGAAGGAAAAGTTGTCTTGGGGTAGCCCAGGAAATTGAAGTCCATTGTTGAAGGGGAAATAAAGGGAAGGGGGGTGGGGGATTTTTTTAGGCTTGTATTTTTCTCAGATAGGAAAATGGTCAGACAGGAGATAAATAATTCTTGGAAAGGACATAATGGTCTTATGTTGGCTTCCATGTACACAGCATGTGTGGAACCTGAACAGTGCTGCTAATACAGAATATCCCTCTATTGATTAGACTAGAGCTACTCTGAAGTCTAGTCTGTGTAGGTATAGAAATGTTTCAGTGGAAACAGAATCTGTTTGTTCAACCCCTTTCCTAGTTCTTGTAATGTTGTCTTTAAAAGGAGATACAATGGTGATCTTTCAAAACTGACAGTGTAAGCAAGACACTTTAAAATGGACGTGATGGTGCTAGAGTAATTTTGGGTAGACCGGAGTGGTGAGAAGTGTTGTAAACAAATAAATTCATTGGTGGAAAAGAGGCTTTATGCTGAATTATCAGTCACAACTGAACCTCCTAATGCTACTATGTCCATATGGGAGTGTCACAAGTGGTACACTAACTCACTGTAGATACTAAAGACCAAGGGCAATTCAGATCTCCTTCAATTGTCCATTTAGGTCAACAGATGCAAGCTAGGAAATGAATGTTCTCCATGGTCAGTCTAAAGTCCCTCCTCCTCCTCCCAACTCCTTGGCTGCTGGAATGGTACTATGCTGATTCACAGCAGCTGAGGATGTTGCTGAAGTTTTTTGTATCTTAAATTCCACGTTCAGAGAAATATGCCTATTGCCATACAAGACAAACTGGGAGTTAGAGGGGTAAAACACAACTACCTCTGCTCTGGTTAATAAACTCAAGCCTTGAATGGACATACATCCTGTGCTGAATTGCTTAACTGTAGCACTGTGCACTACTTTCATACTGTAACCTGATCAAGCTCAGGTTGCACACCCAGCACTCAGGCCAGGTTTGGCAGCATTGTTTGGTAAATTAGAAGTTGCCTTGATTTCTCAAATCTTGGCCTTTAAACCATTCTCTGCAAAACCTAGAGATGAGATCTGCAATAAAATGCTTGATCTAACCTATGCATAACTCTTGGCTAAACCTGGATTCCCAACACCCCTCTGCATCTAGACAGTGCCTGAAGTTCTAAGAAATGAGCATCCCTTCATTTTCCCGTGTAAAGGGGATATGCAGAAGCCTCTCCCCTCAGCAAACCATAATGATGTACATATACTCACGCCATCTTTCAGTATGGAGGTAAAGAAATGGATAGGACTGACTGAAAGCTTCTCCACTCTATACTCTGCCATCACAAGACTGTCCCTTCATAGACTTCTCCTGGGCCATGTGTTTTGCCTAGCTGAAATGGGTGATGAAAAAGATTCTACTACTTCCTAGGGGGAGATTCTTCCATGCAGATTTTCACTAATTATGAAACTATTCCTGACATCTAGCTCATGCATTCCAGCTGCTGCTGCACAAAGGAAAATACAATGGAACATGGAATTCACTTGCCTGTAACCCATTTAAAAGTGCAGTTTAATTCCCTGCCTGGTGTGAAATATGTTCCTCCTGAGCACTTCATGTAGCTCTGCTCCAAGTGGAAGAGCCAGCCCTGGCCCAGGGGGCTTACGTGCCTGCTGTTCTAATAATAATTACAGGTGAAAAGAACAGGCCTAAAAAACAGTAAAACTTGTTCATTTTTACTGCACCCAGTAAACTGACCCCGCCAAAAATTCTTCCAGACTCAAACGCAAAATGAAACCCAGACCAAAGATGTCTACTTTACACTTTCATGTGTTTGAAAGGGGTTTTATTGCCAATAGCGCACAAAGGACTGCTAGTCCAACAGTATAAATCACTCTCTCCCTCTCAGCTATATGAACAGCACAATCAACTCTTCACATTCAAAGTGAGCCACGCAGCTGAGGCGAGGTGGCTCAGGGGTTTCGTAAGGGAACGTGAAGTTTTGCACCTCCAAGCCTGTTAGTACAGCAAAATCTAGCGGTGAGCAAGGCCGGCTCATCACTACAAAAATCTTATGTCTGAACATTTCAACAATGGCATTAGCTGAAGATGACTTAACAGGTGTCAGACGCCACGCCAAAGAATCATTAACTAACATGATGCTGAACATTAACAAGTGTGTTCAGCCAAGGTCAAACTCTTATGTAGATCAGACCTATGCAGTGGCCAGCATGAAAAAGGCCATTTTAGTGGACAAGTGTCCACATCAGAGAAACAATCCCCACTGCTGGCTTTGTTTTCTAGAGGGTTAGTCTAGTATGCTGAGTATCAGCATAGGACACAGCTCCCTGCTGCTGCTGCTGCTGCTGCTATAAACAGAAGTTCGGGCTGTGAAGCTGAGCCCTTTCATGAGGGTTGAAAACAAGCAAGTAAATTAGAAAGGGCCTAGAAACAAAAATCTTATCACTCCAGGAACAAGATCCATGAGTAGCAGAATGATACGTATGGGCTCTGATGTCCAGCTTCATCTCCTGCCAGACATCCACCAGATCCTCATTTGCAACAACTTTGCATTTGCTCCTTCCATATACCCTATGTGTATATTCGATCAGTCCAAAGTAGGATTAAGCACCTCGTTAAAATTCCCCCCTGGAATAATATCCCCTTCCCTAAAACATTTTAACCCCCCCCCCCCCCCCCCCCCCCCCCCCCCCCCCCCCCCCCCCCCCCCNTTGGGAGTATAGACATTGGGTAAGGTCGCAGGAGCGGCAGAAGTGCGCTAAAAGTAGAGGGGCCAGAACTGTGTCCCCCTCCCCCCCATGCCACCCTGCCCTCTAGGCCTCCCCACACCACCCCTTCTCTCTAAACCCCCGCCCTCACACCGCCCCTCTCCGCAAGAACCCAGCCTGTTGCACTGCCTCTTCCCCACAAGACCCTGCCCCCACTTGCTCCTCTGCTCCTCTCTGTCCCCTCCCCCCCATTGCTTACCCTTATGGCCCGGTAAAAAGTGGGAGGGCCATGACCCCCTNTAAGGTGAGAACTTTACCTTTCAAGGACCCCTTAATTAACATATATCTGCCTTCTAATTATGAGTATGCTGAGACAATAAAAGGGATGTGTTTAGCAAACAGTATTGCCACTTCTCTGCTATTAGAGTCCTTCTGGAGTGACATGTGATAACCAAGAAGTATTCAGGTATTAATCATAATTTTTCTTCTAGTGTGTTTCTTGTAAATAGATTATACTACAACAATCCTTTTTCAGTGAGCAGAATACCCCCTCCCTTTTTGTTAGATCATCCATCCCCTTAACATTAACAGTCATGACATTAATAGACTCTCCCATGAGTATTAAGTCTGCTCTCACTCAGTATATTACCGTTTGTTAAAAGCAGAAAGCCCCCGCTCCCTGCCCCAGCCAGATGCGAGCTCTCCATTACATTTGTGCCTCTTCAAATAAGACATCTGGGAGTTATAACTTAATCTGCTCATGCCCCGGCATATATTAGATTAAAAGATTGGAGTTCAGTGGAAAAACAAAGGGCCTGGCCATTGAATGGAGCTTTGTTGTACGATCCCCTTAGAATTCAAGACCAGGAAGACATTTTCCAGAAGTATATAGAAGAAAATGATACAGAAGGGATCGATAGAAGTGTTCTCTGGTATGCTGGAGACGCAGTAATAAGGGGGATCCCTGTAAAACATCATTCCACAAAAAGATGAGAGCTCTTTGAGAAGAGAAAGGTTGGTTAAAGTACATTCTGCTTTGGAAGGGAGACATAAATCTACCAAATCTACCAGTTTATAGGTAAATAATTAAGAGGAGAGAGAAGATTAAACTGTTACAAACAGATAAGGCTGAGCAAACACTTAGATATAGTAAACAAAAATATTATGAAAAGGGCAATGAAGCTGATAGGCTTTTAGTCAGAAAGTTAAACAAGAAATAGGATAAATCAGCCATCCCTCTTGTTAGAAATAAAAAGGGAGATTTAGTAACTGATTCACCAAACAGATCTCTGAAACATTTGCTAACTTTTTCCATACTTTATATGCTGCAGAACATCCAAATCCTGACCCTATAAATAGCTATTTGAGAAGTGTGAAACTACCGCAGCTCTCAGAGGATGATGTGGCAGCTCTTGAGGGGCAAAATTGCTGCAGAGAAAGTTGAAGATGTAATCAAGAAGTTAAAATCCAATCCAGCTCCATGTTTTCTAGGGTGTATTATATAAAGCTCTAAAGCGAGTGTTGGTCCCTATTTCAATGGAACGGTTTAATGGTATATTGCAGGGCAACGCGTTTCCAGATTCATGCAAAGGGGCAAAAAAAATGTGGTCATCTGCATCATTTAAGACCTACTTCTTGATCAGTGTGGATGCTAAAATTTACGCCAGGGTGCTAGCAAACAGATTGAGTGTTATCTTTCCCAAATATGTTCACCCTGACCAGTATGGGTTCATTGCTGGTAGGCATCTATTTGATAATACCAGAAGAACTCTGAATTTGATTCATAATCCTTATTTCTAGCAATTCGTTCTGTGCACTACTGTGTTTGGATGCTCAGAAAACCTTCAACCAGCTGGAGTGGGAGTACCTCAGACAGATTTTGGTAAGGTTTGCTTTTGGAAATCAGTTTTATAGGGGCATCATGACCTTATATGCTCATTCTCAAGCATCTGCTTTGGTCTTCAATCCCCTCCTCCTAATATGTCGAGGGGTATGAGACAGGGTTGCCCATTATCCCCCTGTTGTTTGCTTTGGCAACACAGCCATTTGCAATAAATGAGAGACGCAGTCCCTCGGTAAAGGGCATCAGAATGTCTTCTGGCTTGAACACCAAATAGCTTTGTATGCTGACACTGTCTTGTTATATTTGCACGAGCCAGAAGCCTCATTAAAAATTATAGGACAATTGACTCTGGCATTTGGACAGGTATCAGGCTTCAAAATAAACTACTATAAATCTGCAATTTTAGGAAATAATATTCCCAAAAGGGTCAGAACAAACTATTGTCAGCTACATAAATGTAAATGGGTACAGGAATCTAAAATATTTAGGAATAAATATTGTAGAGAAACATAGGCATATTTTTAAGGCAAATTACCCTCTACTACAGAATAAAATAATAAAAAGACTCGGAAGAATGGAATAAATATGAGCTTTCTTGGCATGGCAGGGTAGCCTTGGTAAAGATGAATGTCTCCCCAAAGTTATTATTTTTGTTTCAGTGCACCCCAGCTGGTAACCCCGACATGACAGTAAAAACATGGCAGAATGCACTTTTAAAATTCATATGGAAATATAGAAGACAAATGGTGAATTCTGAAGGTCCATCTAAGCCTATAGAGTGGGGTGGACTAGGTTTCCCCAATTTGACTTATTATTATGCATCACAATTAAAAGATGTGATCAGATGGGTTAACAAGAGACCATCCAAAGAGTAGGTAAAACTCAAACAAGACTGGAGTCCAAATATTCATAGTACTTGTTGGATTAAAATGAAATTTAGGCCACCAAAAATAAAGAAAAGATCACCCCTTCATCCAGACGACCTAAGTAGCTTTGAACAAGTTGTCTAAATTCCTGTAGCCAAGGCTCGCTCCCTTAGCTATGTTCATTAATAATCAGCAATTTATCCCTAGAAAATATCAAAGCGACTATTTTTTGTGGGTAAGAGGTGAAATTACTCAATTAGCACAGCTGTTGGTGGGCCCTGATTTGAAATCCTACCAGGAGATGAGTAATAATGGAAATAATATAAAGATCCCATATTTTCAGTATTTACAAGTCAAACGTTTTACTGTGAAATCTGGATATGAGGCAGCTCTATCTAGACCTTTACCCACATTTGAGGAGTTGACCCATGAGCAAGCTGGAACAAAAGGTTTACTTTCTAAGATATATTATACAATTTTGATCAAAAAAAGTTGTTGATAGAAATAAACAGATGAAAAGATGGGAGAGGGATTTGGACAAAGAAATGGATCTGGGTGAGTAGGTCTCTATATAGGAAAGGGACATACAACTTACTCATAGACTCATAGACTTTAAGGTCAGAAGGGACCATTATGATCATCTAGTCTGACCTCCCGCATGATGCAGGCCACAAAAGCCCACCCACCCACTCCTGGAATAATTCTCTCCCTTGACTCAGCTGTTGAAGTCCCCAAATCATGATTTAAAGACTTCCAGTTGCACAGAATCCTCCAGCAAGCGACCCCTGCCCCATGCTTCAGAGGAAGGCGAAAAACCTCCAGGGCCTCTGCCAATCTACCCTTCAATTTGTGTAGCTCATAAGGAAAATGTTTATATATTACTGTATAGGTGGCTTTTGATTCCAGTTAAGATCATATTTTTGCTAGTAAGGAGGTGATCTGTTGGAGGGGTGCAGGGAAAAGGGAACATACTTACCCATGCAGTAGTTGTGTCTGGGAATTAGATGAGTCTGGGAGAAAATTATTAAAGAGATTCATCTTATGATAAAATGTCAGTTCCCAGAGATCCCCAGACCTGCTTACTGAATGCTCCAGTAAAGGAGCTACCTTTTAAAAAAATTAATTTGTCATTCTGTTTATTAGCAGCTAGACTTTGTATTGCAAATAACTGGAAAAATGTAATCCCTCCTCCTGTGGAATTGTGGTAGAGTAAAATACCTTGCAATGGAAAAGCTTTCACACACACACAAAAGAATACATACACAAAAGAAGCACCAAAAAGAGGACAGGTGTTTAGATATTTGTTTACCCTTTTTTAGCGTACTCAGAGGAGGAGTGCTCCCCAGCTAATAAGCCAGAATCATTAGCCAGGTTCTTTGAATATTATCCTGATCCTGAATAAGTAATGTACAATGAAGTATGTTATTATTTTATTGTAACTTTGCCCTAATGAAAAGGTTAAAAAAAAGAAGAAAAAGCAAGCATTGTTTCTAAAGCAGTTAATGCAACTTTCTAATATTGTCACTGCAAAGCAAGCATTTCTGAGCAGCTCATTTAGCTGAAATCAGTTCAAACCACAGGAGCCTAACTTTGAGAAGGATTTCCATTACAAATTCCACCTTACATTTTATGCATATACACAAAGCATTGGATAGATGGGAACCGGTCTGCATGGGACTGTGTGTGTGAGATAGTTATGAATTAGGACATTAGCAAAAGACTTATAAACAGAATAGCCTTTCATTTAATATTAGTATTAACTGATGATACCAAAGTGACCTTAAAAAACTTTACAAATGCATGAAATAGATGCTGTTCATGCAGTGAGTATAGCCATTGTACATTCAGTAGTTATTAGTATACAATCTTTGAAATTAGAACGGATGCCTTTTAGAACCTATAACCTATTAGAACCTAAACCTCTCAACCCCCAGACTCTGAAATGAGGGACAGTAATCCTCAAAATGAGGGACAACAATTTTTTTACTGAACACTTCCCGTATTTAAAAAAAATATGTACAAGCATGCAAATAACCTGGACAATAACTTATTGTCATGAAACTAAACAGTGATTCTGTGTACTCAATGCATACTGTATGTGGATTTACCTCTGATTGCTCCTTTTTCCATTTTGGTGAAAGCTCTACAGCAGGGGTTCTCAAACTGGGGGTCGGGACCCCTCAGGGGGTTGCGAGGTCATTACGTGGGGGGTCGCGAGCTGTCAACCTCCACCCCAAATCCCGCTTTGCCTCCAGCATTTATAATAGTGTTAAATATATTAAATAGTGTGTTTAATTTATTGGGGGAGGGGGGGTCGCACATGGAGGCTTGCGATGTGAAAGGGGTCACCGGTAAAAAAGTTTGAGACCCACTGCTCTACAGTTTCCCCTTGCTCTTTCTGTTAGAGAGCCTCAAGGACCACAGGACAACTTTAACAAATTGGGCCAGGTATAGGATGCCCGCACAATGTGGGACACCTGAGAGGTGTGCTACGTTGTTATGAGAGGAAGGGCAGTCAACCTACCAGTTACCATATTTTTCACTGTGATAGAGCCCAAAGGCTACCTGCTATTAGGATCAGGACTCCATTGTCCTGGATGCTGTACAAATACCTGAAGACATGGACATCTTACAAATTAACTCGAACCAAGTGAGGGAAGCACATGTGACAAACATGCAGGAGGGGAAGGAGGAGGATGGTAACAAAAAATTTGATCATTTGGCTACCTGGGCAGGTATAGGCACAATTGGATGACTCCAAATCACTCGAAAGGTGGTGGTTGTTTTTTAAAAATTAATGGATAAAATCAGCAATCTCTGATTGCTGTTCAGTCCAGATAGTGTGTGAATGATTTCTTGTAGGCATCACAGCAAAAGTGTGTAGAAGAGGAATTTGATGGATGAGAGAGTAGTGGCCTCACTGCTTTAATTAAGGGTTAAAAAATGTCTGAAGGCTATTTTCTCCTTTTCATTGCCCCATCCCTGCAGCTTCTATGGCCCTTTATTTCCCCTTAGACTGCTAATTAATTGCATCTTTTGTTCTTTTTCCAGCCATTTGTAAGGGCAGGTTCCATTATCTATGAAACGCTGGTTAAGATGTGTCATGCTGTGTCCTTCCTCCCCTGAAATACATTTAAAATATATTCAGCGCTCCTATTCATACAACTATGCTTTGAAGGGAAATCTCCTCTCCCTGCCAGAAAGAAAACTGGGGAGTGGAGAAAACTGTGGTTTTGAATGTCATGGATGGACCTAAGCAAGCTCTGAACTCTCCAAATGTTTGGGTGTTCAGATCCAGGGGATTGGAATCGGCTTGTTTCCCAAGAGCACCTTTAAGCAGGCTATCCTGTGTCCATGTTCGTTCTTTTTTTTACTGGGTTATTTCCACACGCTGGGTTTTGCAAAAGCAGAGCTAGTTATGGACAACTGCCTGTATACTAAGTGATTAGTCAAAAAAACCACAGGCCACCATTGGAACCTTCCCAAAAAAGCCAGAGCCATGGTGTGAGCAGCAGTACACAAAGAGGAAAGCCTCGAAGAATACTTGTAGCAAGGAGACCAACAAAGGGGTTAAAACCTATCAGAAACAAAGCCTAATGTGATTCCTCACAGGGCAAAACATGGGATTCAAATCCTAGCAGGCTAACCTTACAGGAAAAAGCTTGAGCTGAATTCCTATGAGGACAAACTGATCTATTCCTCACAGGACAAACTATCAGGGCCGCCCAGAGGATTCAGGGGGCCTGGGGTCTTCGGCGGCGGGAGTCCTTCCACTCTGGGTCTTCGGGGCACTTCAGCAGCAGGTCCCGGAGCGGAAGGAGCTCCGGGTCTTCGGCAGCGGGTCCTTCACTCGATCCGGGTGTGTTCGGTGGCACTGAAGGACCTGCCGCCGAAGACCCGCCGAAAAATCTCATGGGGGCCCCTGAAAACTCTCATGGGGGCCCCTGTGGGGCCCGGGGCCTGGGGCAAATTGCCTCACTTGCCTCCCCCTCCCCCCCGGGCGGCCCTGCAAACTATTGTAGTTTGTTCCAGGACACCCTAGAAGAATCCTGGAAAGACAAACAAATAGGATGGAATCCCTCTGGACAAATCAAGGGGAGTCAGGAATTTTGCTAATTGCCTTTTCTGTTATTCTCCCACTGATATCTATCAGTAGGAAAGGACTCGTAATTTTTTTCTGTGTAACCTTTAAAATAGCCCTATCACTTCAAATTAAAACCTCAAGATCACACAGTAATTGCATAATAACTTTTCGTGAACTCCCGTACAAAAAGTGCGGAGGCTGAAAAGTAAACACATACAGAGGTGTTTTGATTTCCCAAATTTGTGTACACAAAAACTTACATTTATGAAAGTGACAGGTAAATAGCACTGGTTTAAATCAGGGATAGTGTGGACAGGCACTGTATCCCCTACACAACTGTCAATGCACCATGAGCATGACATGAGACTCACTGTTACCTGAGTCCTAGCCCCACACACATTCTGTCAATGCATTCAGCTCTGCTCAGCAGTCCAGTCCTAAGGTCTTCCTGAGCAGAGATGCATAATTGTGCAGTGAATTGGTAATGAGTAGCATGAGAGCCAACATACTCATTTCACTTATGATCTAAACCAGGATTGGCAGGTTGGCCTCTAGGAACAATACTGCGACTACCACAGCCTCTATGCTAATCTGATTCTCAGCAGTGCCTTGTTTCAGCTCTTCCCAATATTCTGCCAATCCCTGGAGCAGAATTCTAGTTCGCCAGAAAGGGCTTTCAAATGTGCAAAAAAGAATCATTTTTAATTTTTCGGTGCCCGATGCCTAAAATTCCATGGGAGCCTTAACCAAAAATAACTCTGAGCAACACTCACAACAGGACAACATACCTCCCAAAGAGAAAACAGAGCCCAGCAGAGCGGAAAAGAGATGCCCAGAGGGAACACACACACAGCTTGACAAGACAGCTCAGTTTTGCTCCACAGACTTCAAAGCTAACAGAACATCAAACCAATCAGAGACCATTGACCAAAGAGGATGCAAATCCTGCCTTGAGGCAAGTACACAATCATTTACAAAGGATATGAAATCTCCCATAAACCTAAAACCTCTCTCACACTGGCCACATGCATGAAGCAAGGGGGGTTGTGCAAATACAGCATTTCTATGACACCGGATAGAATTTTGCTCTCTGTTATACGGCTCTAATTCAGAGTAACTCTATTGATTTCAGCAGAATTACTCAAGTTTACACCAGCATAACAGAGCAGAACCAGGCCCATGTTTCCTGCCCCAAGGAATATACAGTCCAAGAATTCCCTCTCCCCAATTTAGAGCACTAGAGCTGTTGCAATGTGGTGCAATGTCATAATCCTAATTTTGGATAAATCATATTTAGAGTTTACATGCAGAGAGCTTTTACATCTTCAAAAGGTTTTATTGGGGAGACTGCACTCGAGCCGTATTGCCTCAGCCGCAAGAAAGAACACCAAAGCTGGAGTCCCCTCAGTTTAAAACAGAGGAGGCTACTGGCAAGGCATCCTCGATAATAAAAAATAAAATAAAATAATGTTAATTATGGTACTGCCTAAAGACCAACCAAGATTGTGCTAGGAGCCCATGACTTTGGAGTTCACTCTTCCACTTAACGCAAAATAGCCCCAATCTGCTGATCATCGACACGTGTTGTACAGCCTTTCTTCACTTGGCCAGGCTTGGAGCAGTGACTGAAGATGGGGCTGGGCATACTCGGGGCTGGACGGGAGGGAGAGGATCCACATCTCCTTTCCTGGGATGCTGTTCAACTTATTTTCATTGTGTAAAATTGGCATTTTTAATGCACATCCAAGGTGCCTGGAGCTTTTGGATATGGTGCTTCTTAATATAGTTCAGAAATCCAAATAAAAACACATCAGTCTCCACAACACCCCACTGAGGTATTATCATCCCCATTATACAGAACCAGAGAGGTTAGAGGTGGGATTTCCAGACACAACTTGGGAATTTAGGAGCACAAGTCCCATTCACGTTCTATGGCAAATGTGTTCCTAAGTCACTTAGGCACTTTTGAAATCCCATCCTGACTGACTTGCCTAACACCATGGAGGGAATCCATGCCAGCGCTGGGATTAGAATCCAGGATTTTCTGGCTCCCATGCCTTGGCTTAGACCAGCTCTCTCTTGGGCCCTGTCTACATGGAGAGAATTTGCAACAATAACTCAGGGGCTTTCAAACTTCATTGCACCACAACCCCCTTCTGATAACAAAAATTACTACATGACCCCAGGACGGGGGACCGAAACAGAAGCCTGCCCAAGCCCCACTGCCCCAGGTGGGAGGCCCAAGGGCTTCAGCCCCAGGCCAGGGGCCTATAACCTGAGCCCCACCACCCAAGGCTGAAGCCCTTGGGCTTTGGCTTCGGCCCCGGGCGGTGGGGCTTGGCGTTCGGACCCAGGCACACTAACTCCAGCCTTGGCAACCCCATTAAAACGGGGTCGTGACCCACTTTGGGGTCCCAACCCACAGTTTGAGAACCACTGGACTTAATCCAGTAACATACAGGGTAAAATGCACCAGCATAAACCCTACTTATTAATGGAACTGCATCTCTATATTAAAGGTTTGCAGCAATGTGATTACATTGATGTAGCTAGCTAAGATTTTGTGCCAGCCTGTAATGCAGATGCTCCAATCAATGTAGTAACATGGTGTAAATTTCCTCAGTGCAGGTAGGGACTTAAACAGGGCTGAAAATTGCTGAACACGTTGCAAACAGGTGCCTCGTATCGTGGCAAGCCACAGCTGTTACACGATCCCTCCATTGGGCCTTCAAAGTTTTCCTCTGCAGTGGCACCTGCCTTTCCATCCCAGGGGCCATGTTTTCATTCTAGAATAGTCTGATGTCTCTGTACGTGTTAGAAATGTTTGATTTGTTTTATTTCAGAACCACAAGCAAGCCACAGCTGAACCCTCTCAGGTTACCGCTCTCTAATTGTCACCAGTTACAGCAGCCAGTTTGCAAGTAACAAACTATTTTTAAAAATGGCCGATTAACAGCATGTGGAGCAAACGAGCCAGACTGTGCCTGCAGATGTTTCTGCTGCATGTGCCATCATTGGCAAGCTGATAATTGCACACAAAATCTCAGCAAGCGTGTGTATATGTTCCAAATGTTCTGGAAACACAGTGTTTGCCCTGAAACATTCATCCACCGTTTCTTGTGTAATATTTTATATATTGCAAGTGACTGTGTAAATAGTCATTACATCACAGGCTTAGCATTATCAAGTGGTGCAAAATACTAATATGTGGATTTGCATTTTGTTTCTTTGAGGTTTTAGGTTTTATTATTGTGATAACATTAACCCTTAAAATACTGCTTAGCAGAATGCTTTTTCCCAACAAGTTGCACTGAGATAGTACACAAACCTTATATATTCATTTGCAATTACCGCTACTTCTCACAAACACCCCTCCCCCCCGCCGCACTCAACTGCTCAACCCTCCCACAATCCTCAGTGAGTGACCCAATACCCTTGAAAATTAACTATGCAAACCCTGGATTTGCCCCACAACTGGACTCCCTTAAGCCTCATTCCGATTCAACCCCAAGCCAGATAACCGCTTCCCTCCATCCTACTTACTCTCTCTTGTGCCTTTATGTTGCCATAGACCTGGATATCCACTCCAATCAATCTTGCTTCCCAACTGGAAGTTCCCCATCTCTCTCTCTCTCTCTCTCTCACACACACACACACACACACACGCCTATTCCCTGCTGTAGTGCATCTGCCAACTATCTCCAACCTTTTGGTTTCCTCCCCCTGACTAAGGACAACAAGTGCTTGACCTGACCTGACCTGACTCCCAGAACATCCATCCCCCACCTGAGCTACTTCCCAGCTCTTACAAAATCTAAGATCAGTTAAAAGAGGTTGTTTGGACTAAAATTTCTCTCCCTGTAGTGTTTGTACCTCAAATATTGCTAGCTCAGGAGAGCTAGAAAGCGATGCTAATTATAGGCTATTGTGATACTATCTCTTTAAAATTAATCACGCATAATCACCAGTGTAAGGGGCCTCTCACATGATGCAGATGCAGTCAGGACCTGTGCTTAGAGTCTGCAGGACTTGTTCTGCATCTAATAAAAGGAATGTTGTGGTTTCAACTTTATATCCCTGGTCTTTGTACTTCAGGAACCCGGAATGAGGCTGCAACAGACTCACAAAGAAGAGGCTCTTGGCTGCCTGGTTGTGTTAGAAAGCACAACACTAACTGGAAACGAGAGACAACATAAGAAGGTTCCTTTTTAGAGTCAAACCACACCTTGAAGATGGAATCTCAGCCTGAAAGAGACACTGATAAGCCGGTCATTGGGCATAGGTCCAGTTTACCCCAGAGCACCCAAGGCCTGGGACATGGCTGAGAGAGAGAAGGCTCACACAAGGGTGACAAGAGTGGTGATAGGGAAGGGGAGATTACAAATTGCAGAGCTGTTTAGAACAGAAAGGAGAAAAACATGGATGGGAATTGATTGAAGTGATTCCAATTATGATACAGGGAGAACTGATTCATCTCTCCTGTGTAACCTATTGCATGAGACAAGAACAAAGGAGTACTCCTACAACCCAAAGGGAAGTGGAAGCAGAACAAAGCCATGAAAATGTTACTTTATGTTAAGGCGCCATCTGGAATTCACTGTTACAGAATGGCACAGTGCCAAATGTTGTGACTGCAATTTTCAAAGTAGTGGATGAAGGTCACTAGTAACATTTGAGGCTCAGATAATATGGAAAATGTATGGAGCTAAGGAATTTTCTCCCATGCTAACCCCATGCATAGCATTATTCAATTACATTGGTGGACAAATGAAGGGGGCTGGTCCCTCTTCTAAAGGAGCAGGTATTGCTGGGCGCTTGATGAGGGCCCAGTGAAACCTGTGCGTGATGTTTTTAAAGTCACATACTGTAAAAATACCATTGTAAAAGAAAACATTCCTCCTCAAAAATCTCTCTGTTGCTCCAAAACAAGAGCTGACATATAGAAACATCGCTTTTCACCTGAGTGACCTAACATACATACTCATGGGCATACACATGTAGTTCAGACCATCCCTTCAAGCTTCTGTGCTCTCATGAGCTGGCAAGGTATTACATTTTCCAAGAATGCGGCTCTCTTTACAGAACAGGGCTCTGCAAAGTGTTCCTAGAAAGATGCTGAAGTTCAGAACTCATTCCCAATGGAGACCCACTGCATCCCACTCGCATACCCATGTGCAGCAAAATCTGCCATATAACTCTGTCTGTTTACAATTTACAGATGCTCAAGAATCACGTCAGTACTCAGAAAAATACCGTTCAAGCCACTCAGCACTCAAGTTTGTAAAATTGTTATAATGTGGTGGAAAACATCATCTGGCTCAAAAAATCTAAGAGAACAGGCATGAGAGTGTGGATCCTAAGTCAATATTAGCCACAGTTTTAATAACTTGCATCCGAAGAAGTGGGTATTCACCCACGAAAGCTCATGCTGCAAAACGTCTGTTAGTCTATAAGGTGCCACAGGATTCTTTGCTGCAGTTTTAATAACGTTGCTTGGCTGTGGATTGGGTAAGTGTTTTATGGCTTTATGCTTTTTCTACTCAGAAAGAAAAACCAAGGAGTGGAACAAAAGAAAACAATGGCCATGATCTGTGCTTGTAAACACCCCTCGCCACAGTGAACTACTACACTATGGCTAAGTCTCATTAAGCTATAGCCTGTTCAAACCACACTCCTAATGAACGTCAGCCTTGTTACACCCTCCAATCACAACTCCTGCTCCTACAAGCTGCTCCATGCAGACTGAGCCCTGTGCTCCTGTACAGGCCCATTGACTTCAATGGGACTGTGCACTGTGGATCCACTCACTCAAGACAGCTGGCTGGATCAAGACCGGAGCATATTCATCAGTCATGGCCCCTGCCCATCCAAAACACTACTTTTCCAATTGTTTTGATGCCCTGGAAATAAATTCCAAATATGTCTACACTGTTTTAAAACCCACAGCTTCAGTGCCCAAGCCTGAGCATTTACACTGCTGGTTTTAGTGCTGCAGTGCAAGCCTGAGTTGGTAGCCCTGGTTTCTGAGATTCGCTTCCACAAGTTTTAAAACACAGTGAGGGAGAACGCTTAGGGAACTGCACAGCTGGGACCAAGGTTTTTATCATGTAGAGAAGAAAGATGGTCCAGCAGTTAGGGTGCTACCCTTGGAGTTGTAGGTCTGGGTTTCAGTCCCTGCTTGGCCACAAGCTTCTTGAGTGACCTTGGACAAATCATTTAGGCCCAGAGCCATATCGATGGAAGTTAGCTCTGGATCTTTGTGGATCTGGACCTTATTCTTTCTGTGCCTCAGTTCCCCGCCTTTAAAATGGGGATAGTTGTACTGCCCTACCTCCTGGGGCATTGTGAGGGTAAGTACATTAAAGATTGGGAGGTGCCTGGATACTACAGTAATGGGGGCCATATAAGTACCGTAGCTAGATATGCCCTTTAGCTTTTTCTATTAAGAAATCCCATAGAAGTGAAATCCTACAAGTGGCTGGAGGAAATGTCCTTCCCTCTGGGTCTCCAAACTCTGGGGCTGTTCTCTTTTCACATTTCAGTCTCTCTTGGCACTGAAAATCTCTTATCTTGTGCTGTGTGTGAAGCAAGGACCATGAAATGGATGGCGTGTGGAAGGCATTCACCTATCGCCTTGCCTCTTCTCTTTAAATCTCTGCAGCAATATCTTTCCAGACCCTACCTCAGAGCAGAAAGGGACCCATTTCCCTTGTCCCTTGATTATCCGAGGTGAGGAGCTAACTGAAAAGGAGCACTGTGGTTGTATTTCTACCTATTTCATTTAATTTGCTTCTCCTTCCCCCCAGCTCCAGAGATAGAGGCTCTTACCTGATAGAGTCAGGGTGGAATAATAATAGGGGTCCTCACCAGCTTGAGCCCAGGAGAAAGGCTGAATGGGTCAGTTAGTTCCTGATAATCTGCTACCCTTAGGCCAGAGCCAGCCCAACTGCTGCTAATTTAAGCAGTCTCAGGTGCAGCTGTCATCAATTAGTGAGGAAATGAGGCTGTAAGGGTAACTGCTGCAGGAAACAGTCAGACATTTCTAAGATGGGCTAGTGATAGCATGTTGGAGATAAGGCGGGGGAAAGCCTTGGAACTTTGTGAAACTACAACCCACGTGTATTTAGTTTTCCTTTTCTTTATTTTAACTTTTTGATGTATGTATTTTGTGTCCGCTAGCTCTGAGTTTTCAGTTATTTTTGTCATTTGGCTGGTGATGACGATAACGGAAGTAAATAAATTAGCATGTTATTGTCAAGCTCCATTTGAAAGCAAATTCCACAACACCTTACTTTGCCATTCCATGTTTTCCAAATTGAAAAGATCCAAATGGACAGCACCCACAAAAGAGTCATATTTAGACGTCTAAGGTGGCACAAACAATGAAGTGTTAAAAATAAAGTGAAATTAGTTTGAAAGCAAGAAACGGACACTTTTTTGCTAGTAACCTTGCAGTTTGTGAATATTAAGGGCTCCCTCTAGTGGGTTGCTCTGGCTTTGTTATAGATCTTTTTTCCTTTTGATTTTACCTGCCAACTGCCTGAACTGGAGAGAATTTAGTGTTCTTACAAAGTCAAATTTTGCAAGTGAAAGCAAGAATCCAAATTGTAAAAGAAAGCTTCTGCTACATAAAGAGTAGTGCACATTCTAAGTCCTCACTGGCGAAGGCCCTAGGACAGAGTGGCAGACTTGAATCTATGATATATGTCATACTGCTTAATTATTGAAGCCATCCTATTTATAAATAGCTGAACATAAGGTGGAAGGAGACAGATAAACACAGTGGTATTCATAGAATCATAGAATATCAGGGTTGGAAGGGACCTCAGGAGGTCATCTAGTCCCTGCTCAAAGCAGGAGCAATCCCCAACTAAATCATCCCAGCCAGGGCTTTGTCAAGTCTGACCTTAAAAACCTGTAAGGAAGGAGATTCCACCACCTCCCTAGGTAACCCATTCCAGTGCTTCACCACCCTGCTAGTGAAATAGTTTTTCCTAATATCCAACCTAAACCTCCCCCACTGCAACTTGAGACCTTTACTCCTTGTTCTGTCATCTGCTACCACTGAGAACAGTCTAGATCCATCCTCTTTGGAACCCCCTTTCAGGTAGTTGAAAGCAGCTATCAAATCCCCCCTCATTTTTCTCTTCTGCAGACTAAATAATCCCAGTTCCCTCAGCCTCTCCTCATAAGTCATGTGCTCCAGCCCCCTAATCATTTTTGTTGCCATCCGCTGGACTCTTTCCAATTTTTTCCACATCCTTCTTGTAGTGTGGGGCCCAAAACTGACAGAATACTCCAGATGAGGCCTCACCAATGCTGAATAGAGGGGAATGATCACATCACTCAGTCTGCTGGCAATGCTCCTACTTATACAGCCCAAAATGCTCTTAGTCTTCTTGGCAACAAGGCCACACTGTTGACTCATATCCAGCTTCTCATCCACTGTAACCCCTAGGTCCTTTTCTGCAGAACTGCTGCCGAGCCACTCGGTCCCTAGACTGTAGCAGTGCATGGGATTTTTCCGTCCTAAGTGCAGGACTCTGCACTTGTCCTTGTTAAACCTCATCAGATTTCTTGTCCCAATCCTCTAATTTGTCCAGGTCCCTCTGTATCCTATCCCTACTCTCCAGTGTATCTACCACTCCTCCCAGTTTAGTGTCATCTGCAAACTTGCTGAGGATGCAATCCACGCCNTCCACATCCTTCTTGTAGTGTGGGGCCCAAAACTGACAGAATACTCCAGATGAGGCCTCACCAATGCTGAATAGAGGGGAATGATCACATCACTCAGTCTGCTGGCAATGCTCCTACTTATACAGCCCAAAATGCTCTTAGTCTTCTTGGCAACAAGGCCACACTGTTGACTCATATCCAGCTTCTCATCCACTGTACCCCCTAGGTCCTTTTCTGCAGAACTGCTGCCGAGCCACTCGGTCCCTAGACTGTAGCAGTGCATGGGATTTTTCCGTCCTAAGTGCAGGACTCTGCACTTGTCCTTGTTAAACCTCATCAGATTTCTTGTCCCAATCCTCTAATTTGTCCAGGTCCCTCTGTATCCTATCCCTACTCTCCAGTGTATCTACCCCTCCTCCCAGTTTCGTGTCATCTGCAAACTTGCTGAGGATGCAATCTACGCCATCCTCCAGATCATTAATGAAGATATTGAACAAAACCGGTCCCAGGACCGACCCTGACACCGGCTGCCAACTAGACATGGAGCCATTGATCACTACCCGTTGAGCCCGATGATCTAGCCAGCTTTCTATCCACCTTATAGTCCATTCATCCAGCCCATACTTCTTTAACTTGCCGGCAAGAATATTGTGGGAGACTGTATCAAAAGCTTTGCTAAAGTCAAGGAATAACACGTCCACTGCTTTTCCCTCATCCATAGAGCCAGTTATCTCATCATAGAAGGCAATTAGGTTAGTCAGGCATGACTTGCCCTTGGTGAATCCATGCTGACTGTTCCTGATCACTTTCCCCTCCTCAAAGTGCTTCAAAATTGATTCCTTGAGGACCTGCTCCATGATTTTTCCAGGGACTGAGGTGAGGCTGACTGGCCTGTAGTTCCCCGGATCCTCCTCCTTCCCTTTTTTAAAGATGGACACTACATTTCCAGTCATCCGGGACCTCCCGCGATCGCCATGAGTTTTCAAAGATAATGGCCAATGGCTCTGCAATCTCATCCGCCGACTCCTTTAGCACCCTCGGATTCAGTGCATCTGGCCCCATGAACTTGTGCTTGTCCAGCTTTTCTAAATAGTCCCGAACCACTTCTTTCTCCACAGAGGGCTGGTCATCTCCTTCCCATGCTGTGCGGCCCAGTGCAGTAGTCTGGGAGCTGATCTTGTTCGTGAAGACAGAGGCAAAAAAAGCATTGAGTACATTAGCTTTTTCCACATCCTCTGTCACTAGGTTGCCTCCCCATTCAGTAAGGGGCCCACACTTTCCCTGACCTTCTTCTTGTTGCTAACATACCTGTAGAAACCCTTCTTGTTCCTCTTAACGTCCCTTGCTAGTTGCAACCCCAATTGTGATTTGGCCTTCCTGATTTCCCTCCTCCATGCCTGAGCAATATTTTTATACTCCTCCCTGGTCATTTGTCCAAGCTTTCACTTCTTGTAAGCTTCTTTTTTGTGTTTAAGATCAGCAAGGATTTCACTGTTAAGCCAAGCTGGTCGCCTGCCATATTTACTATTCTTTCTATACATTGGGATGGTTTGTTCCTGCAACCTCAATAAGGGTTCTTTAAAATACAGCCAGCTCTCCTCGACTCCTTTCCCCCTCATGTTATTCTCCCAGGGGATCCTGCCCATCAGTCCCCAGAGGGAGTCAAAGTCTGCTTTTCTGAAGTTCAGGGGCTGTATTCTGCTGCTCTCTCTTCTTCCTTTTGTCAGGATCCTGAACTCGACCATCTCATGGTCACTGCCTCCCAGGTTCCCATCCACTTTTGCTTCCCTTACTAATTCTTCCCCATTTGTGAGCAGCAGATCAAGAAGAGCTCTGCCCCTAGTTGGTTCCTCCAGCACTTGCACCAGGAAATTGTCCCCTACACTTTCCAAAAACTTCCTGGTTTGCTAATTTGTATTACAGAAGTACTTAGAGGCTCCAATCTGTATTGCATCTCTTTGTGCTAGACCCAGTTATGTTCATCCTAGGCTCTATGGCCTGGTCTACAGTACAGAGTTAGGTTGACACAAGGCAGCTTACGGTGACCTAATAATGTCAGCGTCTGCACTACAATATTCCTCCCACTGACATACCTCGCCTGCTACATTAACTTAATAACTCCACCTCAGCAAGAGGCGTAGCAATTTAGTCAACGTAGTTAAGTCAACGCAGTGACAATGTAGACACTGCATTGCTTACGTTGACTTACGTGGCCTACAGGAGGTGTCCCAAAATGCCCCATGACCGTTCTGGTCATCGTTTTAAACTCCGCTGCCCAGCAGCCAGGGACACAGGAACTAGTCCCTCCTCTGTTAAAGGACCACAAATTTTTGAATTTTCATTTCCTGTTTGGTTGGTGTGGAGAGCTCACCTGGCAACTGCCCAGCTGAGCATGTTGGCTACACACTCCAAACATGTTTATGCCTGGCGTACAGAGGAGGTGGTAGATCTCCTGGGTCTTTGGGGAGCAGGCACAGCTCCGATCCAGCCGTAGAAATGTGGACATCTACGAGCAGATCGCTCAGGGCATGGGGGAGAAGGGCTACAAGAGGGACCTGCAGCAGTTTCGCGTGAAAGCAAAGGAACTGTGGCAAGGCATATCAGAAGGCAAGGGAGGTAAGCAGAGTCATAGACTTTAAGGGAAGCAAGGGAGGTAAGCAGAGTCATAGACTTTAAGGTCAGAAGGGAACATTATGATCATCTAGTCTGACCTCCTGCACAATGCAGGCCACAGAATCTCACACACCCTCTCCTATATCAAACCTATGTCTGAGCCATTGAAGTCCTCAAATCATGGTTTAAAGACTTCAAGGTACAGAGAATCTTCCAGCAAGTGACCCGTGCCCCATGCTGCAGAGGAAGGCAAAAAAAACCCAGGGCCTCTGCCTCTGCCAATCTGCCCTGGAGGAAATTTCCTTCCTGACCCCAAATATGGCGATCAGCTAAACCCTGAGCATGTGAGCAAGACTCACCAGCCAGACACCCAGGAAAGAATTCTCTGTAGTAACTCAGATCCCACCCCATCTAACATCCCATCACAGGCCATTGGGCATGTTTACCACTAATAGTCAAAGACCAATTAACTGCCAAAATTAGGCTATCCCGGCATACCATCCCCTCCATAAACTTACCAAGCTTAGTCTTGAAGCCAGAAATGTCTTTTGCCCCCACTGCTCCCCTTGGAAGGCTGTTCCAGAACTTCACTTCTCTGATGGTTAGAAACCTTTGTCTAATTTCAAGTCTAAACTTCCTGATGGCCAGTTTACATCCAGTCACTCTGGTTCGGCACCACAGTCATACCGCTGTTACAAGGAGCTGCATGCTATCCTCTGCGGTGACCTCACCACCACCCCCAAAGNGTCATTCTGGTTCGGCACCACAGTCATACTGCTGTTACAAGGAGCTGCATGCTATCCTCTGCGGTGACCTCACCACCACCCCCAAAGGCCTTGTGAATACATTGGAGGAGGAGTCATGTGCCACAGCAGGCAGTCCTGAAGACAAGGTGTTGGACAAGGAGAAGGAGGATGAGAATGGGGGACAGGCGACGGGGGGAATCCATAGTCGCAGTGACCCAGGAGCTGTTTGTAACCCCAGTGCAGTCCAGCCAGTCGCAGCACTCCAGCACAATAGCACGGGTGAGCATGATGCTGGGAAAGGATCCTCTGGTCAGTATGCAGTTCGCATTGATATTGCAGGGCCACAGCTTCTCATTTACTATGTTTTATTCGTGTTACAAAAAGTAGTGAAATAACCAGCGGAGGTAGAGTGGCTATCTGCTTCTTATTGCCCGGCACAGCCAGGCAGAGGGAGCCCTGGGAAATGGTTTATGTGCCGGACCGGGATGTCACGTGACTCCTCCACAGAGATCTCAAGGAAACTGTCCTGTAGGTACTCTGCAATCTGTTGCCAAAGGGAGAGCAGCCTTATTTCTTCCGCTGCGGTAGGACACTTTCCCGCACCACTCATCTATTAATTCAGTAGGCATCATTGCAGCACACAGACTAGCAGCATACGAACCCAGTCTGCAGCCGGATACATGTGGCAGCTGTTCCCTTTCTGTCTTCGTTACCCTAAGGAGTGAAATATCAGCTAAAGTCACCGTTGCCTGTGGGAAATGGTGCCAGGATTCAGTTCAATTGCCCGAACAGCAAACCCTAGTGTCTGTGCGTCATCCCCCCAGCCACACCCAGGCTGTACTCACCATGGATGGGACAGCCAACGCACTCAGTGAATACCTGGCCGAAATGCATATGCATCAATAAAGGGCAGTGATTTCAATATAGCAAGTTTTCCATATAGCTTGTCTATGCACTCACAATAGCACCTCTGTGCATTGTAGCTTTTGCAGCTGCAAATGTGGCCTTCACCTTGCCCTCCATGCCAGCAGGGAGGCTCAACCAGCTAAAGAGTAGAAGCAAGCGAACGCAGGATGGCATGTTTTCAGACAGCATGCAAGCCTCTGGATCAGCGGACACAGAGCAGAGCGCGTGGAGGATCACTCTCTTGCACAAAATGGGCATGGACATTCAGGACAGGAGAAAAGCTCAGGAGGAGGAGCATGATGTGCAGCAGGAGATGATAGCGCTTCTGATGGAGCAACAGACATGCTGAGGTGTCTGGTTTACCGTCAAGCACGGCACCTTTGAGGTCGCCTCCCTCTGCAGCTCGTCCAGAACTGCTTCCAGCACCATCCTACTGCCCCCGCTCCCTACACACACACACATTCCACGTGGCATCAGGGGACGGTGCCCTATCCCGACTGCTCCACCCCGGGGGGAGGGTTCAGGCAATCACAGCCGCATGTACACTGATGTGTGGCAGACAAGGTCAGTGCATGTGTTTTTAAATAAAAAATGAATGTGCTTTCCCCCCTCCCAAGTTTATTCCTCCGCATTTCTAAAGTTTACTTCAGTCATGCATGGATTTGTTTGTGCGTGTGTGTGCAATTAAAGTCCAATTTTGGAAACTTAATTCATCTTTATTAGTTCAAAGCATGGGGGGGAAGAAGGGGATAGGGCAATTGAGGCGTTGAGATGGGGAGGGATGTGAATGAGGTCACACAAGGAGTCAGAGTCAGAGCTGGGGATAGAACTCAGGAGTCCTGGCTCTCAGCCCCTCTCTCCTCTAACCACTAGCCCCCCACTCCCCTCACATACAGCAGCCTGTGGGGTGGCCCCTGTGTGGCATGAGTTGCTGGGTCTGAGCCCTGTCCCTGGGAGGACCGTCACATCAAGCAGTCACTCCTCACCAGCAGTCCCAGTGGAGGGGCCAGGAGCTAAAGGGAGTGTGGGCACCCCCTCTCTCACCTAGGGGGAAGTAGGTGGAGGCAGGTAGCTCCTGCTAGCTGCCCCACTGTGAGGGTGTGATATGCCCTTGGGTACAACCTAGACTGCAAGACCGCTGAATCCCCTTAAACTCTTCAGCCTGGGCTGTCTCTCCCAATGCTTTGCTAGTGATAAGCAGCAAACCCCTCCAGGTGCTGTGATCACTCAGCCATCAACAGGCGGAGGCACACACAGGCTGAGTTGCATGAATGCTCTCTAAGCCACTCATGAATTATACACAGGGAGACTTCAGCCAATTTCCCCAGCCCCCAAGCCTTGCACTGCAGGGACGTCCCATCTTACACTGCACAAGACCTTCTCTTGAACAGTGCAAGCTCATTAATTAGTTCACCACTTCATCAAAGGAAAGTGGACGTGCACCAGCCTTTGTAATCTGAGCAGTTTCCCCCCTGGTACTTTAGACAAACTCACTGTTAAGGATAAAACATTAACATAAGTTTATTAACTACAGAAAAATAGATTTTAAGTGATTATAAGTGTTAGGCACAGAGGTCAAAGTTGGTTACATAAGAAATGAAAAGAGAATCACTGTCTAAATGCTAAACTTTAACAGACCAAGCAAGATTTGAATCAAACAGCTTTTCTCACCCTACTGGATGTTCTAGGCAGCTTACAGTTCTTAATACACAGGTTGAGTTCCCTTCTCAGCCTGGGACCAATCTCCTCAGTTCAAAGTCTTTGTCTTCCAAACAATCTTCCAGGTATTGAGATGTGGGAGGAGAGAGGCCAAGTGATGATGTCATTGACCCTCATTTATACTTTCTCTGGTAGCCCATTGTGTACATGCTCTCTCTGAGAAGACTCTGGGATAGTGGATTCTTCTTGATGGATCATCAACACCTGTCTAGCCAAACTAGATGTAAATCTGTCTTGTCAGTGTTAGTCGCTCCTTTGTTGCCACTGGAAGGCTAGCTGTGGGCATTTCCCACTTACCACATATTTCAGTAACAAACATGTATCAATACCTCATAACTTCACATACAATGACAGTACCTATAATTCAACAGGATAGTAATGTTCAACAGAGCAAGACTTTTCAAATGATACCTCACAAGGCATGCATTGTACAAAACATATCATCATATCACTGGTTCCAGGGTGCTATTTTGACATACAGAGTGTCACAGGGGGTGCCTGGGAAGTTGGGATCCCTGGGCTGCTGCCCCCAACCCAGCAGGAGGAGACAAGCACTGAGTACCCAGAGGCAACAACTCAGCGACACTGAGCATCCCCAGTGTACACCCTCCCCGCAGCTCATGCTGCTTGGGGGACAGAGACTTGGCCGGCTCTGGCAAGAGTGCGGGGTCTGGTGGGGATCTGGGAGTTATGACTCTTCGGTTCTTGCCCCAGCTCTGGGAGGGGAGTAGGATGTAGGAATTAGCGTGGGGTGGGGTGGGGGGAGTGATATTTTGAGATCACAGCACAAGGTGCATTTGCAAGGTTACGTTACTACACACACAGCACTCACAGCAGGGTGTCAAAAACACATTGGCTGGCACAACAACACAACACACATTTCTGTAGGTCATTTTTAAAACCATCTTTGAAAACCTTCCTGAGCTGTATAGCTTCCCATTGAGCTCTTATTATAGCCCTGGTATCTGGCTGCTCAAAATCAGCAGCCAGCCGATCCCCCTTCACACCGCCGGAAACTTCTCTCTCTTTGCTCCACAGATATTATGATGCACACAGCAGGCAGCTATAACCATGGGGATATTTTTTTCACTAAGGTCTAACCTAGTGAATAAACTGCACCAGTTCCCTTTGAGATGGCCAAAGGCACATTCAACAGTCATTCTGCCCTGCTTGGCCTATTGTTGAAGCGCTCCCTGTTGCTGTCCAGGTGTCCAGCTTCAAGAGCCCCGGGAGCAAAGGGTAGCCTGGGTCTCCCAGATGACTATGGGCATTTCAACATCTCCAATGGTGATTTTGTGGTCTGGAAATAAAGTCCCTGCCTGCAGCTTTCTGAACAGGAATGTGTTTTTAATGATGCATGCGTCATGCACCTTCCTGCGTTGGTGTTGGTAAAACATCCCCGGTGATACACCAGTGCTTGCAACACCATAGAAAAGTAGCCCTTTCTGTTTATGTACTCTGTGGCAAGGTGGGCTGGGGTCAAGATAAGGATGTGCATGCCATCTACCACCCCACCGCAGTTAGGCAACCCCATTGCAGCAAAACCATCCAGTATCTCCTGCATATTGCCCAGAGTCACAGTCCTTCTTAGCCCTAATGGCCTTACATACAGAGATCGCAGCAACACCCATGGTGGATTTCCCAACTCCAAATTGATTCACGACTGATCAGTAGTAGTCAGGTGTTGCAAGCTGCCACACAGCCATCGCCACTCGCTTCTCCAAAGTCAGCACAGCTCTTATTCCAGTGTCGCTGCGCTGCAGAGCTAGGGAGCTCTGCACACAGTTCTAGGAAAGTGGCCTTGTGCATACGAATGTTTTGCAGCCACTGTTCATCATCCCATACCTGCATAATGATGTGATTCCACCAGTCACTGCTTGTTTCTCGGGACTAAAACCGGTGCTCCACCGTGTTCAGCTGCTCCGCGACTGTCAGCAGCAACTGGGATTTTTTTTTCTTTCCATGGCTTCCAGCAGGGCTATATAAAAGGAATTGCCGTATTCTGCCTGGCAGCTCCTCTGGTAGTTGTGGAATTACTGCAGGATCAGGCGCGTGGTGTTCACAACGCTCACCACAATAGTGCAGCGCTGTGCCAGATCCATGCTTCTCTACAGGTGGCAGACATGTGGGTGATATTAGGCTTTTGAAAGCAGGCATGAAATATTATGGGCTGTAGCTGAAATTAGGGGAGGGAGAAAACTGCATCATGGGGTATTCACGCCATGTTCCCAGTCATCCCTGCAAGAATGTTTTGCCCCCATGGGGCATTGCAAACCCTTCCCATAACACCTTGCACTAGATGGTGGTGAGTTGCACAGTGGGATAGCTACCCACAGTGCACTGCTCTCTGGGTCAATGCAAGCACTGCTACTGAGGACGCACTCCACCGACACAAGTCGCATAGTCACAACTGACTTACTTACTGTGGTGGCTGCATGTCAACGTAAGTCGATTTCATTGTGTAATGCAGACAATGCCTGATGTCATTTAGGCCCTGAGGTTGTGCTCTGTAGGAGTAGTATGGTTCCATGCAGGACAGCCTCCACCCCAGCTCCAACTCCAATCAAGCAGGATGGTGGTAATGGGCTCGGTTAGTGCAGTGGTTAGGGTGCTGTCCTGAGACTTGAGAAACCCAGGTATATGGACTCTACTATAGAGACTTCCTGTATGACCTTACATAAGTTGCTTGGTCTCTGTCTGTGCCTCAGTTCCCCATCTGTAAAACAGGGACAATACTATTTCACTACCTCACAGGGACATTGTGAGGATAAACATGTTAAAGATTGCAAGGGGGCCATATAAGTTTCATAGTGCTCACAGCTTCCACATTTGCATACGCCTAATGGCCAGGAATTCCCACTTCTAACAGGGGTGGAACAGTACTATAATTCTAATACATAGACTGCACCAAAGGGACTGTACTTGCAACCCCTTATTCAGGTGGTGAAGTTAATCTCCCCTAGCCCTTGCCCAGTCCCCATCCAAAGACCATTAACTTAGGCTTTGTGTAAAGGGATGAATCTCACTGTATAGCATAGAGGGACTCATGACATTTGGACATTAATTTTGTCTGTTTGGAATGGCTATTTTGACTGTTCTTTACTTGGTCAGGTTTTGAAAACACTTTTGAGTAATTTTATCTTCTTTCCTTTTAACGTCCAGGGGTTGTTTAATGACAGATTGGAGCCATTTAAATTAAGGCAATTTAAAATCACTTGATTTTACACAAAATAACTCATTTTAAAATCAGATTGAGGCTTTGTAAAACTATTTAAAAATTTGTGCTATTGCAATTTTAGATTTAAATTTATAATGAATTAAATTATAAATGCTTTTTTAAAAGTATGCTGCTAATGGTAAAGTAACATTGAATTTTACAAAAACACTATAAGGCAAAAGACAGTGAAAATTAAGGTCCAGATCCAGCAAACAAGCAGGTACATAATTTTACTCACATGAATAGTTCCATTGACTATTTAGACTTTCAATAAAGTTGGTGAACATTTTATATACATGAGCCAAAACTTTCAAAAAGAGCCTAATCTTAAAATCCTAAACCCATATGTAGGCACCTAAGGGAGGGATTTTCAAAAGCAGCTAAGTGATTGAGAAGCACAAGAGCCCATCGACTTCAAATTGCAAATGCTGATGGAGCAGTAGAGCCTGATCAACCCTTTCAGCTTTCTTGACTTGTGGAAGTTCAATCTACTGGAGGGTGATATTGGCTGCAAATATATCATGGGCTCTTTATCAGTTTTGTGGCTGGTTGTATGTTGTTTTCACAGTAAAGATACTGACGAGACCTTGCACTTGTCTTTCACAATATAGAAGAGCTTTCTAAGTATGAGACTTCTTAGTAGATTTAAAAAAAAAAATCTATGTAAAATCTGAAATTCTACTAGCAATTAGGAATTTAATTGAAGGACTCTAAATTCAGCAAACTAGGGTCAGTCCTGGGTCTGGTACTGTTCAATACTTTCATTAATGACTTGGATAATGGATTGCAGAATACAGTTATAAAATTTGCAGATGACACCAACCTGAGAAGGGTTGCAAGCATTTTGGAGGACAGGATTAGAATTCAAAATCACCTTGATAAATTGGAGAATTGGTCTGAAATCAGTAAGATGAAATTCAGTAAGAAGTGCACAGTACTACACTTACGAAGGAAAAATCAAATATACAAAGTGGGGAATAACTGGCGAAGCAGAAGTACTGCTGAAAGGGATCTGGAAGTTATAGGGGATCACAAACTGAATATGAGTCAACAGTGTGATGCATTTGCAAAAAAAGCTGATATTCTGGGGGTGTATTAACAGGAGCGACTTATGTAAGACACAATAAAAGATGTGGACAAATTGGAGAGAGTACAGAGCAAAAAAAAAAAAAAAAAAAAGTTTAGAAAACCTGACCTAAGAGGAAAGGTCAAAAAAACAACACATTTTTAGCTTTGAGAAAAGAAGACTGAAGGGGCGGGGAGACATTAAGAGCCTTCAAATATATTAAGGGTGGCTATAAGGAGGACAGTAATCAATTGTTCTCCATGTCCATTGAAGGAAGGACAAGAAATACTCACCTTAACCTGCAGCAAAGGAGATTTAGGTTAGATATTAGGAAAACTTTCTAACTATAAGGGCAGTTCAGTTCTGGAACAGGCTTCCAAGGGAGGTTGTGGAATCCCCATCATGGGAGGTTTTTAAGAACAGGTTAGACAGACACCTGTCAGGCATGGTCTAAGTATACTTGGTTCTGCCTGACCATAGGGGGATGGACTAGATGACCTCCTAAGGTCCTTTCCAGCTCTTTCCTTACAATTATATTACTCTATGACTCTATAATTAAAGAAACAAGTATAAAGCACTTCCTTTAGCAATTTTGCTATAAAATGGGAAGAAAATAAAGAATGAAAAATCCACAAATTAAAATGTGATATAAATTTTTTAAATTAAATTTTAAAAAGTTATTTCAATTTTAACTCTTATTTTTATCCATGCTGGTTAATGGCTTTTAGCCATGATAAGGAAGCATCAACCATGGGTGAAAGTAAGGGACCCAGAGGAATATAAAATCATGGAAGTAACATCAGTCCTTCTAAAAAGCAAATTCTCCAGCTTTTTATCTGCTGGATCTGTAGAGGCAATAGCACTCTGTACTGGAATACTTCTTTTCACCAAGGAGAAGATTTTGGAATCTAACTTAGAGGATAGAACCAAATCTTGCCTGCTTGTTCTTTGTTTTTTGGGGGGGGGCTTTGGGCGGGGAGGTGTTGGTGTTTGGGGGGGTTGTTTTTGTTTTGTGTTTTTTGTTTTGTTTGTGGTTTCTTTGTTTTTTATATGCACAGAGTGAGAAAATTTTAGGAATGGATTTGTGCTTAGACTCCCTGAAGTACTGGTGTTCTCAGATGGCAGAGGAAAGGACCTTTTTAATTTCTTAGGTAGAGCTTTAGCAGGGATGCTGGTCTACACTAGGAAGTTAGGTCAACCCAGCTATATTATTCAGGGGTTTGAAAAATTCACACCCCTGAGAGATGTATTTAAGCCATCCTTAACCCCAGCATTGACAGCACTAGATTGACAGAAGTGGTGAATTTACTACAGCGATGGAAGAACACCTCCTATCACAGTAGTGTCTGCACTACACTGGCACAGCTGGAGTAGTGTTTCTAGTGTAGATATAACCTAAGGCTATCTCCATCCTGAATAGCAAGGAATATAATTTTTAGAACCAGTTTATCAGTGTCCCCATAGTGAAGGTTCTGGATTCAACATCGGAGACTCCATAGGAGCACTCACAGGAGGTGGGGGAGTCAATCTTATGATAAAGAGAAGGAAGCCCCTTTAGATTCCTTTTTTGATGCTTTTCCCAACCATTTATAAGCCTTAATATTCCTAAGAGGGGAGCCTGAGGAGGACAGGGACAACTTGGCAGGGGACTTTTGGTGGGTAATGCTGGGCTTATCGCCTGGGCTTTGGGATAGAAAAGGGCGGGGGGGGGGGGTCAATGAATGTGGAGCAATAGCAACTGGATCCCTCCTGATAAAATCCCTGGGAGGGGAGAGCAAGCTAAGATGTGTTCGGTTGGGTTGGGTTGATCTTTTATTGTAACTGAAAGTAATTGTGCCTGAAAAATCTGCCCCTTTTATTACAAGAAATAATGGAAGCTCTTGGTAAGGAATCGGGGTACAGATTAAAGTGCTGTAAATGAGAGATACTATACCTTGTTTCCAAAAGATATTTGAATGATGATAAATGCCCATTGAAAAAACAGTAGATAACTTAATTAGCTAGTTAGGTATTAATGTATCAGGGAAACTGTTTAAATTAAATATTGATCAATTAATAATTATTTACAATTACTTAGACATTACCACCATTGACACTTGTTGGTAGAATTCAAGTATTTAAAAGTGAATGTCCTCCTGCCCAGGGTCCTGTATCCTTTTTCTATGAGTCCTTTTATACACCCAAAAATGTCTTCAAGAAATTTTTAAAAGTTATCCGAAGATGCCTATAGTCAAATCAGAAACCAAGAATCCAAATGGAATGGCTGGAATGTCCCGCTGAGATGGGAGGCCTAGGGCTACCAGATTTTAAGATATATTATAAAGAGGCACAAATCGGACTGCTAGTGAAATGGATCTCTGCTGGAAAGAATTAATCGTGGATATAGACAGAACAGAAACTGGCAAACCCAATCTCATTTAATTGTGTGCTAGATCCAGAATCTAAAATTCTGGCACCCATAAAACATAACCTTTGACCTAAAAGTGCACTTACTAACTAGGCATATTGGAGGCACTTGACTGAAGAAATATTGGAGATCACCATAATTATCAAAAAGAAGAAATAGTGTTTTCATACTCATGCTGAATAAGAAAGTATTTAGATGTTGGGGCAATTATCACTGTGATAAGTGGAAGAATTTCTTTAGAGATGGACAACCCTTAAAAGAAATAGATGAAAGTGATATATGAAAAAATGCACAATACAAGTTGATACAGATTACTTACTTTATTGAAAATCACTTTCAGAGAAGAAGTAGGGTGACCATATTTTTCCAAAGAGAAAATGGGTCACCCCATGGGGCTGGCTCAAGGCCCCCCTCCCTCCCCACGCAGGGCCAGCCCAAGCCCGCCCTTCCTCCTACCTGCATGGGCTGGTCTGAGGCCTCTCTTTCTCCCCCACGCGTGGGGCTGGCCCAAGGTCCGCCTCCCCCACCCCATGTATGGGGCCGGCCCAAGGCCCACTATTGCCTGCCCGCGCAGGGCCAGCCCGAGCCACTCTCCCGAGTCCTCCGTCCCATGTGGGACTGGCATTGCTGCTTCCCCCCTGCACTTTCCTCTGCACCCCGCTAAAGGTCGCACCCCACTTTTTTGGCAAAACTGTACATTTGTCCAGTTTGCTCTTGCCACTTGATGATCAGTTGACAAGAGCAAACGGGACAAATGCCCAGTTTTGCCAAAAAAGTCGGGACGCCTGGGACAGGGCTTAGAAAAGGGAGTGTCCCAGCCAAAATGGGATGTATGGTCACCCTAAGAAGAAGGGAACCAACAAAGCATTAGAAAATTTCATACAACGGTTGATGGCCTCTTGAGGTCCCTTCCAGCTCTATCCTTTCTATGATTCTATGATGAAATAATGAATTTAACACACAATCTTTCAATGAAGTAAAAACTAAAGCAATGCAAACCATAATCTCATTACTAAATATAAGTTATATGGTGAATTTACATCTCCCACAAGGTAATGTGCAAGGAAATCCAGTTTTATGTTCTTTTCAATTGATTTGAAATGAAATGTTTCAGGTCAATTCAATAAAATGAAACATTCCAGTTCAGATTTGACCCCCCCGAAGCAAAATATATCATTTTGATTTCCCCAACAGAAAAAGGGTGGTTTTTTTGTTTATTTTTTCTCTAAACTGACATTTTCCCATGGCCGATTTTGATTTTGCATTTTCTGATGGAGAATTCCCGACCAGCTGTATCTTAGAATTTGTGGAGCTAAAGGGTATTAAAAAAATCTGAAATTCAATAACAAAAGAAAACCACAACCAAAAAGAAATATAAATGCCACACTTTAGGAACACAAAATTGCTGTTCATTATAGAATCACACAATCTGACTCTTCTATACATTGTATTATATATTCTGGATAAATCCGATGTTTCTTAAAGATGACAAAAATAGAGACATCAGATACATTGTTCACATAGCTGTCACAAAACTATTTGGATTGTTAGGTTTGGCAGAAGGATGAAGATAGCTGGAGTCTCCAGAATCAATGTCTCCCACCAGAACTCTAGCTACCAGGATGAGCTTGAATTTGGTGTCAGCCTGACAATAGCGATTGGAATAACTGGCATCTCTGGCAAAATAAATTCCTAGGAATAACAAAAATACCCTACAGAACAATTAAGAATTAAACCACACTTATTTTAGATGCTAGTGCAACATTAAGGTCAAGAAACCAACCTCTCAGAGGTTAGGGAACTTCCATTAGATAAGGTTGCCCTGACAATACTTCAGCTAATTTGCACATCATAAATTTTATGGTATATCTTATCAATAATACAATAAGCTTGTTAAGGAAAATAGGAAAAGCAAATAAATATTTCCAGTGTGGCCAAGTTAGCATTGTCAGAGGTACCTTAACAAGGGTAGAATGACTAGGATATCTGGCAAATGGCCCATAATTTTGCTCGGTCCAAGGGCAAGCAATGATTATTTTAAGATATTGTAGCTCAAGAAACAGCAAAGAACATTATAAGCTATTAGTAAGTTAGAAAGCGCAGGTAATAGCATGCATACTGTCTAGACTGACTTCTCCCTTCTTGTCTCCCCCTTCCTGTTCTATGAGCCCTGTTCTTTAATATTCATCTTGAGGGCTGGTCCTGGTGCTTCTTGGGAGCAGTGTTGAGGTGGGTGGCTTGTGTGTAGGCAAGAAGTTCCAGTGAGTGATCCTGCTGAACTTGTTACTTTGACCTAATTGGTAGGACCACTGTTTAGAAAAGTTTACTCATACAGAAACGTAAGTACAGGTTTGCAAAGTGTTTCCTAGCCCTGACATGACACACAACATTGAACCTATCAGCATGAGTGTCCTCATTTTTATTTTTTACATGTTTTATTACTAACTGTTAATTATATAAGATTCCAATAATTTAATAAAAAACTTAATTTGTCCCTCAGTTGCAATTCACCCTTCCAGAACAGTGTGAGATCCATGCTGCTGCTGTCATCAAAAGCAGTTCCTAATTCCACATTCAAGAAGAACTACCACAGTCCTATTGGGTTTTAAATGTCCAATATATTCTGCTCTAATTTCATTAGGCAGTTGTAGCTTCTTTTGACCATGAAAACTAGAAATGTTTACAGTGTCATAATAGGAGAGGTGAATTGAGGTACATGAACAGAGGAGGGGAGAACTGTGGGTCAAGGGGTGCATGATGGAGCTTTCTAGAGAAAATGGGACATTTCGGTTTCTGGCTGACTTGCATGGAAACTGCTGATTTGACAGGAAAATGGCTGTTCCTTCATTAGCTCTCTGAAAACTATATTAAAAAGAGGGAAGGTCAGTGAGATTTTTTTTCTGGCTATATTGTAGATTAGAATGAGAAGGTCTTTACAACAGCATTTAGGACATCTTAATTTCCAGTGCTAGAGCATAACACAAACGAAAACTACTTTTACTCACAATTAAGGTGCACAATTACAGCAGACTAACCTCCCAACTGCTTAGAACATGTAACAGTCAGATATGCCAATCTGTTGATACAAAACCATGAAGACCCAGGGCTCTGTGACAGGCGGCATGGAAGCCCTGGGGTCCCCAATCCTTGGGTATTCCACATAGCGAGGCTTCCCTGGAGCTGTGGGCCCCAAAAGTCCAAGCTCTCCAGCAGCCCACCAGATGAGCTGGCATGAAACCAGGCAGGGGTCAGATGGAATCCTGCTTGCGGTTTGTCAGAAGTTCATCGAACCCAATACATTTCCATGAGACATTTCAGCTTTGGCAAAACAGCATTTTCCAATGACAATCCCAGCTACCACTGGGGAAGAGCAGGTATCTAGCTAAGGTACTTATATGGCACCTGTTATCATGGTACCTGAGTGCTTCACAATCTTATAATATATTTATCCTCACAACACCCCAGTGAGGTAGAGAAGTGCTATTCCCATTTTATAGAAAGGGAATGAAGGTACAGAGACTACGTCACTTGCTCAAGGTCACACAGGAAGTCTGTAGCAGAGCAGGGAACTGAATCTGAGTCTCCCAGGTCCCAGGCTAATGCCCACAGGACACTCAAGAAATCTGATGCCTTAGGCAAAACTTCAGTGTGCCTCTCCCATGCCACTCAAATTTGCATAGGTCTTCACTGAGAGGATGTGGAAAAGATACCCACTCTGGAGCCATTCTTTTCTGGTGACAAATCTGAGGAGCTGTCCCAGACTGAGGTGTCAATAGAGGAGGTTTTGGAACAAATTGATAAACTAAACAATAAGAAGTCACCAGGACCAGATGGTATTCACCCAAGAGTTCTGAAGGAACTCAAATATGAAATTGCAGAACTACTAACCTATCGCTTAAATCAGCCTCTGTACCAGATGTCTGGAGGATAGCTAACATAACACCAATATTTTAATAAGGCTCCAGAGGTGATCCTGGCAATTACAGGCCAGTAAGCCTAACTCCAGTACCAGGCAAATTGAAACTATAGTAAAGAACAAAATTATCAGACACATAGATACACATGATATCCTGGAGAAGAATCAGCACAGCTTTTGTGAAGTGAAATCATGCCTCACTAATCTATCAGAATTCTTAGAGGGTATCAACATGCATGTTTGCAAGGGGGGTGGGGGAGGTGCTGTCCTTCAAACCCTCCTCAGAAAGCTGAAGGAAAATATTGTTGGGTGGAGCAGTTTTGAGGAGAAAACCCTTGAGGCCAAACAAACAACTGGAGATGTTTAGTTAAAGAAAATCTTTTAGAACCCTGTGAAAGCTCTGCTACAAAGGGAGCCCTGCAGGAGTGCAAATAGGGTGGTACGCTCCAGTACTGCAGTACCGGCAAGAGATTTTTAACAGGTATGGGGTACCGGAAAGACTTGGGGAGGCTAGCTCCGCCCTCTGGAGGGGAGGGTGTAGCTGCACTCTGCTCATTAAAGGAGCAGAACGCAGCTAGGGAAAGCATTAATTCTTTATATGGGATTAACAGCACAGTACATATGCTAACAAAGTTAAACAAAGACTTTGTTTAAATTTGTTAGCATGTGTATTGTGCTGTTAAGTTAGTCAGGAGTCCTCAAGAGGGGAGAGGTTGGGTGGACGGAAGGTGTTTAAACAGTGTTTTTGATTCCTGCTCCAGACTCTGGACTATGAACATATACTGATGGGAGCATTCTAACCAAGGGACTGAGGACTTTAAGGTAGTCTGAAGCCTTTATATTTCCTTGATCCTTTGCAGATGGACTTATGAGTTGGATATGGTAAAAAGACCATTCTAGCCTCATTGACTGCTGATTTTTCCCTTGCAATGGACAAAGATCAGATGTCTGCTGACTTTCTCACACGAGTCAGCAGCCTTTGATACCTGTGGTATAAGCAACATAGCCCTTGCTTGGGTGGTTTTGTTCTTTACTCTCCAAATGTCAAAGCCTGTTCCCATTGAACTCAATAGCAAAACTTCTTTTGATTTCATTGGGAACAGAATTTGGCACCAAGAGATCAGAGAATGTGATGTTGATCAATTGCTTATCTGTGCAGAGACAGTTCTCATGCACGTTCTGCCAGGCTGATTTTGATTGCCCATCCTGTATGTCATGCTGAGGAAAAGAATAAAACAATTGGGGTTGCAGTTTTATCAAGATGCACATGGCACACACAGTTCTATGCCTCTTTTCTATCAAACCCAGATGGCGCCGCATCTTTGCTTTCCTAGTGCCTGGCGGAGAGCAATACTTAGGCCTTGTCTACACTGCCACTTTACAGCGCTAAAACTTTCTCGCTCAGGGGTGTGAAAAGAAACACCCCTGAGCGATGCAAGTTTCAGAGCTATATAGTGGAAGTGTAGACAGTGCACCAGCACTGGAAGCTGCGCTCCCAACACTGGTAGCTACTCCCCTCGGGGGGTGGTTAACAACCACGTTAAAGCACTGCCGTGGCATCGGGAGGCATAAGGGAGGCACTGATAGTGTGTTAAGGGAAAGTGGGGTGATTGTCCTTCCTATCCTCCTTTCACTTAAGAAGTTTTCAATTTGGGGTGCTGCTGGATCCTCAATGACACCTGGAAGTACAGGTGGCACCAGGGGCCCAAAGCATCATTTTACAACTGCATCTGTTTAACAGATGCAGTTATAAAATTTTAGACAGGTAAGGGGAGTGTCGGAGGGGACGGGGAGAGCGTGGGGGCCCCGGACTGGGGGCGGGGGGGAGGAGTCACATGGAGGGTCACGTGGGGAGGTCACATGCCCCCCCCTTGTGTCCCTCCCATGAGTGCAGTACCGGCAAGAAATTATTTCTACTTGCACCACTGGAGCCCTGCCATGGGTGCACACTTGGAGGCAGAGAGTTCTGGGGGAAGTTCTGCCGGAGGGACAGAACTCCCTTTAGCCTTTTCTTTGTTAAAATAAATATATTGAGCTCCTTGAGTCTAGTTCTCTAAAGCATGTTTTCTAATCCTTAAATCATTTTCACGGCTCTTCTCTGAACTCCCTCCAATTTTTCAACATCTTTCTTGAATTGTGGGCACCAGAACTGGACACAGTATTCCAGCAGCTGTCACACCAGTGCCAAATACAGAGGTGAAATAACCTCTCTATTCCTACTTGAGATTCTCCCGTTTATGCATCCCAAAATTTCATTAGATCTTTTGGCCACAGCGTCACATTGGGAGCTCACGTTCACCACCCCCAAATCTTTTTCAGAGTCACTGCTTCCCAGGATTGAGTCCCCCATCCTGTAACTATAGTCTACATTCTTTGTTCCTATATATATATGTTTACATTTAGCCATATAAAAATGCATGTTTGCTTGCTCCCAGTTTACCAAATTGCTCTGAATCGGTGACCTGTCCTTTTCATTATTTACCACTCCCCTAATTTTTATGTTGTCATCTGCAAACTACCAGTGATGATTTTATGTTTTCTTCCAGGTAATTGATAAAAATGTTAAATAGCACAGGGCCAAGAACCAATTCCTGCAGGACTTCACTGGAAACATACCCACTTGATGATGATTCTCCATTTATAAGTACTTTTTGAGACCAGTTAGCCAGTTTTTAATCAATTTAATGTGTGCCACATTATTTTTATATTGTTCTAGATTTTTAATCAAATGTTATGTGGTACCAAGTCAAAAGCCTTACAGAAGTCTAAGTATGTTACATCAAACACATTACCTTTATCAGCCAGACTTGTAATCTCGTCTAAAAAACATATCAAGTTAGTTTGACAGGATCTATTTTCCATAAACTCATGTTGATTTGTATTAATTACTTTATCCTCCTCTAATGCTTTATTCAAGGAGTGGCTAATATGGAACTCAATTATCTTGCATGGGATCGATGTCAGGCTGATCAGCCTAAGATTACCTGGGTCATCCCATTTACCCATTTTAAAAATTGGCACAACATTAGCTTTCTTCCAGTCTTCTAACGGTCCAGCAAGCTCATCACCCAGCTCTTTTAAAATTCTTGGATGCTGATTTAAAACTGTCTAATTTAGTAGTTTCTGGTTAACATCCTCCAGAGATACTAGTCAAATGGAAAAAGTGTTATCACCATATTATGAGACTATATCAGCTGTTTTTCCCCCAAATACAGAAATATTTATTGAACACTTTTGCCTCTTCTACATTATTATTGATAATTCTACCATTTCCATCTAGCAATGGACCAATACCATTATTAGGATTCTTTCTATTCCTAATATGTTTTAAAAACTCCTGATTGTCCTTAACACTTCTGGCTGTAAATTTCTCCTTGTGTCCCTTTGCTTCCCTTATCAATTTTCTACAATTCATAACTTATTATATTTACTCATTACTAGCAACTCTCCTTTTCTTCAATTTGTTACATATAGTCTTTTTTATAGCTGCCCCGATTATGGTTTTTTGGAAATCTAGTAGTGTGTTCTTAAAATTATTTCCAATTATCATTCATATTTTTCTGATTAAATTCTTCCTCCCAGCTGATTTGGCTTATAATTGTTTTCAGCTTTGTGATGTTAAGAACAAAATTAATCAAGGAACCAAAGGACACGGAGAAAATAAATTATTGAATTCCTTATACCCCACTGCTAGGAGCATGGACAACAAACAAGAGGAACTGGAATCACTCAATTATGAGCATACATTTGATCTAGTTAGTATTACTGTGCCTTGTAGAATGACTCGCATAACTGGAATGTTAAAAATCAATTGTTACAGTCTGTTTAGGAAGGATCGAGTGGGCAAAAGGGGAGGGGGAATGGCATTCTATGTCAAAAATGGCATTACTTGTTTCCAAGTCACTGATAACTTGGGAAGAATGATCTTGAATTCTTACAGATCAATGTCCTAACAGTTAAAGCATGAGATCGAGTATTAATTGGTGTTTGCTACAAACCACCAAATCACACTAAGGAACAAGATGACTGTCTCCTTATGCACCTATATATAATGTGTAGGAAAAATGCTGTGTGATCATCCGAGACTTCAATTTGGAAGTCTCATGCTGCCAGTATTAAAACATCCTTGGAATTTCTAAGCATTGTAGATGATAATTTCTAACATAAAAAGCGTTGCAGCCAACAAGGGGGAATTCTTTTACTTTCCTTCTTTTTAGGTTGCTTTCTCCTTCGGTTGTTTTCCATTTGTATAAAACTAGCCGTATCAGATTCCGTGACGTGTTCACTCACTATTCTACTTCTAACTGTGAAACATTTTGTGATACTTTGTATGGAGGATGGCATATAAAGTCAGTTACATTGGAATGCATTAAAGTTTTATTAAGGAGGCACACTACCTTGAAAATTGCTCATATACTAGTGAGAACCAGCCCAAAATCTAACAGTGTCTTCCTAGTCAGCTAGAAATGCAGCCTCCAGATATGCAGGAGTTACTGTGGCAATATGATGCTTTGTATGTTATGGAACGAAAGCATAAGAAAACTACACCAATTAGAAATTGACTCTTGCCTGAATGCACACAACAGAACAGAATTTGGTCTGTAATCTATGACTTTTCTTTTCTTTTTTAAAACAAAGATGATTGTGGTACATTAAACCAGCCTGGTGTGCTTCTGCCTATGTAAGATTAGTAAGGATTCAATTGTTTTCTTAGAAGAAGGGTCAAATAAATCAGTCCCATAGGAATCAGCTAAAGAAAGAGGCTGCAAATCTTGATTGGTGGTGCTTACAAGGTCAACATTCCCGAGTATAAAAGCATTACATTCCCCCTTTCTTTTCTCCCTGCCAAGGAGAGTGGGGCACGTTAGCCATAGTGCACGTTCACCATGTTCAGAAAAGATTGTAAGTACTGGCCTCCCTGAATGAAAAACTGTGTGAGGTTAAAACATAGCATTTCCATAAAGCTACAAAGGAAAACAAATATGAAAGGATACGGGAGAAGGCAAAATATTTTTTGAATGCAGCAAACAGAACTGGGGCTCTAAATAGTGGGGGTGTCATAGAAAACTCACCTAGAAATAGCCCTAACAAGTTTTTTTGGCCTTACTAATGAAACCCTGAGGGAAGACTAAGAACATAGCATATGGGTACATTTGGGAGGACTGAATGAATACCCATGTGACATCTAAAGTGCTCTGTCTCCAAAAACAGCCAGCTGCAGAGGGAGCTGCCTGGCTCAGAGTGTTGTAAGATCATTTCTTTCCCATATTCAATCCATTGGCTGGCGTCATCCAACCAACATCAGTATACACCATTGTCATGATAGAATACACGTGCTGAGTGACAGATACCAAAGTGGTGCAGAAGTACAGGTAATCTTCTGGTGGCTTCCTAAACACCAGTATTAAGAACAAAAAATTCAGAGTTAATATTCAGAACTGTAGAGCTAGAACTATATCTGCTTTAAACTTTAGGAGACTGGTCGGTTACCTGGGGACTAATTTCTAAGATTTTAGAGAAACCACTATATGGTGGGTGAGGGCACAGCCGCTGCTGAAGGCTCAGGATCATCTGTGCCACTGGGAGGCAGTACCAGATCAGAGTTTCTGCACTGAGTGAATTCCAACTTCCCTCTTCCTCCTGTGCAAGAAACCAAATCCCCACTGTAAACTATCACACTAATGCATGACCAACTTGAGTATCCAGCAGCCAAACACACTCATGCTATTAGGCAAATGTGTTCCTGTCTTGCCCCTTCCAAGTTATGACTCCAAGCAACTAATATTCTTTCCCTCTTTCTTACTACTTTAGTACATTTCAATCTCTTGTTTAACACTCTGGAGAGAGATACTTTCTAGTTATAGTATACATTTATAATTGGCTTTGTATGTAGAGGATATAATTTTATTATCTACTACTGGGTCTAAAAAAATTCCAAGACTGATTTTCAAGACTGGTCCCTAGTATCCAATGAACAACAAGGAGAGAAACCTTTCAATGTAATAGACCTTAAAAATATTCTAATCTAAATTACAGGATAAAAATTGAAGTGCAAAAATAATCCAGTCTGATTAATTCTGTGAACAAAAAGACTTATAGAATGATTACAGATTTTTTTAGTTTCATGAGCTGACAAAATTCACTATTTCAATTCTTTTTTCCTTATTGTTTCTACTGTATCTGTGTCTGCATGTTCCACTCCTCAGAAGAGTTAATCTAGGCAGACCATAAAATATAAATTTTACTAACATCCGTGGCACTCAGATGAATTCCCGTGACCAAGTGTTAATTAGCCCTGACATTTGATTTTTGGCTCTCAGGGTAACTCCCTTCCAGGCACCAAACTGGAACATTTCCTATGAGCTTCCATTCTTTTAGCAGAGCCAGCAGCTGTTATTTCCCAGGAGAGCTACTAACCCCGTGGAGTCATTACAGTTACACACTCCATGCATTTCCCATACTAAAATAAAATATTGATATATAATTACTACATTTCACAGGAGCCTTTCCTAGTTGGAAGTGATTTTACCTATTTGACAGTCTCCTCTCCCTCTTCTGGATTTTTAGATTCACCATCTTCAGATACCTCCTCTTCAGGCCAATAAAAAGCCATTTTCAGTAATTATAGTATCAGCTTCAATTTCAGTGTCATTTAAGTTTTGTCAAAGTATCTAGTCATCGTGCTGCTTCATTATCTCCCCTTGAACCACAAAAGCATTTGGGTCACTGGGCCTGATGTTAGCCTGAGAATACATTTCTCATGTCCCTTTTTCACAGAGAGTAACTGACTTTAAATTCAAGGGGTTAATTTATAAAAGGCTCAGCAGTGCACCAAGCAGTGCCCTCCCTTCATGATCAGATCACCCAATGAGAGTCTGTTCCGATGAGACCTTCCACAGAGGTGGAGCTTCTGTGGACACTAACAAAAGGGAACTCTCTCTTTTTGCCTTGTGCAGAATCCCTTAAATCCAATGCCATCATATGCTTCATAAATGAAAGCGTTATTTTTCTAATGCTTCCAGACTAAGTACTCAGACTGATGCCATTTAAGAAATAAAAGAATATAGACATTCCCTGGAGAGGAAAAAAGGCTAAAGGATAGCCTACTTGGGAAAGTGAGGCTGGATTATACTTTGAGAAGAGAGTTTTAGGACATATGAGAAAAATCTAGAGTAGACCACTTAGTACAGAGCAAGGAGATGAAGGGCTGCGTTCCCATCCATGGCTCAGCCAAGCAGTGTTTGTTTTGCTAAAGGCCTTGTGACACCGTGTAACATGGCAGGTACCCTGACCTAAGATCCCTCCCAAACAGCTTTGGACACCTTTTGGTTTGTTCTCACCTCTGTGAGTATTATTTGTTACCTTCCCCCAAATACCATCACAATCCTGTGCACTACAGCAAGTCTATTTGCAGTTTTTTCTAACCGTCAGCCCTTTCTCCAGGGAGAGGGTGAGTTCTCACCACCCTGAGACCTTTCTTCCTCTAGGCTCTACTAACCTTCCCCCCTATGCACTTCCTTCCTGTGCTTTTAACTAGCATCCCTAGCTGGGAAGNCCAGGGGTGAACCGCGCCAAGTAGTAGGCGTAACACAGTGTAACATGGCAGGTATCCTGACCTAAGATCCCTCCCAAACAGCTTTGGACACCTTTTGGTTTGTTCTCACCTCTGTGAGTATTATTTGTTACCTTCCCCCAAATACCATCACAATCCTGTGCACTACAGCAAGTCTATTTGCAGTTTTTTCTAACCGTCAGCCCTTTCTCCAGGGAGAGGGTGAGTTCTCACCACCCTGAGACCTTTCTTCCTCTAGGCTCTACTAACCTTCCCCCCTATGCACTTCCTTCCTGTGCTTTTAACTAGCATCCCTAGCTGGGAAGGGGTGTGGGGGGAATAATTAGCTCACCAAGCCCCAGTCCACTTAAGCAATTAAGTACTTTCCTCCTCCACCAGGCCTTTCCTGGTGGAACTAATTAATGCTTAAGTGAGCAGAGTGGCTCTCAGCACTCTGTCACACATGGGGAAATTTAGATAAACCTGAGTTCTAATGGTTGTTACCGACCATCTGAAATATGTAGTTACACAACAATTACAGCCTCCCAGTCCCTGAGCCTGCAAACACTTTCATACATGCTTAGCTTTACTACCATGAGTAGCCCCGTTGAGATCATTACTCTAGATTGTAAAGTTAACCATGTGCATGTGTGTTTGTAGGATCAGGGCCTAAGGCTCCATTCTTGTAATTTATACACCCCTGTACCTTACCTGAGTAGCTCCACTGAATGCAATAGGGCTGAGCAATTATGCACATGTGTGAGCAATTATGCACAGGTGTAACTTTACTTGCAGGGTTGGGCTCTAAGGTCCCAGTCCTACAACTGTATTCACACAGGCAGACTCCTGTGCCCACATTGATCCATTTTCAGGACCAGGAACTAGTGAAATTGACAAACCCCGGATTAAGAGTTGTCTTAAATCAGATCAGATTTAATGTGTGGGTGTACTGGGTTTGGAGCAGAGATGTTTGCAGGTTTATTTTTGGACACTGATGATTTGGTTATTACATAAGGTGAGGTGCAGAGACTTTTTTAAAAATTAATCCTACATTTTATCAATTAAAAAAATTCAGTTTTCCTAAGTTCTCCTTTCCCTCCTGGTTACATGGAAAGTGCCAATTCTGTTCATAGCTGCCAAGTGGGGGTAGGTCCGGGTGTTACATTTTGTGCACATTAGTTAATAGGCTATTTGCATCTGAACATAAAATTCAGCTTTTGGTCAATAGAGGCTACTCCTAACAGCAGCAGAACATGGAACTTCACAAAATTTGGCTGCTAAGAGTCTGGTTACATGGAGAACTTTAATTCTGGCATTTCCTAAATTTGAAGTAATCTAAATAATATTGGATCTAATTTAACTTATCATTGGACTTCCCTATTAATAATGCAGAGTTGTTGTTTTTTTGTTTTTTTTTAACTATAACCATTTAAAATATTAAAAAAAAAAAAAGTATCAGAAGTACATAGTTTAGGGAACCATCCTGCATTGTCAAGGAGATAGAATAGGTCTTTTTCCATCTCTAGCCAGAGATGGAGACCAAAAGAGGGTTTCTGTTGTGAAAAGATAAAAAATAGAGTTCAGAAAGGGAATAGTCCTTCAGCCTTCACAAGGGCATTACTGTACTATTATGAATCCCAATGCTGGAAAAAAGTGGGCATGTGATTCAGCCATTAATAAGATAAGGATATTAAAGAGGTATACTTGCATCAAGCCAGTGTCCATGTTAATTATGGGTTTTTACACCCTTCCTCACCATTTACGTCTTATACCTTCTGTAACCCCCAAGGAGATTACCAAGATTCCTGGGCTCTGTCTGCTGACAGCTCAGGGGTGAGGCACACTGTCCCTGGCAGGGCCAGCTTTTTTGCCGCCCCAAGCGTCAAAGAAAAAAACAACAACCCGCTGCCGAATTGCCGCAGAAAACTGAAGCGGAGCGATTAAGCTGCCGCCGAAGAGGACGAGAGGGACTGAAGGACCCGCCGCCGAATTGCCGCCGAAGACCCGAACATGCCGCCTCGCTAACGGACGGAAGGCCGCCCCTTTCTATTGGCCGCCCCAGGCACCTGCTCCCTTCGCTGGCGCCTGGAGCCGGTCCTGGTCCCTGGTAGGGAGGGGGAGCCAAGGCAAACTCCGAGTCTGCCCGGCAACCAATAGGGAGTGAGATGCCCCTCCCAGGGAGTTCAGGAAAGGGGAGAAGCCATTTTTGAGTCAGTCTGGAGCCAGCCAGGGTAAGGGCTGGACTGGCTGTATGGGGAGCTAGTAAGTCCCAGGCCTGCATGCAGGGTTCCCCCCCCGAGAACAGGCCTCTAGGGACCTGAAAGCAAGATCCCTCAGCCAGGCTGAGTTCGCCCTCCAGCTCCCTAGGTGAGACCAGTCACCACATGGTCAGCTCTGCTCTGGCTGCTAGTTCAGGGCTGCTGCCTGCTGTGTGTGTGTGTCTGGATGCTGAGGCTACAGTTTGGATTTTAGTACAGTTGTGTAATCTGCACCTTGAGCCCTGCACCCCTTTGTGGTGAGGGGAAATCCTGGGACTGAAGCAGCCTGATTCCTGCCTGAAGAGGATCCCTGCCAGCAGAGATCAGCCCCTCTGCAGTGACTGAGGAGTCCAGAGTCATCTCTGAACCTGAGGATCATTCATGGAGTTTGTGAGTGCACCATCTGTTAGTTAGTCAGTTGGGGAATTTGTTTTGGGGGCCCCCTACTCCCTGAACGGTGTCCTCAAGCCAGGGAGTGAGGGTTTGGGGATTTTATAACCTGCTGCATATTAAACCTGTGGAGGGATTTACCACCTCCTCCCACTTGTGAGTCCTTTGGGCTGTACTGAACCCAGTCAGCTGCACTGCTAAACCACTGCAGAGAAGATATCGTGGTCATAGGTCATCAAGGGCCCCAACAAAGTACGCGTACCAACAGGACATTAATCTATATTTGCTACATCAAGTCACGTGACTGGAGAAAGCCACAGGTATTAGCAGCGTGGGCACCAGTGACCCTAACAATAGTGTTTTATCCTGTTATGTTATATTTGTCTCCTGTTTAATATAATTATTGTGCTGAATATATTGTATGTGTTTGTGTTATTTCTTGGAAGTCTCCAACTATCTGGCAAGTAAGTGGGGATTACCCTGTGGTTAAAATTTTCCTCCCAAGCTGCCCTGGTGACCCTGCCAGAAAGGAGTGAGGGGGATGGAGGCACCGCCAAATAAATTCATAGGAAAAAATAAAGAAGACCTGCTGAGTGGGTGGCGGGATCCAGAAGAACCCAGACCTGTCCATCGAAACCTGTAAGCAAATTGTCATTAAAGACGGTAACCGGGTGGAGAGGGGACGCTACACGTTCCACATGAGAGTTTTTCACAATTGAAAAAGGTGCTCCTTTACTCCAGTTTTACACATTTCTGTGATGGTAAATACTATATTGCTAATGCTAGTATGACAATGATTTATAAATTCGTTAAAACTTTCTAAGTTACAGTACTTAAGAATACTGTAAAGGACACTTCATATACAGTGGATTCTGCTTAATAGCAGCCTGTCTATTGACAACTTTTTGGTTAACAGCACTTGGCTGGGAACCAATCCTGTCCCATTGACTTTAATGTTAGTGAGGTTTAGATATTGCCAATGACATGCCACCTATTAACATTTTTTTGTAAGAAAGGCTCCAGCAGCACTGCAGCAGGCAGCTTTGCAAGGCTGCAGCCAGGGAAGGAAGTGCTGGGACGTGCCTTCCCCAATTGCGGCCCCACAAACCTACCTGTGCGCAGGGACCATACAGGAAGTAAGGGGCTATGGGAAGGGCAGTAGCGGGGTGAGAGCCAGATGCCAGAGCTCCAGGGTACCTCTCCCTGCTCTCTCCAGTCTGTGCCCTGCCAGTGGGGCTGCACCCAGAGAAGGCAATGCTGGGATGTGCTGAGCTCCAGCCCCCATAGTGGGCAGGGAGAGGTATGGTGCAGCCCCACAGGCCCCTTGCTCCTGGTAGAAAGCCCCAGCATCAGGGCTGCAGCCCCCTTCCTGCTGCTACCCTTCCCAGAGGCAGCTTCGTGGAGCTGCAGCCATGGAAGGCACGTCCCAGCACTTCCTTCCTTGGCTGCAGCCCCATAAGCCTGCCTTGTGCTTATTAGCACCTGGCTAATGGCAGCTTTTTGCTGGCAACCAAAGGGCTGCTAATAAGCAGAATCTACTGTATTCAGCATTATCCTGAATTTTAGAATCAGACTTTAAGGTCAGAAGGGACCATTATGATCATCTAGTCTGACCTCCTGCACAACGCAGGCCACAGAATCTCACCCACCCACTCCTGTAACAAACCCCTAACCTATGTCTGAGCTATTGAAGTCCTCAACTCATGGTTTAAAGACTTCAAGGTACAGAGAATCCTCCAGGAAGTAACCCTTGCCCCACACTGCAGAGGAAGGTGAAAAACCCCCAGGGCCTCTGCCAATCTGCCTCGGAGGAAAATTCCTTCCCGACCCCAAATATGGCGATCAGTTAAACCCTGAGCATGTGGGCAAGACTCACCAGCCAGACACCCAGGAAAGAATTCTCTGTAGTAACTCAGATCCCACCCCATCTAACATCCCATCACAGGCCATTGGGCATCTTTACCGCTAATAATCAAAGATCAATTAATTGCCAAAATTAGGCATTCCCAACATACCATCCCCTCCATAAACTTATCAAGCTTAGTCTTGGAGCCAGATATGTCTTTTGCCCCCACTGCTCCCCTTGGAAGTCTGTTCCAGAACTTCACTCCTCTGATGGTTAGAAACCTTCATATAATTTCAAGTCTAAACTTCCTGATGGCCAGTTTATATCCATTTGTTCTTGTGTCCACATTGGTACTGAGCTTAAATAATTCCTCTCCCTCCCTGGTATTTATCCCTCTGATATATTTAGAGAGAACAATCATATCTCCCCTCAGCCTTCTTTTGGTTAGGCTAAACAAGCCAAGCTCTTTGAGTCTCCTTTCATAAGACAGGTTTTCCATTCCTCGGATCATCCTACTAGCCCTTCTCTGCACTTGTTCCAGTTTGAATTCATCCTTCTTAAACATGGGAGACCAGAACTGCACACAGTATTCCAGATGAAGTCTCACCAGTGCCTTGTATAATGGTACTAACATCTCCTTATCTCTACTGGAAATACCTCGCCTGATGCATCCCAAGACCGCATTAGCTTTTTTCACGGCCATATCACATTGGCGGCTATAGTCCTCCTGTGATCAACGAATACTCTGAGGTCCTTCTCCTCCTTTGTTACTTCCAACTGATGTGTCCCCAGCTTATAACAAAAATTCTTGTTATTAATCTCTAAATGCATGACCTTGCACTTTTCACTATTAAATTTCATCCTATTACTATCACTCCAGTTTACAAGGTCATCCAGATTTCCTGTATGATATCCCGGTCCTTCTCTGTATTGGCAATACCTCCCAGCTTTGTCTCATCTGCAAACTTTATTAGCACATTCCCACTTTTTGTCAAGGTCAGTAATAAAAAGATTAAATAAGATTGGTCCCACAACCGATCCCTGAGGAACTCCACTAGTAACCTCCCTCCAGCCTGACAGTTCACCTTTCAGTACAACCAGTTGTAGTCTCCCCTTTAACCAGTTCCTTATCCACCTTTCAATTTTCATATGGATCCCCATCTTTTCCAATTTAACTAATAATTCACCATGTGGAACCGTATCAAATGCCTTACTGAAATCGAGATAAATTATATCCACTGCATTTCCTTTGTCTAAAAGATCTGTTACCTTCTCAAAATTAACCTTTCAGTAAGAGAATATTGAAACAGTATCAAATCAGAAGTCCCAGGAGACCTTAGTCTAGATATTCCTGTAAAGGAAAATTTATATTTGATCATTTTAGAGTTATTCATGCAAATTGTAGTGTTAATTTAGCTACCCTTTGACAAATAACTCTTTGCTAGATAGCTGAACTTCTCCCTATACAAGAGAGGATTGTGCAGTCTGTGGACACATTTCTCTAAACGATACCTTCTCTGGAGATTAAGCGTGAAGATTTCAAGGAAATGACAATTCTGCTTCTGTCTGTTCTTCAGACATGATCACCCCAAATATGACAATTCCAACCCTGGTGCATTGTCTATTGCACGTCCCTCAGTTCAAGGAGATACTGACCAACTTTTAATGAGAGTTTCTGGCTATCATAGTGTAATATAAAGCCACTCCAGTATTATGATCCTTGTTCCAGAGTACAGAATGTGCCTTAAACATTTGCCCAGGGGATGCTGCAAGTTCTATACTTCGTGTTTTTTCTTATGGGTAAATCCAGGCCTAGCCACTGGAGCAAGGAGAGCAGAGACAACCCGTTGTGGGAAATAGCTGATGAAGGTTTCATCTGAAAGCAGAGATACTGCACTGTGGCATGCAGCACTACATGTATGCCAGTAGATGCCAGCTGGAGTTGGGTGCTAATAGGTGCTGGTCTTGTGGGGGCAGGGAACAGCGATACTTCTTCAAAGTGCAGGACGTGAAAATGGGGCCTGACTAAACTGAGGCCCCTACACCTCTTCCAGCACTCCTATGCATTATGGGAAACAGGCTCCCTTCTTCTCCAAACTCCAGCTCCTCTCCCTTTAGTGCAGGAGTAACCCTTAGAGTTCTGTATTTTTAATATATAGACAGTTAATATACCAAAGTGCCAATAATCCATGATGGGACTGGCTACTTCTGTTTTGTTGCATTTCAAACTGTTTCGTAACACACACACAGACACACAAAGACAGTAGTTCCAATAAATATATTTTAAAATAGGAAATATGTAAAATCATTTGACTGTCTCAGTGTAGGAAAGTAATATTGCTGTCCATTACAAGATCACACAGCTGTATCCTTCTGCATATTCTATTATATATGCTGGGTAAATCTGGTACTTCTCAAAGATGACAAAAATGGAGGGATTCACTGGGCTGTCCACACAGCTGTCATAAAAGCTGTTCGGATTGTTAGGTCTGGGTGGAGGGCGAAGGTAGTTATTGCTTCCTTGAACAAAGTCTCCAACTAGCACTCGAGCTACGATCATGGTCTTGGAACTGGAGCCAGTCTGACAATATTGATGGGAATAACGAGCATCTCTGGCAAAGTAGCTTCCTAAGAACAAGAAAAAGCCAAGATAAGAATTATTTCAGTAGACTTTATTTTATACTTGTATCTATTACTGCCATAACAGTTGATGCTCTAGCTTATAGCATTTCAACAAGTGCCCTGAACACTGTATGTACCTCCAGGTAACTATAAATATCTCCTAAATCATACTCGTACATTATGTTTATTATGAATAAGGTCAATATCTAATCATGCTTTTTAAGACACCCTCGATCACCCATAGTCAGTAAGTTAGTTAACTAACTAGTGCAAGTATTTTGGCTTTTTAATGTGTGTTTTACTTCATGGACTGCATCCTGTGCCTAGTTAAGTCAGCATTGGGGCTTGTCTACACATAGAAGTTGAACCACTTTAACGATACTAGTATCGTTAAACCAGCCCCAGCCCCTAGCGTGGATGCACTTAGACGTATAACAGTACCTTATTCCAATATAGCTTTGTAGCGGGGTGGTCACCCGCTCCTGCCTTGAGGGGCTTAGAACCGCCCAGCAGAGGGCTGTGGCTGGGGCAAGCACCTCCCAGGCTGATTGGGGAAGTAGGCCCAGCTGGGAGCCACGCCCCAAACAGACCGCAGCTGGCCTGTATAAGAGGCTGGAAGCCAGGAGCTCAGAAGTCTCTCTCTGTCTGCAGAGAGAGATGGGCCTGGCTGCAGGGCTGGGGAAAGGCAGAGGAGCCGGGGAGCTCTAGCCCGGAAAGCCCCAGGCTGCGGCCTAGCAAAGGCCAACGGGTACTGGGGGTTGCAGAGGGCAGCCCACGGGTAGACAAAGGCAGCAGGTCCAAACCCAACCTTGCCTGTGATGAGTGGCTGACACTGCAGTCTGCCCCAGGGAGCAGGGGCTAGTTGGTGACTGGCAGTAGCCTACGACTGAGGCGAGGTGGGGATAGTGGGTGGGGGTTCCCCTGGGAGGGGGAGCCCCAGAGAAAGGGGCACCGGGGTCCTGGGAGGGACACGGGCCAGTGGCAAGGCGGATCACTAGCCTGCAGGGGGCGCTCCAGGATGCTGGAAGAGCTAATTCCCGAGACGACCAGCAGGAGGCGCCGCAGGGGTGAGTCCGTGCTCCCTTTACAAGCTTATTTCTGTACTAGAAGAGAAACAAACTGTACCAGTATAAGATACTGGTAAACTGTGTCAATCAGGGATGTGACTTTTTTCCCCCCCAAATACCAATAGAACTCCTAGTATGGACGCATGTAAATAGGTATAATACTATCTTATATAACTGTGTCCACACTAAGGGTTGTGCTGGTATTTTGGAAATGAAGTTACACCCCTGACTGACAGTTATGCCACTAAAACACTGTGTAGACCAGACCTTAGCTAGTCAGAAAGTAGTTCTCTCCCCTCTGGGAAAACCTTTTGCTTTTCAGATTAAAACAAACAAAAAAAGCAAAACTTTGGCATGGTCTATACTTAAAAATGTATACTGGCATACCTATGTTGGTCGGGGTGTGGAAAAAAAAAAAAAGCATCTCGTGACATAGCTATGCTGACAAAATCATCAGTGTAGATGCAACTGTGCTGACAGAAGAGTGTTTCTGTTGGCATCGCTAACATTGCACAGGGAGGTGGTGTTCCAGTACCAGCAGTACTCCTGTCAGTATATGGTGTGTCTACACTAGAGTGCACAGCTACATTGGCAGAGTCAACATAGGCTCTATTAACACAGACATAGCCTCAGAGAAAAGAAATCGCTTTCTGCAAAAAGTTCTCATTTTGTCAAAACCCCAATTTTCCACAGAAAAAAGCAAATTTTTGACCAGCCCCAGTCTATATCCAAGCTCCTATTGACTACAATAGGAGAAGGAGGCGGCCTTTTGAACAGCATCTAAAGCAATGTTTCTCAACCTTTTTGATACGAAGGACTGGCTTTCTGCCTTCCTAAACTGTATCAGGGAGATCTCAGGGATTGGCGCCGGTCCACAGACCATTCATTGAGAAACACTGCTCTAAAGCACATGGTTGCCTCAAGAGTGTTTGGCAAACTTCTATTTCTTCGGCTTTAAGAAAAAGAGCTTCTGCAAGAGGGTTCTCAATCCATTTTTTTTACAAGCTAGCAGATAGTAGTCGGCTATGAATTCTGCGGTTAATATTCCAACAATGGAATCTTGAGACGTCATGAACCATGAAGATAAAGCTAGAGTTTTTAAAGTGATGCACAATAAAAACCTAGTAATATTGTTAAGAAATGATGGATTCAAATCAGAAGTTTCCAACAGATAAGGTTGCTCTGAAAATATTATACAGAACCATAAAAGCCCTTCTACAGTTAACTATTCACTGAACCCCTACCTGAAAGAAAGGATCCTTTCAATATTTCTAAATACCAACACAAAAACTAGTCATAAACAGACCAAAAGTGTTGCTAGAAAGCAATCACACATTCTACATGCCCTTTAATATGCCTGACTAACTTCCATTAATATCAAAACACAATCCCATTAAAATCAGTGGGAGTTTTCAAACTGAGAAAAATAGCACGATTGAGTTCAGAAGGATAGAACAGATCTTTGAAATTTGAAACAATATTGCTCTGCACTCGGAGTAATCATTTACACCTGTAAAAAGTAGATGTAAAATGCCAGTTCAATAGCCTTTGCACTCACTCTGCATTGGTGTAAGTGGCCACTAAAGATGCAAGGCAACAGAGAATCAGGCCCAGTATGTAGGAAGTTGACTTCTGCAGTATTAATTTGAGTCTGTTTCATTACATTCCAGGAACAGAGAGAGTGAGTTCATGGTATATCACACCTCTATACCTTTTCCATATAATGTTCCATGGGTCCCACAGATTCTCCAGTCAAAGTTCTGCCCGCAGATGGCATGCAGATGGGATGTACTTGTTCCATGGAATAAGAGCCTCTCATCCACATCTCCTCCTCTGTTTGTCTTCCTCATCTGCTCCTTTTGCCTAGTGATAGAAATGTGTCAAGATCAGCGGAAAGCAAAAAACCCCAAAACATTTATGCCAGGGCAAAACGAGGTTTCCAATCTTCCTCTCTGCTTCAACCATATTCCAGTTAAACCTTAAACTTAGAAAGTGGAACAAAAGAAACACTGAAGGGTAAGTGGGTTTACCCTGGTTTTCCCATTCCCACGTTATCCAATAGATCCCTTATGCTACGTGTTATGGCTCTACCTACTAGAAAGCAAGGAGGCCACCAGTCAAGACAATATAAGGCAAGGAGGCTGCCAGTTCCACTTCAGTCTAGAAACTTCTACAGCAAGAACAGAAGTATGAACACATTGAGTACAAAGAAAGAAACGCCACCACGGAAGAACGAACCTCAAGAGGATGTAGGAGAGACCATGACACAGAATTGCTGGTAAGAGCTCTTGTTGTAAGTCTCCTCATCCTTTGCCCTAGCTTCCTTATATGAAAGATATGTAGCAATAAGCTAAGAAGAGAGAGTTTCTTTAAAACCAGCGTGTGTGAGCACTTGCATGCACTCACACACGAGCATACCATTACAGTGCAATTAAGATCCCCAATGTCAGGGTATTTTGAGGAAGGGTTTAAGCCCACCTGAGGCATTCCAGTCCTCTAAATCGGTCTCCTATTTTGAACTAAGAAGTAAGCCAATAAAGTAAAAAGGCCTGCAGGACTTCCTGACAAATGAAACAACCCATGGCACAACAGGAGTCAGAGCAACTTCTTAATACCAGATTTCTAGCTTTTTAAGTTTCCTAATGGAGGAGGGAAGGAATGCCACCACCGGTACCCTGACTGAACTAGTTATAGTGGCATTTGAAACCAGAATAGCAAATTCAGGTCAGAACTCTTTCTGAACCCAAGACTTCATCTCACACACATTAGGGGAACAGTAGCAGGGAACCCACTCAGCTGAATACAGCTTCTGTTCAGCTATGGCATATAGCATGGCACTCATAGATGAACCTATCTCAGCTCTGCTACTAATGCCAATCCTCCTGATATCCATTCAGTTCATCTTCAGGGATACAGGATTCAATTAATAAAGAATTAGAGGAGGCTAATATAACTACTGCAAACCAACACAGGTTTATGGAAAATAAAGCCTGTCAAACTAAATAGATTTGAATGAGATTACAAGTTTGTTGATAAAAGTAAAGCATTGTTGTAATACATTTTTGTAAGGCATATTGCACAACATTTTGATTAAAAAACTAGAATGATACAAAACTAACATGGCAGATACTACATGGATTAAAAGCTGACTAACTGGGAGGTCTCAAAATGTAATTGTAAACAGGGAATAATCAAGTAGGTGCATTTCTAGTGGGATCTCTCAGGGAAACTGATCAGAGCCCTTTGCTAGTTAACATTTTTATCAGTGATTGGGAAGAAAACAACATCATTTCTGATAAAGTTTGCAAATAAAGTTTGGGGGAGTACTAAATGATGAAGAGGACAAGTCACTGATACAGACAATCTGGATAATTTGGCGAGCTGGGTGCAAGCAAACAATATGCATTTTAATTCAGCTAAATGTAAATGAATACATCTAGGAACAAAGAATGTAGGCCATACTTACAGAATGGGGACTCTATCCTGGGAAGCAGTGACTATGAAAAAGATTTGGGGGTCATGATGGATAATCAGCTAAACAGGAGTTCGAAGTTCAATGATGTGGCCAAAAAAGTTACTGCAATCTTTGGCTGAATAAACCAGGGAATCTCCAGTAAGAGTAGAGAACTTATGTTACCTCTCTCTGGCATTGGAGTGACCACTGCTGGAATACTGTATCCAGTTCTGGTGTCCAGAATTCAAGAAGGATGTGGATTAATTGGAGGGAGTTCAGAGAAGAGCCACAAGAATGATTAAAAGATTAGAAAACATGCCCTTATAGTGATAGGTTCAAGGAGCTCAGTCTACTTAGTTTCCCAAGAGAAGCTTAATGGGTGACTTGACTTTACTACAATCTATGAGTACCTACATGGGGGGGGGGGGGGATTGATAATCAGCTCTTCAAACTAGTGGAGAAAGGTATTACAGGATCCAATGGCTGGAAGTCAAAGCTAGACAAATTCAGACTGAAGACGAGGTGTAAATTTAACGGTGAGGGTGTTTAGCCTTTGGAACCCTGTAGCAAGTGTTGTGGTGAATTTTCCATCACTGGTAATTTTTAGATCAAGATTGGATTTTTTTTTTTTTAAACAAGATATGCTCTAGTTCAAACGGGAATTATTTGGGGGGGGGGGGGGTGTCCTATCACCTGAAGTTCTACAGAATGTCAGACTAGAGGATCACAGTGGTCTCTCCTGGCTAAAAAGTCCCTTTAGCTTGGTGTGGCGCATATTAAAGGAACAGTCGTATCTCACACGCATAGCTTCACACTAGTAGAGATCCTTCCTTTTTGTTAGTTACACTATGGTAGCTCCAAAAATGCACTAGTCAACGTACATACACATGCAGGAAGACAGTTCCAGTCCCGAAGACGTTCTAATACCCCACTCTATGGGCAAGTCTACACTACAGCGCTACATTGGCGCAGCTGCACCGATGCAGCTCTGCTGCTGTAGAGCGTCTGGTGGAGAAGCGCTATGCCGATGGGAGAGCACTCTCCCATCTGCATAATTACTCCACTTCGGCGAGAAGCATAAGCTATGTTGGCAGGAGAGTGCCTCTCGCTGACATAGCGCCGGCGAGGACAGCATGAAACTTGTGTTGCTCGGTGGAGGAGGGAGGTCCACACCTAACATACGTTGCTCAGGGATCGACTTAAGCAGTAGTGTAGACCTGCCCTATATCTTATTTGAGTGGCAATCAAATGAGTGAGGAAAGCATAACTGGCTCACTTTAGTTATCTTCAAACTTTTCATATGGCACATCAAGGGTTGCCAGTTTTCCTTCACGTTTGACTTGCTAGCTAGAAACACAATAGCCTCTGTTTTTGTAGCTCTTCTCATTCTCCATGCAGCTATTTGAAATCCTAACTTTCCTGCTTTCCTCTAACTTTTTCCGCCTGAGGTGGTCACTTCTGGAATCCTAACCAGTACTGATGAACGGGTACAATGCCATCTTAACTAAGTTCTCAGGTCCAATGAGCCATGGGGAGGAATTTAGAGCCCGCTTCCGTATCCGTTTTACTGTTTTAGAATGAATATTTTAGCATAAGAAAGGATTTGCTGTCTTTTCAGACAGCTTTTATTTGCTGATCACATAGAATTAGCCAGCAGAAATCCACGTATGCCTGTTAAAAAACCTGCAACAGTTCTTTCCCCCCACCTCAAACTCTTGCACATGCCAGGTTGAGGCCTGAACTGGAACACTGCATCTGCACCCCCATAAACATCCTCGGCCCCCCCAATTCCCAGAGTTTGGTGGTAGATGTTTAGTTTCTGATCTGGATTCAGATCTGAATTCAGCAGCCTACTTATTTGAATATGATTAGTTGAGTCCCGAACACCCTAAACTTAGGGAATGTTTAAGATTTGGTTCTGAATCCAAATTGGGACTTCATAGCTCAGGCACATGCCCGATAAGTATATTAATGAGCAAGAAGCTTTGTTAAAGCCAATTATGTGTTTTGATGTAGTCCAGCTAACATCCAAAAATACAACATTTTACGGAAGTTCCGTATCTTTCAAAGGCTTGAAAGTTAGAACATCTGGCAATGAACAGTTAAGGGATCCGGTCAGTTCTCAAAAACAACGAGGAGTCCGGTGGCACCTTAAAGACTAACAGATTTATTTGGGCATAAGCCTTTGTGGGTAAAAAACATCTGAAGAAGTGGGTTTTTTACCCACGAAAGCTTATGCCCAACTAAATCTGTTAGTCTTTAAGGTGCCACCGGACTCCTTGTTGTTTTTGTGGATACAGACTAACACGGCTACCCCCTGATACTTGAGTCAGTTCTCAGCCTTTTAATCCTTTATCATTCATCTCTAACCCCATCCAACTTACTGTGCCCACACAAACTTAACTTTTCCCCTAAAACTTTCAACCCTCAATCCCAGACAGCAGATAACTTAGAGCTTCAGGCAGGGAAATACCCAGGTAGTCCTTAACTTGTGAACATAAGTAAAATATAGCCTTTCAGTTTCCTTATTCCTCCTTGCTTCCCATGACATGACTGGGCTAAGCAAGCACTTCCTTTTCCCTTTAGGGACCCTACCACAGCATTCTGCTGAGCCCAGCCCTGGCTTGATGAACCCTTAGTTCATTTCTGCTCTGCCTACATTAGCGTGGGGAAGCAAAAGCTGTTTGTTACATAGCTAACTTGTTCTCCTTAATCATCCCCTTCTTTCTCCTTATCTCCTTCTCCACCCCAAACACCACAAAACAGCCTCCTCACCAAAGCCATCAAAATCAAATGCAGTTGGTGCAGGGCCGGCTCCAGGTTTTTTGCCGCCCCAAGCAAAAAAAAAAAAAGCCGGAGTGCCACACCGCCAAAGCAAAAAAAAAAAAGGAATGCTGCCCATTGAGAGGTGCCGCCCCAAGCACATGCTTGGAACGCTGGTGCCTAGAGCCGGCCCTGAGTTGGTGTTTCTAAGAAATGGTTTTGGAGAGATTCTGAATCCCAACCCTATCTCCCAAATTAGAGTGAAACTTCCAAGTGAACTTCAGGTAAGTTTTCAAAACACCATCACTGATTTTTTTTTTTTTTATTTTTTTTAAACCAAGCTTCCCAAAGAAACTTGTCCCTGGAATGATAGTATAACATGCAATATTTCAGGAAGATGGGTTCATTCTGGTGGGGGAGATGGGAGAATTAAAGAGAAAAAAAAATCAAGGTTATAAGGGGAAGCAAGCAAGCTACAGCCACTCCATCACACAAACACACTCACCACTTACAGGGATAGGGACAATAAACTAAAGGGCAAAGTGTGGCCTTGCTCCCATATAGGAACACTGCTGCACACATGCTTTTGCAGTTGTGCTCTCTACACCCTCAATCACCCTTCCCCAAGAGCTGCAGGTTACCAGCTTCTGTTCTCCAAATCTTCATTTTTTTCCTAATATAACTGTCACATCTGCTTTCATGTTTGTGTGCAGGTTAATAAGCAGATCAAGAGCCTCTGAAGCACTAATGCAAACCTCGACTGCTTCAAATCTTCCTTGAAAGCTCTGCAATTTCAGATTAGTGCTTTCCACAAAGATTTTCACATCATCCAATTCTGCTGTCATTAGGATTTGCTGCTGGTAGATTTTGCCAGATCAATCTTGTCTTCCTGGTCCAGCTGCTGTGCCACCTTCTCCTCTTCATGGCTGCTGCTCTTTGATTCAGCCAGGGTACTCCAAGGAAACATCTCTTCGAGCAAAAGTGTTGGGATTTAGCGCAAGTTACTTCCCCTGTCTTAAGGTTCTGATGTTTAAGGGCCAAATTCTGCCCACAGATATACCCAGGCAACCCCATCAGTTTAATTGGGAGATCCACATACATAACTAAGTGCAGAGTGTTTTTGTTGTTTTTTAAAGTTGAAACTCCTTGTCCAGATTTATGCTGTGGCTTTCAGCAAGAAGGAGAGGAAGTGAGACAAAATGCATCTAACCAATACTACGCTCCCTAGTGGCCTCTAAAATCAAACCTTAGTGTGAATCTCTCTCTCTCTCTCTCTCTCTCTCTTGGCACTAGGATGCTGACCACAAGGGAATTTCAAGATCAAATTAAGTTTCTTTGGGAAAGTCACATAGAGGAAGTCATAGTGTTTTCTATTAGCCCCACTTCTAGTTCCAGTGGGTCAGTGCAAACCCATCTAGCCACAAGATTCAACCATAAAGTAACAGGCTCATAGGAACATGATCCTTTTTATATCCTGCAAAGCCACGTAAACTGTATTCTGACAAGAAGATCTACAGACACATTTTAAATCAAGCTAGGAATGGTTTGCAAAGTTTCAGTAGAAAACCTCACCAACCCATAGCTTTAATAAAAGGGACCTAGAACTGCACATTCATGAGAAATCAGCATATGTGCTGGAACTAGAGGTGCTACTTCACCCCCTGGCTTGAAGTGGTTTCCATCATATCCAGGGTTTACAGTTTGGTTCAATGGCTCTCAGCACCCCCACTATACACATTGTTCCAGCGCCCCTGGAAAACAGTCTTGAGCTACTTCAGTTATGGTATTTAGGGGGAATAGTTTCTTCTTCATTAGAGTTAGTGAGACTCATCAGCACATAAATAGTTCAGTGGTTTGAGCATTGGCCTGCTAAACCCAGGGCTGTGAGTTCAATCCTTGAGGGGGCCACTTAGGGATGTGGGGCAAAATCAGTACTTGGTCCTGCTATGAAGGCAGGAGGCTGGACTCGATGACCTTTCAGGGTCCCTTCCAGCTTTATGAGATAGGTATATCTCCATATTTATATTATAATGAGAGAGAAACTCTAGAATTATCAAGATTACTCTGCTGCACCCAGTTAGATTCATAGACTTTAAGGTCCGAAGAGACCACCGTGATCATCTAGTCTGACCTCCTGCACATCGCAGGCCACAAAATCTCACCCACTCCTAACCTCTGGCTGAGTTACTGAAGTCGTCAAATCCTGGTTTAAAGACTTCCAGTTACAGAGAATTCACCATTTACACTAGTTTAAACCTGCAAGTGACCCATGTCCCATGCTGCAGAGGAAGGTTAAAACCCCCCAGGGTCTCTGCCAATCTGACCTGGGGGAAACTTCCTTCCCGACACCAAATATGGCAATCAGTTAGACCCTGAGCATGTGGGCAAGACCCACCAGACAGATACCTGGGAAAGAATTCTCTGTAGTAACTCAGATCCCACCCCATCTAGTGTTCTCTCTCCAGCAGTTGGGGATTTTTGCTACTGGCCGTCACTAATGGGCCACATGCCATCATTGGCAGTCCCATCATACCATCCCCTCCATAAACTTATTGAGCTCAGTCTAGAAGACTGAGGTTTTTTAATTAAATAAAATGGATACAAACCACTGGAAAACTTGCCAAAGTGATGGGTTCTGAATCCTCTGCAATCTGCAGATTCTATAATCTTTCATTGTCTTCTCAAATAGGTCCTTGACTTCCTTGTATTCACTGGTAGTGTCACTCAGCTCCACCAACTAAAAACGATAAGCACAACAGAAATCAAGATGTTAGTGTTCTCAATGAGCACTCCCCAGGCCTTTCACAAAAGGAAGCACCCAACCACGCTGCATTAGAGATGGACCTACCCTGCAACTACACTCACAATTCAAGCTGAGTGAATAGTTCATTTTTTTTCAGTTTGGCCCCCGAACTGGGGGAAAAAAAAAAAAAAAAAAAAAAAAGTTTGATTTGAACCAAAGAAATCAATTTTTTTTATTTCATCAAATTGAGACCAATTTTTTTTCCTCAAGTTTTGAATCAAAATGTTTGAGTCAACTCAAAATGAATTTTCTTCAATTTTTCATTTAGTTCTAGTCATTTTTGAGTATGGTTCACCCATGTGTGCAAGTGTGTATTTTAAATTGGCCAAATTTCAAAAAAGAAAGCAAGCTGTACTATACTCCACACTTTCCCAGAGCCCACCCTTACTTATTAGAGGTCTTTTCACACTTGAAAAGTAATACTAACTTTACTGTAGCAAATTATTTAAAAATAGCATTGTAACCATAGTGGCAGACATTTTAATGAGGAAAGCAATGCAAGTGTCTCCATAATATTTTTTTTACATGACTTGATAATCTTCAGAATTCCTCTCACTATGAAATTCTGCAGTGTGTTCATTTTTAAAGAAAAATACTGCTGGGGATTAAAAAAAAAATCTGCATTGAGCTATGGAGCGTTACGCTCTAAGAGTCATTAGTTGGAGTCCAGATCAAGTCAAGTCAGTGACCAAAAAGTCATTATGATCTGATGGCTGTTCAGTCATGCACTCCTGTGGAATGAGTTGATGGTCTTAATTCGCTTCCCAGTGACATGTCTATGTCAAACATGCCAACTGTATATTTCCAGCTTGCACATGTCACTGGAAACACCACATGAACCTCATCTCTTGAGTTTGAGGCTTGCATTTTAAGTAGTCTACCTTCCACAAGAACCAGTATAGGAAAGATCTCTTCCTGAGTAGAGCTAACAGGTCAAAGAGTACCTTGTACCCTAGGTCAGGCAGTGCCGATTGGTCCCAGTTTGGAGGAAACAGATGAGGTGGATAAGTAGCTTCCAATTGGCTGTTTGCAAACAAAAGAAATGAACAGCAGTGAGCTTACGGCACTTCCACACTGATTATCCTGCCCTGGAACTTCAATCAGCTCTAAACGCTGTTTTGGAGACACAAGCCACAGTAACTATTTTATCTTGGTAACACTAGTTGCCAATTCACGCATATTACAGTGACAGGCTATAATAGGAACAAGAGGTAACTTGTTGCCAGAGAGAATAAAGGGTACCGTAAGAGTCAGGCAGCACAATTAAGAGGAGGTAGAATGGGTAGGAAAGCTGTTGAAACTTAATCTTAAGGACACTTCACATAATGCTTCCAGCGCGAGTTCCAATAGCTGCTTGAACCCCTGGGAAATTAGGATGTTACCCCTTTCTCTTCGCCTGGGCTATGCACACACAAAGTAGCATGCCAGATCAGATTAGTGGTCTGTTTAGCCCACTATCCTGTACCAGACAGTTCAGAAGGAGCCACAAGAAACTGAAGTGGACAGTTATAGCATAACAAGTCCATAAGGAAAGTTTATTCTAACCTCCATCAGCTAGTTGTGAAACTCTCCTGATTCAGGGTGTTAAATAGTCCTTCCAAAATACAATTATTTTAGGTTAGATAATATGACTGTGGCTATTCTTATCCATATAAATCCTTTTTTAAAATCCTGCTGAACTCTTGGCTGCAAAGATATCCTGTGGCAATGAGTTCCAGAAGCTAGTTGTTTTGTGTAAAGAGAAAAGAGGCACTTCTTCTCCCAGCTGGGGTCTGAAATTTTGTTGAACCAATGATGCTTTAAATTCCCTATCCCTAACTTTATTGAGCCATATGCTGGAACTTCCTCAAATTAACTGAAGTTCCTTAAATCCGCGTGTGTGATTCACTTTAAGGAAACCTGTCTGCATATCACAACATCCCTGGGCCTCCAGAGACAGCATTCTCCGGCTCCATCCTAGCTCTCCAGAGTGGCATTTCCCAGCTCCTATTTTTTGTATGAAGGAAATAATTGCATTCCTTTGGTCACATACATTAAAGAACAAATGGATGCTTGCTCAAGCAACAGAGAGATAGCGTTACCAATAATAGCAAAGAGTACACAACTCCTCCAGCTATCTGCAAGCCATCAGTCGCCACAGAGTGCCATCAAAGCCTACATCCTGGAGGTGCTGGGGAACCTACACTCCCCATCACATCCACAACACAGCCTAGCATTAACCCAAACTATCGTATGCCAGAGGCTTCCCTATGAACTGACACTCCGTGTAGGGCACTGTTTGGCAATAAAATGAAAAAGTAAGTAGTGAACACACTCGCCAGTACCTTCTCTCACTCTTGTCTCCGCCGCCAAAGAACACAAACTTTGGCCACCTACAGACTTTTCTCCGAGTTTGATAGTACAAGTTTATCTGGACCATATCTTGAAAGAAAAAAGAAATGTAACATGGCAGGAGTTAAAGAACCTTCACTAGCCGGGAACTCTGTTTATTTAAATAAAGATATAGTACGGCTATGTATTGCTCCTACCCTGGCCTTCAATGCTTCACAGGTTGGGGTCACTCTTTCACCTGTTCTACTCCTACTTGAAGCCCTTTTTGTTATTCTGACCCATTTCCGGTTCTTCTATCTCACTGTCATTAGGACTTTATGGGGGAAATCTGACTAGATGTAGTGCTATATCACCACCATCAGTTTTCCTGCAGTTCCTCTTACCATCTAGGTTTCTGCTTATGGAATTATATGGACTAAAAGAGGAAGACGCATTAGGTCATCTAGCTAGTGCATTCTTCTGTGTGCATTCTCACCACTTCCTGGCAGTACGGGATTGTTCCTTAGGGTTTAAACAAAAGCTTCCCCCTTGTTTGCTGGGTTTTTTTTTATCCTGTACTCATCTCACAGAGATAAAGCATTATAACACCACTATCACCTTTGTAGTAAAACACAAACTATGGAATTTGTGGTGTTCTATGTGCACATGCATCTTTGGGAGCCAACGCCCTTTTTTGTTCGTGTGTCAGATACCAAATACTTTTGAGACATTGGAAAGCCAGTTGAACTTTTAATTTATTTCACAATATTATATCTATGTCACAAACACAAAGATCTCTCTGGATTTACTGTTCATTTTCTTTCCATTTTCACCTTAGTCCAAGCAACAGACCCCTATCCTGGCTGTATCCTTTATGCCTTCCCTCACCATAATCAGTCTGCAAGAATATCCACTGGTCTTCGCATCTTCACCATGTTTTAAGGTTCAGTTCTCCTCTTTTACTTTCCCCTTTGTTCTTGCATGAGAGTGGCTGTCCCAGAGTTCATAGAGAGTTCACTCAGTCTATTTGTTAGCAGAGAGCATCTGGAGAGACTTTGTACGAAGGAAGGTATGTTTAAGTCAATCATGTTGTAATGTGTTAAACTTTAAACAAGCAGGTACCTTACCTTGAAAGTTTATCTCATACTGCTGAGAACCAGCTTGAAACAATACAGTGCCTTTTCGGTCCGCTAGAAATGCCGCCTCCAGATCCTCAGAAGTTACCGTGGCAGCACAATAATTTGCATGCTATAGAATGAGAGCATGGGAAAATTACACCCATTACAAATGGACCTTTGGCTTCAATGGCATTGTATGCATGCAACAGAGCAGAGGTTAGCCTATAATCTATTCATTTTTATTAAGTCAATGATAGTGTTAAATTAGGTCAGTTTGGCATGCTTCCTCCTACCATTGAGCAGAGCTAAATACTCTCCTTCCCATGACTATTAGTCTGGTTTAATGTTGAGTTAGTGCACAAGAGATAGAAAGGATTTACTCAAGAGGAGCCAAATAGGACTCACTCAGAGAGGCATCAGCTGAAGATCTGTTACAGATTTTGATTGAAACGGTGCTTACAAATGCCAACACTATTCTTGAGAAACACCATTAAACTCTCCCTTTCTTTGGTCCTGCACAGAGTTCCAATAGGACCAGCTATAAGTCCACTGTGACAGATTAGTGGATATAGCACAGCTATAGATCCACCATGTTCAGAGGAGATTGAAAGCACTCTATAGAAAAAAGGGCAGTCGGGCTACAGACCTTAGGATTTCCATAGAGCTACAGTGCAAAGCAAAGGTGAAAGGATATGAGAAGGCAGGATTTTTTCTGAATGCAGTAACTGGAAATGGGGCTGTGTAACAGAAAATACTAGAGCAGATCAAAACATAATTTTCCAGAGGGAAGAAACCTTTCACAAAAATGATTTGTTTCTTTTCCTTAATTTTCTGCAGAAGATTTCGACTTTTCAGCAAGATATCAAAACCCAAAATATTTTGATTCAAAGGAGCGTTGCTGTGCCTCCTGGGAGTTGTAGTTTGGGTGCCTTATACTCCCATTTTGTTCTATGGATTAGGCTGTCTGGCCAGACTACATCACTGGTGATTCCCCGTTCTCTCCTCTTTTGGTGGGGAGGAAGGCGCAGATCATAGGAGATGTAGTACATCCAGAAAGCCCAGCCCACAGTGAGAATGGGAACACTCAAACGATAACTCCCAAGGTGCCATTTTGAATCGAAGTGCAGTATTTTGGTTTTCGTGCTTTCGGTTGTCTGTGAAATATCAACATTTTCCTTGGAAACCCAATACCTTTCATGGCACAATTTGTTTAGCTGAAAAACAATTTTTGACCAAAATTATATGACCAGCCCTAGACAAATACACCAATTTTTAGAGCTATTCCTCAGAAGCTTCTATGGAGTATTAATGAAATATTGAGGAACAACTAAAACACAGAGGCACACCTTAGAATACAGTAATACACCTGTGCACATAGAGAGCACTGAGAGAACATCTGTGTGACATCTAGAATGGCTCAGAGTTGGCTGGCGTCAGTCGAACACAAGCTCACCTGTTTCCCATATTCAATCCATTGCCCAGATCCATCCAACCAGTACCAGATGTATTCCATTCTGACAATAGATTGCAAATGCATGACAGATGGTGCAGAGAGATGTCAAAGTGGAGTAAAAGAGCAGATTGGCTTCAGGTAACTTCCTGAACTCTAATATTGAGAGAGAAATCCCAACTTAACACAAGCCTTAACAGAACTGTTCAGATGGTATCTTATCTTCTTTAAGCATTAGAACACTGGCCATTTGTGAGGTAAGAGCAAGGCTCATTGTATGCTTGTTAAGAGCTCTTTCAACAGTAATAGCAGAATCTGTGCGGTGCCTTAAAAAAAAAAAGGGAAAATAAAAGAGGGCTCTATTTAGACCAGGGGTCTCAAACTCAAATGACCACAAGGGCCACATGAGGACGAGTGCATTGACCCGAGGGCCGCATCACTGACACCTCCCCCTCGCTGGCCCCGGCCCCGCCCCCACGCCACCCCTTCCATGAGGCTCCGCCCCTGCCCCACCTCTTCCCACCCCTTCCCCGCCCCATTCCAACTCCTTCCCCAAAGTCCCCACCCCAACGCTGCCCCCAGGGGGTGCAGGAGGTGTGCAGGGTGCGACGGGGGCTCAGGGCAGGGAGTTGGTGTGTGGGGTGCAAGAGGGTGAGGGGTGCGGCAGGGAGTCAGGGTGCAGGGTGCAGCAGGGGGCTCAGGGCAGGGAGTGCAGGAGGGGTGTGGGATGTGGCAGGGGGCTCAGGGCAGGGGGTTCGGGTGCAGGAGGGGTGCGGGATGTGGCAGGGGGCTCAGGGCAGGGAGTTGGTGTGTGGGGTGCAAGAGGGTGAGGGGTGCGGCAGGGAGTCAGGGTGCAGGGTGCAGCAGGGGGCTCAGGGCAGGGAGTGCAGGAGGGGTGTGGGATGTGGCAGGGGGCTCAGGGCAGGGGGTTCGGGTGCAGGAGGGGTGCGGGATGTGGCAGGGGGCTCAGGGNGGGGGTGGTGCCTGGAAGGAGGCAATGCAGGAGCCCTCTGCCTCCTTCCCCCTGGCCCGAAGGGGCTGTGCTGCCGGCTGTTTCAGAGAGCAGCGTGGGGCTCGCAGCACCACAGGGGCAATCCCGCGGGTAGGCAGAGGGGCGCGCAGGGAGCTTGGCGGGCCACACGCAAGAGCCCTGTGGGCCGCATGCGGCCCGCGGGCCGCGTGTTTGAGACCCCTGATTTAGACTGTGATGGATCTCTGCAGGAATCAGGTTGCAGACCTTTTCTGGGGGTGCCCTGCATGAGTATACTGGTCAGTATATCCATGCAATGTAATGAGTATACTTATCCTCAGGAGTCCTCAAAAGGAAAAACTGGCTTAAGTCAAAGTACATCCCACAATAGTGGCTTGAGGATTCAGGTCCAGTGATATGTCCTCTCTCTCTCTCTCAAAGTGCCCACTAAGCCAGTTAAGAGTACAGGATTCCACAGAACAAAGGAAGTGTTATCTATGCATCTATAGGTCCAAAATGTATTTTGGGAGAAAGCCGATTTGGCGGGGGTAGGGGTGGTACAGGGAGGCAGGGTTAGGCTTAATCCATTCCATAAAGATCAGTTCTGCAGTTTGGATTTGAATCAGACTTCCATAAAGTTCAGGCATGTTTGGCTCCAGGGTTTTTGTTTAGGCCCATATCTCGAGGCTAGTAGCAGAAGGCCAATGATGAGCAACATGGCTATCCATCAGCCAAATATTAATAATCCTACTATTTGGAGAATTTGGGGATTTTTTGGTGTGTTTTTTTTAAACTTGACCATCTCAATTTTCAACTCCAAACAATATCCTCTCTGTACTTTAGTGCTTTGCTATCCCTTGTACAACTTTTCCTTATAACTAGTTGCACACACATTCAAGAAGTGCCCATCTGCTTAGAATGCAAGTTTACAAGAGGCTGTGGCTGAGATTTTTCAAAGCTGCCTAACAAGTCTGCATACCCAATTCCAGGAGGATTTGGGCCTCCAAATCTCTTAGTAGGCTTTGAAAATTCCACCAAACCTGCTTCTAGATCTGAAAAGAGCAACTTTCAAGACCCAAGTACCTGATTAACAAGAAGAAACCCAATCACTCAATTTTAAAACATATTACAAAAAAGCCCCCGGTCTAAGTTTATCCAAGTACAAAGATTAGAGCACAAAGGTCCAGTCTGAGTAATTCCAGGAACTAAAAGGCCTGTGGAATGATCAGAGTTCTCGTCTTTTGATTGCCTTGACAAAATCTTTTATTCAGTTTCTTTCCCCTGCACTGTTATTCCTCCTCAATGTATAGTAATATGTGCAAGGCCCATTCCTATAAAGATGAACTTTGTTTGTTCTCATTCAAATCCCACTGCAGGGGATTTGCGAGGCTTATATTAGCACCAGTTTCTTTTTCAAAGCCTTCCAGCGTGGCACTTGTGCACGCCTTTCATTTTCACTTTCCAAAGTTGTGCCTGTCACTAAAGTTTCTCAGATCTTTAATTTACTATAAGATCACGCCAAAATTGACAGTTTTTTAAATGGTTTTTTTAAGTTCATAAAAAAAACCCTCTCATTTTGGGGACACTTCAATGGATAGACATCCCTCACCGTGTAGTAGAGCCTACAAGCAGCCAAATAGAGGGGTCTTCTTAAGTCAGAAAGCCAAGTTCTCCCTTAAATATAGTAGTTTTTTATGCTATCCTAGATTGTGCACATCAAAAGCAATCTTACAGTACATTTCTTACTGACAGTAGATTTCAGATAGAGGAGTGAGAGGCAAGCAATTAAGGAAAATACAGTTTCTTAACAGACACATCATTATGTTACTCACTGCAAGCAGGCATTCTTCCCAAACTACATTTAAAACAAAATCCACATGCTGTCTAAACACTCACTCCCCCTCTCCCTAGATTGGCTTTACTAACAAAGCCCAGAATAAGCTATTTTCTCCAGAGTTGGGTGTTCATAGGGTTCTTACCTAAGGACTAGCCTGCCACAATCCTCTACAGGCAGGGAGCCCCTCCCACCACCCTTATACACAGGTGGGGTAATTAGTCACCTGTCTCTGAGTCAGAAGAACCCACTTAACCCCTGCTCGGCAGAATTAAGACCTGCAGCCTGGGAAAGATGTTTCAGAAAAACACTGCCATTGTGTTACACACAATCTCACGACACCGCTGCATGCTGTCGTCTTTTCTCAAGTATTTCCCTCTCTGAGGTGCTAGGCTATCCTTTATATTTAAAGTAGTACTGCTTAGAAAACTGAAGCCAATAACATTTCCTTGCAGTAACTGTCACACACAGTAACACTCTGGTGTTAGAAGGAAGTGCAGATGGGACGGATGGCTTTGGCAGGTATGCGGATTCCAGTCTCCATGCATAAGTCAGTATTTTTACCTTTATTATTGGATTCCTGTATCTCCTTCAATGTGCTCAAACTATAAAAAGAGGCTCGGACCCTGCCCAAAGAGGCTCGGACCCTGCTTGCTGTCTGTGGACTGCTTGCCGCTCTGCAAGGAGAGTGAGAGCAGTCCAGGGCTTTGTAGCTTCTTCTGATTATTTAACACTTTCTTTGTTCCTGTTACTTGCCCCATCAATTTTGTGGCATGTTGTCTTAACCATTTAACAGCCATGGTTATAGTTTGCAATATTTTACATTTCAAGGCTACAGTTTCTGCCCTAGCCTTACAAATTTCATTCCATGTTTCTTCCCCGCTATATTTTTTAAATTCATATGGCCGCCTTTTGCTAGCAACCCAGCGGGTCCACGAGTTATCAAACTCTGTGGGGATTTGAATGGAGGGGATAAGGGGGTTCCCTAGTTCGTGCTTTTCTGTCATGTTAGATTGCGATTCCTACAGCGGACAGCTCGCTTACTCACCAGATCAGCGGTCGGGGTCACCAATGTCATCAGTCGTCACCGGTGTGGTGCTCTGCTCTATTCAATGTTGATAACAGTCAGCTGCGTGCGTGTGTTCCCTCTGTGTGCTGCCCTGGCTCTGCACAGATAGCAGACACCGCAGACCCCGAGAGAACCCCAATAACCACAGACTCAGATAAGGTATGAAGGCACCCGGCCAGGTTTATTATCAAACGAAGCACAGTAATAGTTTCCCGCAGACTCTATAGGATATACTACGAATATGTGCCCCCTGCCAATGGACTGGCTCAGTTAATGGCAGGACTCTCCACTGCCCCCTAGGCCAGACAAAGACAACTCCTCAGGGGTACACTTTTATACACAGGTACAAACAAGTTACACATCACTCCCGACGTATTGAGGTACAACCCCTCTATGTGTTAGGGTGCCACCTCTCACCTTGTACATGTTGGTTCGAACAAAACAACTCTATCATATTACCCTCCTGCCCGTCTTTAGGATGGGTCAGCCTTTTTCCTTGTTATCTATCTGGAATGTGCTCATGCTGGAGTGTACTGGTACCATCCTGGCACGTGTTTACATCACTTGTGCCCAGTACCTTTTAGATGTGTGTTTTTGCAGCATCAGCCCTCTTCATGCCAGATTCTGTGAGCAGGGCCTGCCTCTTGCTCACAGCTTAACTTTGCTTTATATTAGCAAAGTCTTGACCATTACTTTAGTTCAGGCCTTAAGTTTCATACCAGGCCTCTGATACAAGGACTTATTGTAGCCCTAAGGTTTAATTTGCTTGCTTGCATAGATTTTTTTTTTTTAAATAAATTTAAGTATTTGATGTAATAGGTTTATAGATTTATATTAAAAATAAGTTTGGCTGTAATGCAAGAGACCTAAAGGCTAAAACCCTGTATGTTAAGCTATGGCAAAGTTAGCATATCTATATCAAGACCCTTTTCCTAGGGAAATAAAATGACCTATATTTGTTACCCAAATAGATTAAATACCCACGTAGATGTCTAGAGACCTTTACCTAACCCAATAGACAAGGATGGCAAAGGGGATTTTTCAAAGTTGTACCCCCAGACTTAACAAGTACACCACAAGTGCGTACTTACCTGTCATCCATACGCACATACATACTAGCCTATGGGGTAAATGTACCCTAACATTTCTGTGGGGGAAGGATGAATTTTGGGCATAAGAGGAAGGATTTCCGACCAATGCCCTATAAAAAGGCAATTCATCTCACCATTTGAAAAGGCAATCAACCCACCTATCTACTCTTCATTGTCTCCATCTTCAACAACATATCGATGCTACCCATCTACGATGGCTATTACCTATTAATAGGCCGTACTTTGTTTCTTTTGAAACTAAGTTTTATGGGGACTAGGCTAAGCTTGGTTTCCCTACCTACGCTTTATTTCAGTTTAAGGTTTATTAAGTTAAGTTAAAGAGTAAACAGCTTTAACAGCTCTGCATTAGCTTCCTCTGCCAGAGGTGTGAAACGGAACCGCCAGAGGCGTGGTCCTGTATCTTCCAACACGAGGTTATTAAAACAGAGTGTGAGTATTAACCAAAGTTTGCAGCACATAATATTGTATTATCATATGTATCTCTAGAATAACAGTAGTACAATTGCAGCTCTGTAATTCTAACTGTTTTACCATTTGCTTACTGTTTCATTGATTTTAATAAAAGGTCTTTATAACTATATCTGTCTGTGTGAGCTTCCTGTCATACCCCCGAAGGTCCTTTTATAAACTCTGTGAAGCCTGATTCAGGATGAACTTTTATCTTCTGATCAAACAAATTGGCGAGCCTAAACCCATACTAATTAATACCCATAATTATTAATTAAAAGCTAATTAAATAAAATTAAATTAAGTGGATAAATTAAATCAACATTACTAACACACCCCAATCAGGCTACATTATGTTCCAGGACCTCATCTTACAACAACTGTATTCATAAAATATTTTTTAGAATTTGTTCTGTTGGCTTGGTTTTGGGTCTCTTTTTCTTCCTGGGATGAATAGTTCCCTCACTGTGTTTTCTCTAAATTAAAATCTTTGTTTCTGCTTGTTTCTGTCTAACTCTATCCTTCTGTTCTCTATTACAGCTTTTCCCTCCAGGGGGTATGTGTTGTCTTTTGAGTTCACTTTTGTTCCCCTTTCGCTGGGCTCAATCCGCCTCACTAGGAGTTTGACTGAGTAAAGACCTCCAGAATTTAGCCTACCTTTATTATAGCTCTTTATCTAGTGCCCTGTGTATTTTTTTTATTCCTTTACCTTGAGGTTTAAGCCCACACCAGCCAGCTTTCCCCACTGCATCCCCCATTCCTTTCAACACTGCTCTCTCTACAATAGTCTGGATCTCCCCAATATTTTACCTCCATGAAGGGAAGAGAGGGGCTGAACAGGATGCAGCCGGTGGTGGTGAAGTTGCTGGGCCAGCAGCTATGAATCCCTTTACTTCCCTTCCCTTGCTGTCTGCTCAGCACACCTCCCATCAGAGCACCAATTTAGATGCCCTTCCTATACCTACCAAGGGAATCGCAGGGTAGGAAAGAGAGAGGGGTCTAATCCAGGGATACCATAAATCATGGGAAACCTGAAAATTCTGACTGTGGCTCTTATCCAGAGTAAAGACAGGGCCAACTTCCGCTTTAGGGAACACTCCCTCATTTGGCTCAGAGTGTTGAGACTGCAACCACAATCACTTAACTTTCTTTTTTTTCCAAATATCATGGATTGCAAGTGAGACGCAAAATTGTCAGTACTAAGCCTGAAGCCCTCTGTGTATCCATGGAACAGGTACAACCAGCAAGTTTCCCTAAAGACAGTATGGTGATAAAGAGGCCCATTGGTGGTTCTGTGCCAGCGACTCTTGTCATGAGGTGATCTATTACACCCAGGGCCGGCTCTAGGTTTTTTGCTGCCCCAAGCAAAAACATTTTTGGCTGCCCCCCACCCCAGCCCTGGGCTCCCACCCACACCCCCTGCCGCCCCAGCGCTGGGCTCCCCCCTCACCTACCCACCCACACCCCCTGCCGCCCCAGCGCTGGGCTCCCCCCTCACCTACCCACCCACCCCCCTGCTGCCCCAGCCCTGGGCTCTCCCCCCCAACCTGCACCCTCCTGCTGTCCCAGCCCTGGGTCACTGGTAACTCGCTCCCAGGGCGGGTCATTCAGCAGGAATTTTGGATGTGCACAGAACACAGACAGGATTGGTTCCCATATAGTTACAGAACTGCAGTAAAGTGAAACAATTTTCAGCTTGTGTGATTGGAGGATATCTGGATGCATATTATAAGACAGTCCTACATAAATGAGGAACAGTTGAGGTGCCTTTATTATTCTTTTGCTCCACTCTTTGTTTCTATGGGGAATTTGCCAATGCAATATCACTGTCTTCCTTTTAAACAAATAAAACTAAAAAAAAAAAAAGCAATGGCTGTTGAAAATAGCAATTCCAGTCCTAATAACCACTGGGAAGCGTTTCTTGCTCAATTTTATCCTACTTTATCTACAGCAAGTTACAGTGGATCAGTATATTTGATTTGGGAGAAATGAAGTAACAGCTGCCCAAATTGAGCGTGAGCACTCCTGAATTTTGAGGGTGTTCAAATCTGGAGGGCAGGTGCTAGATTCCCTTTCTGAATATTAGCTAAATCTAGAAAGGAAAAGCCAATTTCTGCTTCCATGGTTCAGAAGTGGAAATCCTCCTACGTGCCTGGTACTGTATCTAAAGCTGCCCAAGTCCTCTAGTAGAGCTTCCCCTCTTTCAGTTTTCATTTTAAATTCTAGTGGGATCCACGTACCTCCCTTGCTAGGCTTCAGATACAGAGGTACATTGTCCATTTAGTCCACCCAGTTCCTTCTTTGGGGGCTGCAAGGTGAGGTTACACCAGTATCCCTAATCCAGTCTGGGGAAGTCTTCTGAAGGGGATCTCTGCACCAAAGCCGCCTACCCCTTGGGCTGGGCACACTTGTTCCCCATTCACAGGGCCACCCCTTTCAACTCACAGCAAGCTACAGCATGGCTCAGCTACGTCACTCCTTCCCCCTCCCTTTCCTGTTGATAGCGGCCAAGGGATTGCTGGGAAATGTAGTTCTTTCCCTGCTCCAGGGCTGGCTCTCTAGGCAGGGAGCTAGCCAAGGAACTACAGCTCCCAGGGTCCCGTGGGTTCTCAGCTCCCATGCTGGATCCCCAGCTGCTCCGTGGCTCCGCTTCTGCAGGGTTGTGAGAGGGGAAGAAGTGAGTTAAAAAAACAAACAAACAAGGATGGCCCGAATGCCGCCCCCTGCAAATGTGCTGCCCCAAGCAGCTGCTTGGTTTGCTGGTGCCTAGAGCCGGCCCTGATTACACCTCACATACTGTTGTCATAATCTGTATCTAAAAGGCGTCATGTAGGGTATCAGATATAAACAGGTAACACCCTGGTCCAAACAATCATTGCATGATGTATGTAGGTGTGTGTCCAAGGAGTTGCAGGCTAGAAGTAGGTGCTTAAAATGTGTTTGGCAAGAAATGTATAAGCCCAGTCTGCCCTAGGCAAAGGAATGTATATTTGCTTGTCTGACCTGCCTGGTCATCAGGCACAGACAGTGAAGGCACATTTACATGCAAGATGAACAAAGCCATCAGGACAGCAAGTGGGGAAAGATGACCACAATCTCCACAGGGTGTGGAAACTGTCCACCCCCCACCCCACCCCGGGGCAAGGCTTCTTGCCTCTTAAAGCACAGTCAGTGAAATATGGGAAGAAATAAGGAGAGAGGAAAAAAGCCATTTTGGGATCCTTTTACCTGAAGATTCAAAGAAACTGAGCCCTTTGGACTCCATACAGGATCCTGGCCAGAAAGGCTGCTCAGCGATTGCTGGAAAAGAGAGTAACTGAGAAACACAACTTTTCAGAACAACAGACTCCAGCAGAGGTGAAAGTAAGCCGGTACGGTGTACCGGTAAAAAGTGGTCGCCGGTACCGGCCCGGACAGCTGACTTTAAAGTGCTGCTGTGGCAAAGGACCCTGCTTAAAGTGCTGCCGTGGCAGCGCTTTAACATCATTGCCCCTTTTGCCACCCCCCGGCTGCTGATGGGGGCGAGGGCAAAAGGAACAGCTGCCCCGGGGCCAGTGATTTAAATGGCCTCAGGCTCTGGCCGCCGCTGCCACTACTGCTACCCGCAGGGACCAGGCAGCGTGGAAGGACTGGCTGGGGGGACGCTGACCCACCCCCGCCCCTTCCACCTGAGGCCCCGCCCCTTCCGGGGGCCAGAGCCGGCCCCCGTACCAGTAAGTCTTTGGCGTTCCTTTCACCCCTGGACTTCAGTTTGTTAAATCAGGTTTTAATTTTAGGAGTGTATTTTTGCTTTTGTTTGCGTGTAACCCTTTCTATCTTTAATCCCTTTACTTGATATCACTTAAATCCATGCCTTTTTGATTAATAAGCTTCCTTTATTTTTAATATAAACTAACCCTGTGCAGTGATTGAAATAAGAGTGTTTGTTAAACCGCAGTTAAATTAATGAGCTGCTGTTTACTGTCTCTTTAAAGGGGCAACAAACTTCTGTGAGTGTTCCAGGACAGGGCTGGACACTACAGGGCTGATGGTGTGGGGGAAATTCGGGACTGGGGGGTGTTGGGGATCACTCTGCAGAAAGTCACTGGGCGGTGGAAGCCAGGGTGTGACCTATATGCGTATCTGCTGGCTGTTGGTGTCAGAGCTGTGAGTCACAGCAACACAGCATTTAAGGCATCCAGAGCTTCAGGGCAGGTGGTAATGCAACCCTTCCTGTGTTGGCTTGAAGCCCAAAGCATCACAATTACCTCCCATCAGAGTGCCACAGTCCTAACTTACAAAACCACCTGCTGTGGTGGCAGGATAATTGTGACACCGAGCCCCCCGTCTTCACACCCTATGCCGGGGTCCCCAACGCGGTGCCCGCGTAGCCCTCGGGGTTTTTTTTTTTTGCTCCGCTGGCAGCGCTCGGTGTGTTTTTTGTTTTGTTTTTTTGCTCCGCTGGCAGCGCTTGGCGCCCGCCGGCAGGGCTCGGGGTGTTTTTTTTTGTTGTTTTTTTTTTGGCGCCTGCCGGCAGCGCTGGGTTTTTATTTTTGTTTTTGGCGCCCGCCAGAAGAAAAAGGTTGGGGACCACTGCCCTATGCACTATTGCAATAATCTTGTACAAACTAAGCATTGTGAGGTATCATTTAATAACTAATAGCTCACTGAGCATTAATATTCTTGCATGATGTGTGTACACGATGGGTATTAAGAGTTATGGACATATGCTGAAATTATAACTAAAGCGTGTTGAAACCAGGCATGCCAGGCGCTGCACTATACAATGGAATGTGTTTTCCCCAACTGGGAGTTACCTCCAAAGTACTTTGAAAGGCAGAGAATGTATTTACAAAGCACATAAACAGACCCATCAAGCTAGCGAAGGGTGGAGGCAAATCTCACACTGACAAACAGAGAAGAAGACAACATAGAATCTACACCCAGCAGGAGAGAGAAGCTTGGTCTGGGTTTTACTTTTCAAAGGATACACTGCAAAGGTTTACTGGTCTATAAAGACCAGGGGAGGGGGGGTTGATTCTCAAGTGATAAGCAATTGAAGCCACTGATTGTATAAAATTTACTGTATTATAAAAGTGTATAGAATGCAGTCTTTTCTGAAACCTAATGATGCTAGTAATTAATATAATTATGAATTTTATGCATTAACACTACATAAGGAATTATGGCTACTCATTAATATTAGGCCATACAGTCTATGACAGGGGTCTCAAAGTCCTGGCCTGCGGGCCATCTGCGGCCCAAGAACCTCCCCACTGCAGCCCACAGAGGAGAGACGCATGCAGCCACGCTGCCGGCAATGTCTAATGCAGGCACAGTCCCCCACAGCTCCCATTGGCCTGGGAGAGAGGGACAGAGATACCATTACTAGTTGCTGGGCAGAGTCAGCCATGGAGGCAGCAGCACTTTTTTCCACAATGAATATAAAGTTGTATGATAGTTTTATTATTTTTAAGAAATTCAAAATAAAAAATACAATATAAATGTATTTTTCTTTTCTGAACACCATCTTTAGTGGCAGTATTGGCCCACTGGGAGGATTTGAGGACTGGCCCTGGCCCTAAGGTAAATTGAGTTTGAGATCCCTGGTCTATGGCCAAACAGGGGACAACAGGCTCCCTCCCAGACAAGAGAGAAGGCAGCTACACCTGTCTCTTATGTAAATTAAGCATGGTTGAATCAAAACAATGGAAGCCCTATTTACATACAAGGGGACGGGAAGCCCACAAGAAGGGAAGAACAGCATGAGGTCTTGCTGCTTCTTGAAACAAACTCATTGAACTATGGAAGCCATAGCCAAGAAGAGAAGCCATCTTTGGTATCCATCACTAGACAGACACAAGAGAACAGAGCTTTTGCAAGCTGAGAACGATGGATTCTTCAACTGGGGGCGGGGATTGAAGTCTCTGGGATCTGAATATAGGTGAGAAACCTGCTTAGGCAAAGATCTTTCACCTAGGAAGACAAGGGAAACCAGCTCCTTGTGCTTTTGTGGAAGGTCCTGAGAGAAACCATCTTGAACAACACCTTTATCTTGCTAGATTAAGATGCATGTTTTCACATTTATTTGCTTGTAACCTTTTCCAACATTATTCCTTTTACTTGGCATCACTTCACTTATGGCCTATTGTTAATTAATTTGTTTTATTTTAACTATAAACCAACTCAGTGCAGTGTTAAAATGAAAGCATCTTTTAACCCCCCCGTTACGTTAATAAGCTGGAGCATTTGGGGCTTTTCAAGGAGAAACAGAGGCAAGGCATGGGGGGGTCACATGCGCCCCCCAGATTTCTGCCAGGGTTTGCCAGCCTGCTCAGTCACCTGGTGTAGCTGGAACGCCTGCCTGCAAGGCAGCTACTAGAGCTGGCAAGCTGCGCCCCGCAGGGAGAAGCAGGAACAACAGCTGAGAGCTGCAGGGAGGGGCCGCTGCTTTCTGAGAGCGGAGACTGAGGGAAAGGGGGGGCCTGCCGGGGGGGGGGGGGGGGGGGGGGGGNTGGACATTACAGAGCACACGATATTGGGAAAATTCAGCACGGGGATTGTGTTGCAGTCACTGTTCTGGTTGTAACCAAGGCTGGTGGCAGCCAGAGTGGGGCTGTAAGACAGGCTGCTGGGGTCAGAGCTGCTGAACCAGCGCTGTCTAGCACACAGACACATAGGGTGTGACCTGCTTGCCTGAAGGTTGGTTGTGAGCAGCCCAGGTTGGAAGCTACAACAGCAAAACATTGTGAGGCACCCAAGGTTACAGAGCAGGCAGTGACCAACCCCTCAGTGGTCTGGATTTCACCCCCAACCACCACCACCTACCCCAAACTGAACTCTGTGACAGTATTTCAGTCCCCACACTCATTCCATTGTTGGTTTCTCTGCTAAAACTGGCAAAGACGAGACCAACTCTCATGGAAATGTTTGTCATCTGGACACTGTATGCTAAAAGCTGCATTGAAACCACCAATTGATTTTATAGGCTGTAGAAAGGCCATCAGATGGTATTGATTTGGTGATAGTACAGGCCTGGGCTGTGTTCACGGCAGCAACTTAGTAGGGGAGAAAGGATCGGCAGATTGTCATTGATCCCCTGAGTTGTCTTCTACCACTAGGGTGACCAGTCAGCAGATGTGAAAAATCAGGACAAGGGGTGGGGGGACCCTATATAAGAAAAAGACCCAAAAATCGGGACTGTTCCTATAAAATTGGGACATCTGGTCACCCTATCTACCACCACCAAATTTTATGATAAACGCTGATCCTTATGAGTTGTCTGGGCACATATAGCTCATTCTAGGACAGGGGTAGGCAACCTATGGCACGTGTCCCGAAGGCGGCACACAAGCTGATTTTCAGTGGCACTCACACTGCCTGGGTCCTGGCCACCGGTCCAGGGGGCTCTGCATTTTAATTTAATTTTAAATGAAACTTCTTAAACATTTTAAAAACCTTATTTACTTTACATACAACAATAGTTTCGTTATATATTATAGACTTATAGAAAGAGACCTTCTAAAAACGTTAAAATGTATTACTGGCACGCGAAACCTTAAATTAGAGTGAATAAATGAAGACTCGGCACACCACTTCTGAAAGGTTGCCGACCCCTGTTCTAGGAGAATGTGTTTCCCTCTCGTGGCTGAGCTATATAAAAGGTCAATGAGTCTTCTTCAGCTTGTGGACTTTAGGTTAGTAGAGATCTATGCTTTTAGTGGTAAAAGTTCCAAGTTCAAACCCCACCAACAGTTCAGTTATACATACCCACTCAGATACAAATAGGTTTTTCGCAATTAAGTTTGACTGAATTGACCAAAATAAAATTTGTTGTAACTAAGCTGTTCAGACCAAACCAGTAACCACTGAGGTTTATTCAACCCTAGTCTGACTTTCTGGGAACACTAGTTTGTGTTATGAATGCATCTTGTGGGCACAGTCTGAAAAAGCCAATATAAGAATCAAGTAAACTAGTTTACAAGGCATGTCAGTGTACAGACTTTTCTAGTTCATCTCCATCTAACCTTTTCCAGTGACTCATGACCTTTCCCACAGCACTGCTCAATCACTTCCTTAGTTTCCCAAACTCTAGCTTTTTATTTAATCCATGAGCTATGAAGTGTCAGATGCTGCAATGTTATTGTAGGTGAGTTGGTCCCAGGATATGAGAGAGACAAGGTGGGTGAGGTAATATCTTTTCTTGGACCAACTTCTGTTGGTGAGAGAGACAAGCTTTTGAGCCACATTGAGCTCTTCTTCAGGTGACAGGTCTGGGAAACGTACTCAGAGTGCCACATAGGGTGAACCAGGACTCGCTTGGGGCTTTTTTTTTTTTTTGCTCTGCCGGGACTCGCTCGGCTTTTCTTTTTTTTTTTTTTTTTTGCTCTGCCTCCCCCTGCCCCTCATGTGTCCCGATATTTTCTTCCCCTCATCTGGTCACCCTAGTGCCACAGCTAAATACAAGATAGAACAGATTGTTTAGCATAAGTAGTTAACACATGTTTCAAGGGACAATTCAAGGTGAAGTAGCCAGTTAACACCCCTCCAGTCATAGGGAGGAAAAGGGGGGGAAATAGCAACTGGGAATTGGAGGAGGTTGTTAGTGGGTTACAGATTGTTGTAATAAGCTATGAATCCAGTGTCCTTATTAAAACCATGATTTTTAGTGTCTAGCAAAGTTATGAATTTAAGCTCCTGGGCTCATGTTTTGAAAGTGTTGTGCAGGCTGCCTTTGAGGCTGAGGACGGATAGGTCAGACATAGAGTGATCACATTTAGTGCCCTGGATGAGGTACACCACATGTGTAGGACCGATGGATCTTGAAAGGTGCGTTGTGGGGGTGTTGATCATTGTAGCAGTGGAGATATGTTTGTAGATTTTGCATCTGTTGTTCTGGCAGGGTCTGGTGCTGCTTTGAGTTGGTGTGTCCTGGTCTGTGGGGAAACCTGTGAGGAAGAGCTCTGTGTAAGCTTGAAAGCTTTTCTCTCACCAACAGAATTTGGTCCAATAAAAGATAGAAACACAAAGCTGGCGAGGTAATAAGATGCTGCAGCCTCATTTTCAAAAAGTGAAGCTACTGGCAAAAGATTCTCCTGAACTGAGACCAAGAGCAACAGTTAGGTGCCAGGTGTCAATTCTAGCAATTCTGACTTGAAGGAAAATTTCTTTCAGTCCTTGCCAGGAACAGCCCAACTCACTTTCTAAAACAAGCAAGTGGCCACGAATTGAAATCACTGAGCTCATCCAATACCGGTGTTTATTTTCTGTTGAACATTAAGTGGTTTGATGCTTTTCATCAAAACAAGCCTCCATCCTGCCATAAGATCGATGATGGTAGACCCTTGCACCCATGGATTTCTAGTGTCAACAGTGCACAGAGACTGCCACTATTTTAAAATTTCCAGTGTATAAAACAGCTACTTGAACTATTTTATTTTGTAATGCAGCAGGTAAGGACTGATAACCTGCCTCATATGTTGTAGGAGAATTTCTGGAGCACTATCAGACTGTTAGCCATTGAATTGAAATGGGGTTTTCCTTTATTTAGCAATTAATTTATCATCTGTAAATGATGTTCCGTAAGAAGAAACTTGACCTAAACACACAAGATGTGCCTATTTCACACATTCTTCGTTAGGTATGAAACTCAGTTCTTGTTCATTTTTCCCTATAATGGGGAAAAGGTTTTATTTCATCCACTTAGGGATTCCTCTGTATGGGGGAGGTGGAGCTGCTCTGTAGTAGTTTAGGAGTGTTGACCTGGTTATTGGGATAGTTACTCTATGAATGTTGGTTTAGTTTAATAGCAGGCTGTTGGAAAAACAGGTAGGAAGCAGAGCAATGGCTCAAAAGCCACCATCTACCAACACTTACAGGACAATACAAGAGTCATTCACTCTGATGTTCTACCTCTGCCCCCATCCTGAGCTCAGCAGACCTACTTTGTCAAGGAGGAGTCCAAATCTGTGAACACAGGAGAAGACCTGACTGGATTTAAAAGGAGACTCCTCCCATGGAGAGAGAGAGTTAATGGGAACCAGACTCAGAACTGACACCCAGATGCCAGAGGCTAAGGGTGACTGGGAAAGTGAGGCCTGCGTAGGGTCCCTACCAAAGAATGGCAGGAGTCTAAGTAAAATAGACATGCAGATAGACCTTTTGTTGTTTTAAAATCCTCTCTGATGTCATGCTGTCTTCATACTGTAATACTTTGGTTTAAGAAAGCTGCCTGGTCACAAGCTCCTGAAGGGAAGACCCACAGGTACTGACCCCAGTCCAACCTATTAGGGTAAACACAGTCAATACACAGGGTGCTGTAGCCCAGGATACATTCTAAAGGTACGTCTATACTACCCGCCGGATCGGCGGGTAGTGTTCGATGTATCGGGGATCGATTTATCACATCTCGTCTAGACGCGATAAATCGATCCCCGAATCCACACCTGTACTCCACCTCAGCAGGAGGAGTAAGCAGAGTCGACGGGGGAGCCGCGGTGGACGACTCGCCACCGTGAGGACAGCCAGGTAAGTCGAACTAAGATACTTTGACTTCAGCTACGCGAATAGCGTAGCTGAAGTTGCGTATCTTAATTCGTAACACCCCCCCCCCAGTGTAGCCCAGGCCTAAGAGTGGTAGAATCACACGATTCCACTCCAGGAGAGATAAAGGTGTGAGGCCTGATACCGAAGGGATGCACTCAGAGACCGGATGGGTCAGAGGTGTAGCTAACCCTGCAACTGAGACAGTCTGTTCTAGTTCCACTTTAGCGTGAAAACAGACAGGCCTCAACAAAAGGAATGACTCTCAATCACATCTGAAAACTTTATTTAAAAAAGGCTTGATAATACATTGAATAGGGTTTTGATTGATTATATTACAATTCTGTAAATGCTACTTTGGTTTTGCTCTAAATATTTAGAGGCTTAACATGAAGTACTTCAAACGCTTCGCATTCTGGCCTTCCCCTCTTCAGAGGGCTAGATGGACAATTCCTGATATAGTGACTCTCATCTTTTAAAATATGAGTCACACTTTTAAAAGTTGTTGTAAATAACTGATTATTGTGGCACCTGGACAGAATTTTGCAACATCAATATTACACTGTAAACCAAAAATATTAACATAACAGAAACTTTGTTCAAATGAGCATTTAGGTCCTGGTTCAGCAAAGCATCTGAGCATGTGCTTACAATTAAAGTGTTTTACGTAAAGGGATAAATGGACACAAGTCAGATATTAGGAATGGCAATATACAAAAACCTGTAGGAGAACACTTCAACCTCCCTGGACACACAATAGCAGATTTAAAGGTAGCCATCCTACAGCAAAAAAACTTCAGGACCAGACTCCAAAGAAATTGCTGAGCTTCAGTTCATTTGCAAATTTGACACCATCAGCTCAGGCTAGCCAACTCCAAAAGCAGTTTCTTCTCCCTTGGTGTTCACACCTCAACTGCTAGAAGAGGGCCTCACCCTCCCTGATTGAACTAACCTCGTTACCTCTAGACTGATTCTTGCCTGCATATTTATACCTGCCTCTGGAAATTTCCACTACATGCATCCGACAAAGTGGGTATTCACCCATGAAAGCTTATGCTCCAGTACGTCTGTTAGTCTATAAGGTGCCACAGGACTCTTTGTCACTTTATATAAAAATTGCACCTTCTTATTCAGACCTGCTCCATGTGTGAATTCAGGGTCATAGGTGCTGGCTTTAGTGACAAAAGATTCTAGTATTTACTCCTCTGAGGTGCATTGGCTGTGAAGACTTGGGGCTGGTCCACACTAGGGGCAGGGATCGAACTAAGATACGCGACTTCAGCTACGCGAATAGCGTAGCTGAAGTCGAAGTATCTTAGTTCGAATTTGGCACGCTTACCTCGCGTCCGCGTGGCGCGCGATCGACGTTCGCGGCTCCCACGTCGACTCCGGTAACTCCGCTCGCCCTGCAGGAGTACCGGAGTTCGAAGTAGCGCGTTCGGGGATCGATTTATCGCGTCCAGACAAGACGCGATAATTCGATCCCCGATAGTTCGATGGCTACCCGCCGATTTCGGCGGGTAGTGTAGACGTAGCCTTAGAGAAAGAGAGGTGTGTTCTAGTTTAACTCATGCATCATCTACAGGAATTGTTAACTAAATCTTTGCAGAGCCAAATTCTACTATACTACTTTATTATACCTGTGCAACCCCACTTCTGTGGGGCTGCACAGATTTGAGGTCGGAATTTAGCCTGGAGAATCTTTACTACTAATGATGCTTAAGAAGGAGAAAAAAGGTCGACTTTCAGATTTTGGGCAGGGCTGGTACATCAAAAAATGAATAGGTTTTGTTCTTGTAAACCAAGCAAATTTGATTGGGAAATCACTGAGACATAACAAGGCATTTTTGAGTCATTTTTCAAAGTAGAACTGAACTCTAAGTCCCAAAGATCATTTTGTCCAATGGAAGGAGAATGGGAGTTCACCTACCACTCTGCTTCTCTTAAGTAGTTCTCTTATTGATTTTCCCGCTCTCCAATTTTACCTTAAAAGCATTTGACCATCCTCAGCACATCATTTCAGATCTCCATAACCTTCCATCTGAAAGCTGAATTTGTTTTCCATAGCTGTCAATTTAAATGATATTTGGATTGTGGAATAGGCACCCTTCTTCACCTTGTCTTTCCTCAAGGTCTAGGAAGTCAAAAATCATGTGTGTCACTGAGAGATGAACCAATCTACAAAATTTGAATCCTGATTTTGAACACCTCCAAAAGTCAGCTGTTCAGATGTGAAGTTTGGGTTTAGAAAGACAGAAGCGGATGCAAAATTCTGATCCAGATCCAGAGTATCAAAGCTTGGAGGTGTTTGGATCTAAGTTATTTGTTCTGTACATCGCTAGTTGCACCACACTCACTGCAAAATTAAGAGTGCCTCCCGGTCTCTTAGCAGGCCAAAAGGATCAGAAATGGGACTAGTGGCTTTCATTGGACAAGCCACTATGTGTCTTCTCCAATAAGATGTGGTCTTCAATAAGTCCTGATTTCCTGTCTGACTACTTCCAGCAGTACCTGAAGTTTGAATGTAAGATAATCTGCCACAAGAAAAAAAGGAGAGAGGAATGCTTAATTTGGTTTTTGAACTATGTTAAAACTAGTATTTGGGTGGAGTATTTTGTGTGGAGAAACAATTTATTTCAATACAATTGAAACTATGTCTAATACAGCCCATTCTTTAGCAAAAGGTATCTCTGCTACCTTTCCTTCTGTATCTTCTTAGACATTTTCAATGGTTGTTGACAGTACTCAACCCAGGGGCAATTTACTAATGCACCAAGTCTAAAGAAGTCAGGGTGCAGGATAAAACACAGAGGTGATCAATGCTTTATCTGAGAGACAAACATTGTATTAAAGGTGGCAGAGCTACCCCTGAAACTTTGTGCTTGATACCACATGGGGAAATCCTCTCAAAATATATCTTACTTGTATTCCAGATCCATTGTCCATACATACTGCCTAAGATTTTTCTAAAGACAGGATAAAAATCTTGGTGTTCCATGACCAACATGTATATTTTGCCTGTTTACAAGTATATACTGGGAACTAGAGAAAACAAATGCAGTATTTCCCTTCTCTTCCTATCAACGCTTTCCCCGGGCTTTCAGCAGAAATCGGTATGTACAGCATCATCATTGGGGTCTACCAAATTCACGGGTGTGAAAATCACGTCACAGACTGTGAAATCTCGTCTCCCCTATGAAATCTGGTCTCTGCCCATCCAGCTGTGAAGGCAGAGCAGAGAGCTGCGGCTGCTGCCCTGGTGCCCAACTCTGAAGGCAGCGGCACCCGCCAGCCACAGCAGAGAAGTAAGGGTGGCAATAGGCTTGCAACCCCCTTTTGGGTCCAGGCCCCTAGTTTGAGAAACACTGCAGAGAAATCACATATTTTTCATGGGTTGGTCATGGCATAACTAGCAAATTTCATGGATGTGTAACACATCCAAGAAATTTGCTATTTATGCCATGGCCAACCCATGAAAATGGTGTGATTTCTCTGCCATTTAAGTAGACCCCTTATCACAATACATTTTTATTAGAGATGGGGCTAAATTGCAACCCTAGAACCAAACCCCTGAAATTGGGTGACATTCAGATCTGGAGCCAATCACTGCAGCTTGGGTCATCCTCTAATTTTAATTTCTATAGTTCCTTGTATTAAACCCAGACTTAGTATACACAGCCTCTCATAGGTGGTGATTTATGAATCCTGAGTAGAATCTAATACTGCATTGTGTTTAAGGTTATCCCTTTTATCAAATTTATACTCACAGAATGTGGTACGGCAACAATCAGGTATTGGCCTGCTGATCACCAAGAAGTAGACTGGAAAACCACTTAAAACCATGGCACAGCCAATGCTGACATACACTGGGTCTGAGTAGAAAGACATTCCCACTGCGAAGAGGCAGATGACGGTGAAGGAGACAGGAATGAAGAGGGGAACCTGGGGAAAAGAGCACAGACCTTTCTAATCATATCTGCCATTGTAATTTGTCTTAATTTGTCCAAACACATTATGTGTTAGCTTGTACCCAAATATTTATCAATAGCTAGACTCCTGTGTCCAGAAGACAAGAAACCTGGCCAGTCCAATCTTTCTGTACAGTCTGTCTCCAACAAGTGGGATGCATGATCTCTTGATATGGTCAAATTTGCCATCTACTACATTACAATAACACCACCAGCGTGTACTCTCACCTCTCTTGATGAGGCATAGAAGCAGACATTAGTGACTATCTCAGGAGTCGCCATATATAAAATTTAACACCTTATGCAGTCAGGAATTTAGCAGGAGGCAGAAATCAACCATGCCCCAGCTGCTTTCTGAGTTTATTACGGACTGGTCTTAGCTCTCATCTGTTGATATTGCTGGAGGAAAATCATGAGCATGTGCTACCATGAGTAGCATGTGCCCTTTCAAGTAAATGATTTTCAATGTGCTTATGTAGTGGTGTAATTCATTTTGAGCAGTCTCTAGTTTGCCTCAGGGAAGGCCAAATAAGCTTGAGAGACTGCTTCATGCTAGCAGCACCATACTTCAGTGTACAGTTTAGAGTAGCTACCACTGTAACTTAGAAAGCTCTCTGGGAAGCCAAATGACCTGGGTTGTTTAAAGTTCAGGATAAATTAGCAGACCCTAATAGAACTGCAAAGTGATTTTTTTGGACTGTGGATCCAATCTCACCCAGTTTCCATACAATCCAATTGAAAAAATGTGATCCTAATCTCTGGAGAAATCTGACAGTTCACCTAAAATAAAAATCTCCCTTCAAGCTCTTTTAGACTCTAGTCTTTCGTAATCAGAGGTGATCTGCTGTTCATACCGTGACTGCTATAAACTAACAAACAACTCACAGGCTAGTTTGGTTCTCTTTCCTAGTCTGTGTTCCTAAGGGTCAGCACACTTTAGCACACATAGCAGTTAGTTAAGTAAGTAATGAAAAAAAGCCAAGCAAGTAATCACCTAGGAAGAAATTAAACAACTGGTTGGGAGTTGTTAAAAAAACCCTCAACCTCCTGCATCTTCCATATGTTCTGAACCCCTTGTAATGGAGATCATGGTAGCCAAACCAACTCGGGATTCAAATTGCAGTTCAAAGATCTCATTCCCGTGCAATTACCAATAGTACTGCTCCTCTGTTCAGGGGTGTGTAAGGAATGAAGCTTTTTGCTTTTGTTAGTTTTCTATTATTTTTAAGCATAAAATCTTGCGGAAAAAATGAGCAATCATAATAATTATACAAATAAATGGAACTATATCAACAGTAAGGATTTTCCTCTATGGCCACTAGAGAGCAGCATCTGTACATATCACACTTAAACTGGTCTTTCCTCTTTCAGAAAGGCAGTTCCTCAGGCAGAAGAATAAAGCCTGTCTAAATTGTCATCTCTTCTATTCAATTTGTCTCTTTTCAAACTCTCAGAAGTGGTTTAAAGCCCAAATTTAGACCCAATAGAATGAGGTAAAAACCTTAGGAGGGGGGAAATCACTACGTTGCTGATTTCTTTGTTAAACACTCACGCTTTATCAAATTATTCTAGTTCAAGAAAATATATTTTAAAAGGTGGTTCTGGGTGAATTTGTGGGTGCAGCCATAATGCTGTCTGGGAAAGTTGAGGGTGTCTTTTAATACATTCCTTCAGCAATGACTTGGAATGGGGTGGCAGGCTGGGATGGAAAGAAAATTCACCCAGAAAAAAGGGTCAGTACAGTTTGGGGGATAGACAAAGGTTCAAGCTGGTGCTTGTTTTTTTCTTGAACTGCTTCACCAATCCCTCCTCTAACACATATAGACCACGGCACTCTGGCACCAGTAACTGGCTGGAAGCACCGCACAGGCAGAGAATAGATATGAACAAATTCTTAGCATCTAAATCAGGGATGGGCAAACTTCGGGGCATATAAACTGTATGGCGGGCCATGAGTGCTCACAGAATTGGGGTTGGAGTGTGGGAGGGGGTGAGGGCTCTGGTTGGGGGTGCAGGCTCCGGGGTGGGGCCAGAAATAAGGAGTTCAGGGTGCAGGAGGGGGTTCCGGGCTGGGGGGTGGGGTGCGGGGTGTGGGGTGAAGGCTCCGGCTGGGGATGAGGAGTTTGGGGGGTAAGAGGCTGGAACCGAGGGGTTCGGAGGTGGGAGGGGGATCAGGACTGGGGCAGGGGTTTGGGCCGTGGGGGGGGTGCAGGCTCCATCTGGGGGTGCAGGTTCTGGGGTGGGGCTGAGGGGTTTGGGGTGCAGGAGGGTGCTCCACACTAGGATTAAGGGGTTTGGAGGGTGGGAGGGGGTTCAGGGCTGGGGCAGGGGGTTGGGTCACGGGGGAGGCTCAGGGATGCAGGCTCTGGGTGGCGCTTACCTCAAGCGGCTCCTGGAGGCAGCGATATATCCCTTCTCCGGCTCCTACACGGAGGCATGGCCAGGCAGCTCTGCGCACTGCCTCATCCGCAGGCACTGCCCCTGCAGCTCCCATTGGCTGCGGTTCCCGGTCAATGTGAGCTTCGGGGCCAGAGCTTGGGGCAGAGGCAGCGTGCAGAGCGTAGTTCCCTGGCTGCCCCTACACGTAGGAGCTGGAGGAGGGCCATGACCGCTGTTTCCAGGAGCTGCGTGGAGCAGCTCCTGAGCCCACTCGCAGGTGGAGCGCCGGAGCGGGGCAAGCCCTGGCCCAGACCCTGCTTCCCAGCAGGAGTTCGAGGGCTGGATTAAAATGGCTGGCGGGCCAGGTTAGCCCCACGGGCCAGTTTGCCCACCCCAACCTAGATAAAACCCCATCCATGCACTTAGAGCTCAGCAGACTGTTCATCCATGACACTCAACCTGGGGGGTAGACCTGACAAGAATGGCATGGGCCAGAGAAGAGGAGCATTGTGGGAGTCAGGAAAACTGCATAATCCAGAATCCACTTTGATTCCCCATTGCAAACATGATGCAGCAGGGAAAATGGTAGGCAGGTTGAAACCTACCTTCCCTTCCCGCTCCTAAGGTGGTCCCTAATACAGCTGGAAATAGGAAATGCTCCCACATACAGGACTATGGGCTCAGGATGCAGCTCTCCAGCCCAAACTTAGTTGCTCTCATCTGCCAGAGTATGTGTCTCCTGACCCCAAAGAGACGGACGAGGCACATGAGTTGAATGGGCTAGATCAAAATTATGCCTTCTATAAGCTGCTGTCGGTTGATTGCTGTGCATGTCTTACTCCTCTAAAGCCTGTATTGGTGGTGGCTGTACTTGAGCAAACTTACAGCACAATGTTTGGAGGTGGGATGGAAGAGCTGTTGGAGGACCTCTCTGGGGAGAGGAAACTAGGGGCTGGGATAGAGGGGTCTTGCGGGGAGAAGCTCTAGGAACAAACTAAGCTCAGGAGGAAGCTTTAGCTGAGGCTTGTGCTTTGTTGTGGCAAACCCCATGTGGGGTGTTTGGACACTAGCCTTGTGTGCGTATCGGAGAGCGGGGTGGGAGCTGTCTAGTCTCACCAGATCTCCTGACTCCCAATCTGACTCCCTACCCACTGGACTATGCTACCTTCTTAATTAAACCTGACTGTTCACACCTGGGTAGAACACTGCTTTACTGAAGGCTGTCTGACCTTTCCAGTGGCAGACAAAAGGTCCCATATACCGGGTTACCTCTCCTAAGTCTAAACGGAACTGAGGCAATGTGCTGCACGTTCAAGCTCTCAGTGAACGATGCAGAGAGAAGCCAGTTATAACAACGATGGGCCTAGCTTTGAAACCGGCCGTGTGTTACCTTGAATGGCCTGGGCAGCTCCGGGTGACGGTAACGATGGATGATGAGCCCCAGTGTGGCTAATCCTATGAAGAGCCATCGGGAAAAGCTGAAGAAATTCAGGAGGTGGTAGATGTCTCCAACGCACACCATGGCGGTAACCAATGGCAACTGGGGGTTGTAAAAATGAAACACATTCATTAAATCCTCATCCCAGCCTTTAGCAATTTAAACATGGATGGGTCAGAAACTCACGTTTACAGTCAGCTGCAGTAAGATAAAGCTGGCACGCTCTGGTTAGGGACCGATTTTAATGCTGAGCTGAGACCACTATATTCTCTTCATATGAGGTTTCAGGTGGGAATGCATGGTAGGTAAAAGGCTGTATTTTTAAATAAAGGAGTTTTCACCGCTTCAATCAAAGACGACACTGCTGGTGTTAGAAGGTACCTAATCATGGCCAGGCAAAATTGGTGAAACATTTTGCACAAAAATTCATTCCATGTGATTTCACTCCATCCCCGAAATGTCAGTGTTTGTAACATTTGAAGGACTCAGTCATTGACAAAGAAAGCAGACAAAGAGACATTTTTGTGGGATAATTTTGAGGAATTGTTGTGGAAGGTGGAGGTGGCAGCAACCCTCTTAGTTTAAGCCACACGTTAAGTGGATTTTAAACTCAGGACAAGGAGCCAGGAGGTCTTGAGTTCAAATCCCACCTCTGTCACTAAGCAACTTTGATAATACTTTGCAATATGCAGTCAATGTAAACTCGTTTGCAGGTGTGAATGAATATCCACAGAAACCTTTTTGCAGTATTCTATCCCTTTTACTCTTTAGAGACCTGAGAGTAACTTGATTCCCTTTAAAATCTCACACACCTGTCCAGACTCTGCATAGTGACACGTAAAATAAGAAGCCAATCAGAACTCCAGGACAGTAGAAATTCCAATTGTAAAATCGGATCTCCTCACCATTAACATGACGGCTGGAAGGGGAGTGTGCCTTCGGATGTGGATCATGGAGAAGAGAGGAGGCCATTGACCCTCCCTTGAAGCCACAAATAGAGTCCTGAGAGAAGACATGGAGCGGTACAAGAACCTGAGTTCCAGTCTCCTGCATCTGCACTAGAGAACTGAATCACTGGTAGTTGAACGGGTTACAAAGCCAGCGTAAGTACCAACAATACAGGCTGTCCATACTAACCATGCTAATTAGGGTGCAGTTTTGCCCCAAGTCTACACTTGTACTTGAGTAGCTGCACCATCCTCTGCTAATCTATCCCACAGTTCCTGGCACAGCTTCCTGAAACAGTAGTTTGTGGGAGATTTTGAAAAACAAAGTCAAACTCCCTTTATTCTCTGGGAAATTCCCATAAGTCCCCAAGAACTGGCCCCGTTTCCAAGTTCATTTCTCATGTTAGAGGCCAGGGTGTTCTGGCACTGCCTTGGAGAACCAGCAATTCCTAGGATTGCTTGTGTGTCAACTAGCTGATGAGTGATATCTACTTGTGTGTTGTCAACAGATTTGGTGCCAGTGCTCTCCTCCATTTTATACTACGAATCAGTTAGCAAGATTTAAAAGAATCTGACCTTGAAAATGTAAAGATCCCCCCATTCATGGTTCCAAAGCAGGACAGGGCAACCAGGATGGGAATCACGGAGACAAGTCTTTGGAAAGCTTTTTGTGCAAAACTCTGGAGGAAAGACACGCTTCAGTTCAGAAACAACCTGGTAATCCCTGAATGGCATCAGAATTAATGGAAAGAGCTGGATGGCCTTCCACTGAAAGGCTTAAAACAGAACTCCACTTACTCCCAAGTCTGTATTACCTATTCCTCTTCCCCACTGCCATCTTGATCTCTATTTCTTATTCCATCTCCTCAGGCAAAGCTAAGAGAGGTTATTGCTTGCTGATACTCTTGAAAAGTGACAAAGCTGAAGGCCTTTCCGCTATAAAATCCATTATTACTGTCCACATCCTAGAAGCCTCCCCATCCCCACCCACTTAATGTAAATTGATCCCTCCGAAGAAAACTAATAATGGGGTTACAACTCACCACAGCCACAGCCTGGGAAGCCAGCACATCCTCTGCTGTCAAGACTGTATAATAGGAAACGTTGGTGAGCATGTACCCCACAATTACAGTGACCACAGACACTATCACAGCCAGTGGGTTATTTCTAAAAAAGCGGGAGAGAGACAAAGCGCTAATGAACAAAGCTGGGGGTTTTTTTAAACTCACAGATCAGTACTACCACGCCAGGCAGTTAAAAGAATTAGCACTCATTTTTTTTTCCATTTAAAAGGCAGCTTATTTTGAAATAATGCTGTCTCCAATGGCTGATCTTAAAGGCCCCTCTCCTATTCTTACCGTTCAGGTCGGACCAGTTCTTCTCGCACAAAGCTAGTTTGAAACCTGCAGAGTGAAAGAAGACAGGTTATGGCAGAGTTTAAATGACGGCTCAGGAGAAGCACCGTAGACTTAGGAGTAGATGCTGCCATTCGTTAAAGGACCCTGACTGCACATACCAGCCTGAATACGCAAACATCCCAGCATAAAAAGCCAAGGGCAGCTTGTCCAAAGCCAGCGATTGACTACTGAAAGCATCCTGAAAATTTTCAGTGTGGCCTAAAAAAAAAAAAGGAGAGAAACGCAGGGTTAGAGAGCACTGGAGACAGAGACTTCCCCTCTAGTGTTGCAAAAAAACATTTGCAGAAGAGGTTCAATTTTTCTCTGTCTCTCATACAACCCCAAGAGTTTGTGATTGCAGGATCTTCAATTATTTATAATGAATTTCAGATTTGTTTTGTTACTTTAATTCACAGAGCTCAGTTGATTTGTTAGTGCACAATACAAGCTCTGCTGTAGAAAAGATTTTTGAAAGGGGAGTGATGGTGATTGGTTCCCTCTCTCACACGGTCTGCTCTGGAGAAAGCAGATCATAGAGCCGAGGAGGCCAAACATGGCCTGAGAGAGTCTCTACTTGTAGAAAACCTCTTTCTAGACCTGAAATGAATTCCCTGACCCCCAAACTCTGGATGCGTTCGAGGTTTCGCAGCCAGCTAACACTGCTCAAACTGTGCTACCCCGACTCCTCAGCACAAGCACCAACCCCAGCCTCATGCTGTGTACAAGATGGGAACCACAAAACAAAGAGCTCTAGGAGGTAGCACAAAGAGTGGAGTTAGTCGTCCTTTGGAGCAACTTCATGAAAGCAACTTCCCTGCCTACACTGCCCTGCTCTCTCCCCACTGACTGCTGGAGAGGGAAGAAAAATTGAAGAGATAGAGGGTTGAGATGGACAAAAACAAAGGTGGTTTGGATGGGGATCCCAGTTTATTAGGTGATTGAGAAAACAAAGCTTGTGGAATCAAAAGAAAGCTGAGGTTGAAGAAAACTAAGCAGCCAGTTAAAATGGTATTAAAGAGCCTAGAAAAAAGGAACAGTGTTCTTTAAAACACTTAAGAAATGGAAACTACAATAGAAGGACAAAAAGAAAGGCAAAAAGGAAAGGAAGAGAGAAGGTGAGGGGGTACAATGGAGAAAGCTGCCTACCTTTGGGGGAGGTTATGTATCTTCTAACATGTTTGCTGATAAATAAATACATAATAAAACGATTTATTGCAGGGGTGGCCAACCTGTGGCTCCGGAGCCGCAGGCGGCTCTTCAGAAGTTAATATGCAGCTCCTTGTATAGGCACCGACTCCGGGGCTGGAGCTACAGGTGCCAACTTTACAATGCTCACTGTTCAACCCCTGCCTCTGCCACGGGCCCTGCTCCCACTTCACTCCTTCCCCCAAGGCCCTGCCGCGCCCTCACTCTTCTCCTCACCCCCCAGAGCCTCCTGCATCCTGCGAGAGGCACAGAGAGGGAGGGGATGCGCTGATCGGTGGGGCGGCTGGCAGGCGGGGCGGGGGAGCTGATGTGAGCTGCTGACATAATACTGTGGCTCTTTGGAAATGTACATTGGCAAATTCTGGCTCCTTCTCAGGCACAGGTTGGCCACCCCTGATTTATTGTTTGTGATGATTTACAATCCCTGTATAGTTACATTAAGTACAACCTGTAATTCTGAGGTCTCTGACCACACTTCTCAGCTATCACTAGCATAACTCCTTCTACCACTGGGGTGGTGCCAGGCATCCAGAGTGTCATTTGAGGGCATTCTGAGCAATAAATTGCTGAGGATTTTCTGGTTCAGGTCAGAAGCACAGCCAGCCTGATGGGCTTTTTGCATGTCCCATGAAGCCGGTTCCAGATGACAACCAGAAATATGAACATTCACCCAGATCCCTTTATTCTCTCAGTGGAATATATAAAATGAGGACACAAGATTAATTATCCCAACTGTGAACACTGTGGAGGACTGGTCTACACAGGAAAGGTATACCAATATAAGCTAAGGTGTGAATTTAAACCAGTATAGTTTTATATATAACCAGTGTAATTCCCAATGTGCCCACTATTGTTCTGGTATGAGTGCCCTTTTTCAGTTTAGCTTATGTGCTTTGGAAGGGGTTTAAACTAAACAAAAAAAAATGACACACTTATTTCAGAATATGAGCATCTACGCTGGGAGCTATAAGTCAGTAGAATTATACCAGTGAAAAGTATCAGAGGGGTAGCCGTGTTAGTCTGGATCTGTAAAAGCAGCAAAGAATCCTGTGGCACCTTATAGACTAACAGACGTTTTGCAGCATGAGCTTTCGTGGGTGAATACCCACTTCTTCGGATGCAAGTAGTGCAGTGAAAAGGTAAAACCTTCCCATGTGGACAAGCCCTTAATGAATGCCCTCCCACAGATCACAGCTGAGCAGACCCACCTTGGGCCAGAAGCATCATCCCTGGCACAATGATGAGCGCAAGAGCCAGGAGTTTGATGACAGATAGGACATTCTGAAGCCTGGCACTCCAGCTGACACTCCAAGAGTTCAGGATGAGGACTATGTCTGGAGGAGAAGGCAAAGAACACCATATATAGCTGGGGCTCAGAATAAATCAGACAAATTTTACTCTCATGCTTTTCCCATTGTCTCAGCCTATTGCCCTGAGTACACTGAATAGAGACAGCAACACTCCCTGTCCTTGGTGCTGGGAAGAATTCTTAGAGACCAGAATGTTCAGAGTGACAGATATTTTAAGACCATATAAATGACCCAGAGGGACATTTCAAGGGGAAAATGAGGTTACAACCTTGAGAGTGGAGCACAATCTAGTTCACTTCCCTCACATTTCCTGTTGTGTAATCTGTGCCTGGCTGATGAAATAATCCATGAGTGCAATTTCATTTTAGCTTCTCTGCCTCAGAGTGGTCCTTGAATTTGACTCTACTGGGACTGGAAAGGCATGGAAGCTTTCACCTGTCAACGGCACTAGTTGGCAGTCCCGAGTCTGAACCATATGCTGCTATGTTTTGATGGAGCTTGCACCATATGTAGAATCTCTACTCCCAGCATCACTGTGCATAGCCCAGACATCTCCAATTCCTTTCTTCCAAAATGTCATCAGCCTGATGCAGCATCTAGCCAATACTAGACCATAAGTAAAAACAGACCTTGAAACTTGCTGGCTACAACTCTGGTTTCATTTCCCAGCCAATCTGATAACAGTGCATGGCCAGTGATGATTTCTACTCTCCACCCAGCTTCGTAATCCACAGACCCGTTTACATCAGCTTTGTCACTTCATTCCCTCCGCTTTTTTCTAGAAATGGGGCCAACCCAGAACCCCAGACCCTGAACCCTGGGTGGCTCAGCATTTACTATGCAATCCAAGTTTCACAGTTTTATCTGAAATGGGACAAGCCCAAACCCTGGATGTAAACACCTGTGAATTTGGGGAGAAGGGGTTCAAAATCTGAATTAAAATTTTGTGGCTTAGACCTATATCTGCTTTATACTTACAGTACCCCAAGAGAGCAACGAGCTTCACAGCAGGAAGTGGGGCTGCACAGGGGGCAAAAAATGGTTCCAACATGTAGTTTCCAAATGCCAGAGAAATCACTGCACCGTTGGCTGGCCTATCAGGAGGGACGGATTCATGGAGTTAGAAACTGACTTTCTGGTGTTAAGCTATTTTATATGGAAACGGCTACATTAAACAATGTTAACATTTGAAAATTTAAACTGGACAATAAAATCAGGAAATTTAGACTTAAGTCAAGCTGGAAGGGCATATCGATTGGGGTGGGATCAGTTCTGGGTCCAGTTCTGTTCAATATCTTCATCAATGATTTAGATAATGGCATAGCACAGGGGTGGGCAAACTATGGCCCGGGGGCCACATCTGGCCCTCCAGACATTTTAATCCAGCTCTCGAGTTCCTGCCGGGAAGTGGGGTCCGGGGCTTGTCCCGCTCCGGTGCTCCAGCGGGTGAGCGGGGTCGAGGTCTTGCCCCACTCTGCATCGCTCCCCTCCGGTTCCTACGTGTAGGGGCAACCAGGGGGTTCCGCATGCTGCCCCCGCCACTCCTGAGGACAGGGCAGCGTGCAGAGCTGCCTGGCCGCACCTCCACATAGGAGCCGGAGGGGGAACATGCCACTGTTTCTGGAAGCTGCTTGAGGTAAGCGCTGCCCGGAGCTTGCCCTCCCGACCCCCTCCTCTGCCCCAACCCCCTGCCCCAGCCCTGATGCCCCTCCCGCCCTCTGAACTTCTCGGTTCCAGCCCAGAGCTCCCTCCTGCACCCCCAACCCCTCATCCCCAGCCCCACCCCAGTGCCCCACCCCCAGCTGGAGCCCTCATGCCCTCCCGCACCCCAGCCCCCAATTTCATGAGCATTCATGGCCCGCCATACAATTTCCATACCCAGATGTGGCCCTTGGGCCAAAAGGTTTGCCTACCCCTGGCATAGAGAATACGTATATAAAGTTTGCGGACAATACCAAGCTGGGAGGGGTTGCAAGTGCTTGGGAGGACTGGATTAAAATTCAAAATGATCTGGACAAACTGGAGAAATGGTCTGAAGTAAACAGGATGAAATTCAATAAGNGGAGGGGTTGCAAGTGCTTTGGAGAACTGGATTAAAATTCAAAATGATCTGGACAAACTGGAGAAATGGTCTGAAGTAAACAGGATGAAATTCAATAAGGACAAATGCAAAGTACTCCACTTAGGAAGGAACAATCAGTTGCACACATACAAAATGGGAAATGACTACCTAGGAAGGAGTAATGTAGAAAGGGATCTGGGGGTCAGAGTATATCACAGGGGTCAGCAACCTATGGCACACATGCCAAAGGCAGCACGGGAGATGATTTTGAGTGGCACTCACAGTGCCCGGGTCCCGGCCACCGGTCCTGGGGGCTCTGCTGTCATCCTGGGGTTCCGGACGCCAGCCACCCATGGTCCCGTCCACCGGTCCCACTCAGCCTGCTGCCGGCCCTGGGTCCTGGGCACCGGTCCTGGGGGCTCTGCTGCCAACCTGGGGTTCTACCGCCAGCCCGGGGCTCTGCTCCTGGCCTCAGCCCAAGGCTCTGCAGCCGCCCCCAGCTGTGGCCCACTGGCCCCAGCCTGGGGCAGTGAGGGGTGCAGATAGGGTCAAGAAGATAGCTCAGCACCCCCACCTTAAAAACTGTTCCAGAGCCACTATACTGGGATATTTTTAAGTCCTGATTTGCTGCTTACATCACATCACGTGGAACAGCGCACTGTGTTGCCACATTAGTTTTTTTTCCACTGTAAGTTAAGGGGTACATTTGACAATATGTCAGCTCCTAAGAAAGCAAAGTTAGAGTCTGTTCATTTCAGCCTTCTTGGACCGACACATTTGGGTTTATTCAAAAGAAAGACCATGCTGTTTGTACTTTCTGTTGTGAAAGTGTTGTTTGTCGCACATCAAGTGTTGGACGACATTTTCAAACGAAGCACGAGGAAACCTTTCTTGAAGAAGCAGACAAGACTGAATCGATCAAAAAGGCACTAGCAAGATATGAGAAGCAAAGCAGTGTTTTTAAATGCTTAAGTGTAAGTAAAAATCAAGCCACAGAAGGAAGTTACAAGATTGCACAGTGCATTGCAAAAAATGGAAAGCTGTTTCTTTTTTCTTTTTTTCAGATATACCTATCTCATAGAGCTGGAAGGGACCCCGAAGGGTCATTGAGTCCAGCCCCCTGCCTTCACTAGCAGGACCAATTTTGCCCCAGATCCCTAAGTGGCCCCCTCAAGGATTGAACTCACAACCCTGGGTTTAGCAGGCCAATGCTCAAACCACCGAGCTATCCCTCCCCCCTCCCAAAAAAACCTGCTACCCAGGCCCCAGTGAGAGTTGAACTCACGACCCCTGGTTTACAAGACCAATGCTCTAACCCCTGAGCCATGGAGATGGGGGAATATATAAAAAGTTTTTCTCAGCAGTTCAGAGGTTTTGTTCAACGATTTGCCAAATAAAGATGCGATCGTATCTAGAATAAAAGAACTGCCTATCTCTGCCAGAACAGTTGAGAGACGTGTAAGCGAAATGGCAGAAAACATTAATGAAAAGCAGACAACTGCATTAAAAGACACAGCAGTGTTTAGCTTTACAGTTGATGAGAGCGTGGATATAAACAATGTTCCACGTTTGGCAGTTGTTGCAAGATATTGTGCTTCCAATGAAATCCAAGAGGAACGTTGTTGCCTAAAACCCCTGCCTGGCACAACAAAGGGGGAAGATATAGCGGAAACTTTTGTAAACCATTTTGAAGAACGAGGAGTGGACATCAGAAAAATATTTTGTGTGACAACAGATGGTGCTCTTGCCATGGTCGGAAAACAGAAGGGATTTGTAAAGTTACTTGAAGATCAAATTGGCTGCCCGACAGTCAAATTTCACTGTATCATCCATCAAGAAAACCTGTGTGCTAAAATTTCTAATTCAGAGCTTAATAATGTGATGAATACAGTGGTGCAAATTGTGAATGTCCTTGTTGCTTGATCTGCTTTGACTCACAAACAGTTTCAAGCACTGCTTATAATGACATTCCACTTCACAGCAACATTTGGTGGCTAAGTCGTGGCAAGGTTTTGGTGCGCTTTGTAAACTGTTTTGATGCAATCAAGGCCTTTGTGTCGGAAAAAGGACAAAACTACCCCGAACCGGATGATGACAAATGGCTGTGTAAGCTCATGTTTCTAACTGACATCACCGCTCACCTAAACGAACTCAACCTTCGTCTCCAGGGTGCAGGGCAAACGGTTCTGGATCTTTATGAAGCCTGGAAGGCATTTGTTGTAAAACGAGCAGTTTTTTCTCTGGATATTCAAACTGCGACTTTCCGCTACTTCCAACACATAAAAGAGCTATCGACACATTGCACTGTCAGTGTCGATGAGATTGGAATGTACATGCAAGAACTGGAATCAGAATTTTCTGACAGATTTCAAGATTTCCAGTGATTTGGCTCAATGCTTTCTTTTCTAATTAAACCTGAAAAGTTCAAAGAAAGTGACTTGGATTGGTCTGTATTTCAGTGGATGGGTGTTGAAGATTTTGAAATGCAGCTCATTCAGTTAAAAAGCTCAGAACTGTGGGCATCAAAGTTTGGAGATCTGCAAAGTGCACTTAAAGCTACCGAGAGAGATCATGGGGCCTCTATTCTGACCTGCTGGACGTCCCTGCCAGTGAAATTTAACTGTTTGAAGAAAATTGCGTTTGCAATGCTTTCAGCATTTGGATCCACATACCTGTGTGAACAGGTATTTTCACACATAAATCTGTCCTCTGTCCCTCTCAGAGTCGGTTAACTGATCATTCAGAAGCCTGTATGTAGCTTAAAGTATCCAAATACGTGCCAGACATTGGAAAACTCAGCAAGGAAAAGCAAGGGCAAGGATCACAGTAGACTGATAAGTTCTGCATTTTAATTTAATTTTAAATGAAGCTTCTTAAACATTTTAAAAACCTTATTTACTTTACATACAACAACAGTTTAGTTATATATTATAGCAAGAGACCTTCTAAAAATGTTAAAATGTATTACTGTCACGTGAAACCTTAAATTAGAGTGAATAAATGAAGACTTGGCACACCACTTCTGAAAGGTTGCCGACCCCTTCTGTATCACAAGCTAAATATGAGTGAACCATAGGCGCTGACTTCCTCTCTACCTGGAGGTGCTAGACACCCCCCCTCCACTCATAGGCACCCACTTCTACTGGCACCGGTGGGTGCTCGACCTAGGGTGACCAGATGTCCCGATTTTATAGGGACAGTCCCGATTTTTGGGTCTTTTTCTTATATAGGCTCCTATTACTCCCCACCCCCTGTCCCAATTTTTCACACTTGCTGTCTGGTCACCCTAGCTCAACCTCCCTCTGCCTCCAGCCCCGCCCTGACTCCACCCCTGCCCTTTATAACACCGATAGAGAGATATGCACAGCTGTTTGCTCCCCCAGGTATTAATACTTGCTCTGGGTTAATTAATAAGCAAAAAGTGATTTTATTAAATACAAAAAGTAGGATTTAAGTGGTTCCAAGTAATAACAGACAGAACAAAGTAAATACTAAGCAAAATAAAACAAAAACACACAAGTCAAAGCCTAATACATTAAGAAACTGATTACAGATGAAATCTTACCCTCGGAGATGTTTTAATAAGCTTCTTTCACAGACTAGACTCCTTCCTAGTCTGGGCTCAATCCTTTCCCCTGGTACAGTCCTTGTTCCAGCTCAGGTGGTAGCTAGGGGATTTCTCATGACTGCAGCCCTCTTTGTTCTGTTCCACCCCCTTATGTAGCTTTGGCACAAGGCAGGAATCTTTTGTCTCTTTGGGTCCCCACCCCTCCTTCTAAATGGGAAAGCCCCAGGTTTAAGATGGATTCCAGTACCAGGTGACATGGTCACATGTCATGTGGGACCCCAGCCTCCATTCTTCCCAGCCTGACTCACAGGAAGGCTTACAAGTAAACAGAGCCATCTACAGTCAATTGTCCTAGTTGATGGGAGCCATCAAGATTCTAAACCCACACTTTGCATAACTACAATAGGACCTCAGAGTTATATTTTATATCCCTAGTTTCAGATGCAAGGATGATACATTCATACAAATAGGATGAACACACTCAGTAGATCATAAGCTTTGTAATGATACCTTACAAGAGACCTTTTGCATGAAGCATATTCCAGTTCCATTATATTCACACTCATTAGCATATTTTCATAACATCATATGGAGTGCAACGTCACAGGGTCCAGTATTAAAGTTCAGATTTTGCTCTCTCATGTGTCATGTTTATCTTACCTTCCATGTGGGTTTTTTTCCTAGTCATAAGTAAAATATGGGTGAAAGTGATTTGTTTTACACTTTCCAGAATTATTATTTATTCCGAGGACTGGACCAATCCAGAGAATTTTCAGCACAAGAGAAACAAGAGAAAGCTCAAAGTGACTGAAAATAGAAGGTTTAAAATAAAACTAGCCTCTAACTTCAATTATAACATTGTTATCACAGTGCTATAATGAGGGCACCAAATATCCTGGAGAAGAGAGTTTTTTGGACATGCTGGTCTAATGTGCACATGTGACTATTTACCCCTTCTGCCTTCTTTTTATTTTAGAAGACTTTCGAGGTAATGTGTATGGTTTCTCACTTTATGCATTTTTTAAAACCATATGAACTGGTTATCCATTTCCATGGCTTTCCCAGGTCTCACTAACACCTCTTTTCAGGTAGCAGAAAAGAAATCTTACCTGATAGCAAAGTACTCAGCCCACAGATACAAGAAACTTGGCAAAGGCCCCAGTGTCTCCAGTACATAGATATAATGTCCTCCAGACTTTGTGATTCTTGTTCCAAGTTCTGCATAGCACAAGGCACCTGGAACAGATGAAGTAAAAATGCATTTAGTAAATTGTCCCATGGAATTACCACTGCACATAGAATATATTGAGAATTAAAGGAATCTGTTTAAAATTAGCTAAGAACACAGAATATAAGAGCTGCCATACTGGGTCAGACCATGGTCCATCTTGCCCAGTATCCTGTCTCTGACAATTGTCCATACCAGAGCTTCAAGGGGAGAGTACAAAACAGACAATTTTGGAGTGATCCACTTCTGTCTTCCAGTCCCAGCTTCTGATAGTCAGAGGTTTAGGGTCGCCCCAAGCATGGGGTTGTATCCCTTATCTTTTGGCTAATAAGCATTGATGGACCTATCTTCCATGAACTTATCTAGTTCTTTTTTGAACCCAGTTATACGTTTAGCCTTCACAACATCCCATGGCAATGAGTCCTACAGGTTAGTTGTCAGGGCCAGCTCCAGGCACCAGTGGAGGAAGCACGTGCCTGGGGCGGCACATGCTAAGGGGCGGCATTCCGGCCATTCTTGGGGTGGCACAGTCCAGGCGGGGTTTTTTTTTCTTTTTTTTTTTTGCTTCGGCAGTTCGGGCGGCTTTTTTTTTTTTTTTTTTGCTTGGGGCGGCAAAAATGGTAGAGCCATTTGTTTGTATTAAACCCGCTGCCCATTAACTTAACCGGGTGACCCCTAGTTTTAGTATTGTATGAAAGGGTAAATAACACTTCTGTATTCACTTTCTCCCATCAGTCATGATTTTATAAACCTCTATCATATCTCCCCTTCATTGTCTCTTTTCTAAGCTGAACAGCTCTAATCTTTTTAGCCTCTCCTCATACATAAGCTATCCCAAACCCTTGATCATCTTTGTTGCCCATCACTGAACCTTTTCAGATCTACTATATCATTTATTGAGATGGGGTGACCAGGTCTGCACTATGGCATTACGATATTTTCTGTCTTATTTTCTATCCTTTTCCTAATAGTTCCTAACACACTGTTAACCTTTTTACTGCTGGTGTGCATTGGGTGGAGGTTCTCAGAGAACTATCCATAATAGAGGAAATGAAGGCTTTTAGGAGAAGGCTTTTAGGAAATGAAGGGTAGGAGAGACGTCCTGGAGGCCAAATTTAGGCTGCTAGGGAAGAGACTGAAATCCAGGACCTCTATGGTGGCATTCTCAGAAATGCTTCCAGTTCCACATGCAGGGCCAGGTAGGGAGGCAGAGCTTCAGAGTCTCAATGTGTGGATGAGATGATGGTGTAGAGAGGAGGGGTTTAGCTTTATTAGGAACTGGGGAAACTTTTGGGATGGGGGAGCCTATACAGGAGGGATGGGCGCCACCTAAACCTAAGTGGAACCAGACTGCTGGCACTTAACATTAAAAATGTTGCAGAGCAGTTTTTAAACTAAGAGATGTGGGAAAGCCGATTGCTGCAGAGGAGCACATGGATTGGACAGAGACTTCTCTTAGAGGAGAGTCTATTGAGAGAGATTCTCTAGGTTTTAGTCACGCGGACAGGATGGAAGAGGATAAAGTAGGGGCCAGATCAGACAAGAAACATTCACATAAAAAAGAATCCGACACATCAGAACAGGGCAGACAAATAAACAGTGACAAGTTTTTAAAGTGCTTGTACACAAATGCTAGAAGTCTAAATAATAAGATGGGTGACCTAGAGTGCCTCGTGATAAAGGAGGATATTGATATAATAGGCATCACAGAAACCTGGTGGAGTGAGGACAATCAAAGGGACAAAATCATTCCGGGGTACAAAATATATCGGAAGGACAGAACAGGTCGTGCAGGGGGGGAGTGGCACTATATGTGAAAGAAAATGTCGAACCAAATGAAGTAAAAATCTTAAGTGAATCCACATGTTCCATAGAATCTCTATGGATAGTAATTTCATGCTCTAATAAGACTATAACATTAGGGATCTATTATCAACCACCTGAGAAGGACAGTGATAGTGACAATGAAATGCTAAGGGAGATTAGAGAGGCTATCAAAATTAAGAACTCAATAATAGTGGGGGATTTCAATTATCCCCATATTGACTGGGAACATGTCACCTCAGGACGAAATGCAGAGACAAAATTTCTCGATACTTTAAATGACTGCACAGAACCCACAAGGGGAGAGGCAATTCTCGATTTAGTCCTGAGTGGAGCACAGGATCTGGTCCAAGAGGTAACTATAACAGGACCGCTTGGAAATAGTGACCATAATATAATAACTTTTAACATTCCTGTCATGGGAAGAACACCTCAACAGCCCAACATTGTGGCATTTAATTTCAGAAAGGGGAACTATGCAAAAATGAGGGGGTTAGTTAAACAGAAATTAAAAGGTACGGTGACTAGAGTGAAATCCCTGCAAGCTGCATGGACGCTTTTCAAAGACACCATAATAGAGGCCCAATTTAAATGTATACCCCAAATTAAAAAACACAGTAAAAGAACTAAAAAAGAGCCACCGTGGCTTAACAACCATGTAAAAGAAGCAGTGAGAGATAAAAAGGCATCTTTTAAAAAGTGGAAGTCAAATCCTAGTGAGGTAAATAGAAAGGAGCATAAACACTGCCAAATTAAGTGCAAGAATGTAATCAGACAAGCCAAAAAGGAGTTTGAAGAACGGCTAGCCAAAAACTCAAAAGGAAATAAAAAATGTTTTTTAAGTACATCAGAAGCAGGAAGCCTCCTAAACAACCAGGGGGGCCCCTGGACGATCGAGATACAAAAGGAGCGCTTAAAGACGATAAAGTCATTGCGGAGAAACTAAATGAATTCTTTGCTTCAGTCTTCACGGCTGAGGATGTTAGGGAGATTCCCAAACCTGAGCCAGCTTTTGTAGGTGACAAATCTGAGGAATTGTCACCGATTGAAGTGTCATTAGAGGAGGTTTTGGAATTAATTGATAAACTCAACATTAACAAGTCACCGGGGCCAGATGGCATTCACCCAAGAGTTCTGAAAGAACTCAAATGTGAAATTGCGGATCGTATAACTTCGTATAATGTATGCTATACGAAGTTATTACGGAAATTTAATGTGGATAAATGTAAAGTAATGCACATTGGAAAAAATAACCCCAACTATACATACAACATGATGGGGGCTAATTTAGCTACAACTAATCAGGAAAAAGATCTTGGAGTCATCGTGGATAGTTCTCTGAAGACATCCACGCGGTGTGCAGCGGCAGTCAAAAAAGCAAACAGGATGTTGGGAATCATTAAAAAGGGGATAGAGTATAAGACGGAGAATATATTATTGCCCTTATATAAATCCATGGTACGCCCACATCTTGAATACTGCATACAGATGTGGTCTCCTCATCTCAAAAAAGATATACTGGCATTAGAAAAAGTTCAGAGAAGGGTAACTAAAATGATTAGGGGTTTGGAACGGGTCCCATATGATGAGAGATTAAAGAGGCTAGGACTTTTCAGCTTGAAAAAGAGGAGACTAAGGGGGGATATGATAGAGGTATATAAAATCATAAGTGATGTGGAGAAAGTGAGTAAGGAAAAGTTATTTACTTGTTCCCATAATATAAGAACTAGGGGTCACCAAATGAAATTAATGGGCAGCAGGTTTAAAACAAATAAAAGGAAGTTCTTCGTCACACAGTGCACAGTCAACTTGTGGAACTCCTTGCCTGAGGAGGTTGTGAAGGCTAGGACTATAACAGGGTTTAAAAGAGAACTGGATAAATTCATGGAGGTTAAGTCCATTAATGGCTATTAGCCAGGATGGGTAAGAAATGGTGTCCCTAGCCTATGTTTGTCAGAGGGTGGAGATGGATGGCAGGAGAGAGATCACTTGATCAGTACCTGTTAGGTTCACTCCCTCTAGGGCACCTGGCATTGGCCACTGTCCATAGACAGGATACTGGGCTGGATGGACCTTTGGTCTGACCCAGTACGGCCATTCTTATGTTCTTGTTATGTTCTTAGTGCAAATCCCTTTATTGGCAATAATGCTGTTTCCAGGGGAGATCTATTTTCATCTGGTAAGACCTGCTTGTCAGTTTAATTGCATAACTTCTCCGCTGACTTTATGTGGAAAAGTGCATGAAAGGAAGTTTGTCTTTGCCTTAGAGATTTACTTTAAAACACTTAATTTCCTCTATTTACGTAGCTCTAAGCCTCAAACACACACACCTCCTCCCTCAAATATAGGTGAACCAAGGACATGGAAACATCTCTCTGATCAGATCCATGAAGCAGCTACATAAGAAGAAGAAAAACTTGGTACAGAAGAATGTCGAGAATTTCTAATCAAGTGGTTCAAATACTCTCTATTTCCCCTCCTGTATCTATGTAAAGATAGATTTTAAAACTGGCCACTTCTGTCCCAACTGTAAACCCCTCAGAACCTACCTACATGCCATGGAAGGAATATAGGCCCTGATTCACCAAAGCACTCAAACACATGCTTAATTTGAAGCACGCGTGGTCCCATTGATTTCAATGGATCTGTTCACATGCTTCAAGTTAAGCATATGCTTAAGAGTTTTGCTGAATTGGGGCCATAACCACGTATCAATCTTGCATTTCAAGGGAAAACATAAAAAGGGGGTAAGCATTATTTAAGGCACTATAGCAAAGAACAATAATGTGACATTAATAAATGGAAGTCTTCAAGCTGGACATTAGGGGGAAATAGTTGAAGAATGAAGTCAGTTAGAAAATTTAATAACTTGACAAGGGAAGCCATTTGGGTGCCACCAAGACAGGTTTTCTAGAATACACAAGATACTCTACGGGTTTAGTGGAGAGAATAATCCTTCACACGTGCAGATGGTTTGGTTGCTGACCAATAAACACTTTATCATTTATTATCCTACTCAGTTAAAAAGAAACCTACATTTGTGATGTTATGGTTTGAGATTTTACATATGCAAAAGAATGAAATTTTAAGGTTGATGTTTCCATAGCAACCTCAACTAAGCCACATTATACATATATAGTAAGGCATAAGTGTGACAACATCTCCTGTAACACAAACTATTACATACGATAAACACTAGAAGGAAGAGTGACAATTGTTGGGGGATCTATGATTGAATTTCCTGATTCTTGTGGCTTTTTTAAACTCTCAACCACAGCACTATAACAACGTGGTTTTTTGCACACACAAAGCAGGAAAATTAACTGTTAAGGAGGAAAACAAATTTAAAGTCACATACTGAAATAAACACACGTCTCCTAGGTCCCCAGAACTCTGTGGTTCTCCATCTAGTGCCCCTAGCTAGAGGCCTAACCTTCCCCAGCCCCCATGCATCTAGAAATTCCACAGACGAGAACTACTCCCATGTCTGGCCCACATGTGGCACCACATTCATAGATCTTAAGTCTTGGGTTTTCCCCCAAGTCCCTCAGATAAACCAATTAAACAACAGATCCTTGGAACCCTGTGGACACGGGAGCTTATTACTGCTTCAATTCTATGGCATTAGGAGATAGGAGTTTTGGTCCATTGTGTTTCCAGCTTATTTTTCTTGGAGAAGTAAAGTTAGGCCTCTGTTGTAGATATATATCATTTGCTAATTTTCCCATCTACCAAGAATTTAACAAGAAGGGTAAAGAAACTCACCACCCACCAAATAGAGAGAGAATCCCGCAGGCAAACCAAACGATTAAGGAGACACCCACGTTGCCGGAGTTTTTCAACACCCCTTTTGGAGAGATAAAGATGCCACTGCCCACCATGGTGCCAATGAGGAGTGAAAAAGCCCTCAGCAAAGTGATCTTTTTCCTTAGAAAAACAGCCTCCTCTTCTTTCTTGGCTTTTCCCATGGCCTCTACAATTTCAGGGCAAGGGTGGGCATTCAGAAGTTAAGGTTTCCTTATGGGTCCTTCCCAATCCCACAGTCAACAGAGCTCACCTGTGATAGGGGAAAAGAAAGTCAGGGATTTGTGGAGCTTCTTTGGGGAATGACTGTTAAAGCCATTTTACCAATAACCCATCAAAATCTGCTGGATCTACTCTCCTCACCCATTGGATATCACTGGGCAAAGAAACCCCAGGTGCATAAAACATGCTATGCAACCATGCAATCTCTTATGTCAGAACACCTCTGGGTATCAGGTTTGCTAATTAACTTTTGCATCTCCTGCTGCAGCAGAGCATAACACACTGTAGGCTGTACATAAACAGTCCTCTAGGCGAAGATTTTCAAAAGTGATGAGTGATTTGGGGTGCCACTATAGTTTGCTGTCCAACTTGAGTCGCCCTTAAGGGACCCAATTTTCATAAATGGCTGAGCACCCACACTCTGAAAATCAGGCCCCTTTAAGATGCTTCGAGTTGGGCACCTATAAATTTAGGCCGAGCCAAATCACTAGTCACTTTTGACATTTTTGGCCTTAAAAATGTTTTTTCTTTGGCAACAGCAGAGCAAAGGGTTTAGTTTAATAGACATTTTGTATAAACATGTCCAGGGGATCTGTTCTTGAGCCAAAATTGGCTGCTGAGCCTTTAAAACAGTGGCGGGCCACCTGCGGCCCATCAGGGTAATCCGCTGGTGGTCTGCAAGACAGTTTGTTTATATTTTCACAGCCACCCGCAGCTCCCAGTGGCCGTGGCTCGCCGTTCCCGGCCAATGGGAGCTGCGGGAAGCAGCAGCCAGCACGTCTCTGCGGTCCGTGCCGCTTCCCACAGCTCCCATTGGCCGGGAACAGTGAACCGCAGCCACTGGGAGCTGCGGGTGGCCATGCAAATGTAAACAAACTGTCTGGCAGCCTGCCAGCAGATTACCCTGATGGGCCACGTGTGGCCCACGGGCCGCAGGTTGCCCACCACTGCTTTAAAAAGTCAAAATAAGCTCTTTGGGTCCCCGATGTGCCAGATTATCTGCTACCGCTCATCAGGGCAGAGAGTAACTTTATGAGTCTCCTAAGGCTCAGACAGGTTGCTGGAACTGATGAGTCTAAGGGTTGAGGGGTGGGGAGTAACAACCACCAAGGCTCCTGAGCTGTGAATTGCAACCTACAACTGATGTTACAAGTGGACGGTCTTACTCGGTATCTAGCTAGTTTGTGTGAAACAGCTACAGTCTGGTACGTGTCATATCTCTGAAAGTAGAACTACAAAGCATGTGGGTCCGATATTCAAATGTAGGATTGGTTAAAGATTTATAGAATCAATCTAAACGAAGGAGTTCTTTTGAGCACAAATATTATTGCTAAAACATAAAAAGTGCACTTATCTGGTTGGTTGGTTTTGAACAAAGCAGAGAGGTTTACAATCTGTCCCAGACGGTCATCCCTTGCTGGAGTCTCAGAGCAGTTTGATGTACAGTAACCAGTAGCTTCTTTTAGTTGGCTGTGAAATTCCATAGTAAAAATAAAAGAAACAGGATGTAAAACCAAATTTATAGACCAAGTTAAGGATTTGAAGTAACTCTTGAACTCCACATGGTCTGAGAGACCAATGCCAGCCAGGAATATCTGGAAACATAATGGACAAACACCACAGATTTCAGGAATGTGAAATCAACTGGGATTTGTTCTACAGGCTATTGTGGGGGGGTGAGAGGGGAAGACTAGGGTGATCAGACAGCAAGTGTGAAAAATCGGGATGGGGGTGGGGGGTAATAGGAGCCTATATAAGAAAAAGACCCAAAAATCGGGACTGTCCCTATAAAATCAGGACATCTGGTCACCCTAGGGGAGAAACAGAGAGCTATTGCATACCACTTCAAACAGACACCTAGCAATGAGCAGAACAAATTGTTCCAGCTCTGCTTTCTAGTTGAATTCCTGCGCCTGACACATTAAAATACAGCTATGTTAATCCTTGTGGCAATGCTTAATATGCACTTTAGTATTAAAAAAAATGTACAAAGCTGCTTTTTGTTCACCTTTTTAGTTGACTACTGGCTCAAATCCTTCTCACTCCCACATACAGTACCTTTGCATCTACCAACAGCATTGCTTAAAATTACAGCCCCTCAGGTTGCACTTCAAACCAGTATTTCAAGCAATTTTTACCAACATTTCAAAACAGAATAAAGCACTACTCATCTTACCTAGCAGGACCCGAAGCCTGGCATGGGGTGGAGACGGAGAAAAAGCCAACTTAGAGTTAGGGGAAAACTTTGTATTATCATAGTGTCCCTAAAGGCCCAAGCTGAGATGGGGACCCCATTGTGCTAGAGTCTCCAGACACACACACACACACACACACACACACACACACAGTAAGAGACCATTCCTGTCCTGAAGGGCTTACAATCTAACCAGGCAAGACAGATCCAGGGAATATTCTTTTCTCCATTTTATTGCTGGGGTCCTGAGGCAAAGACCAACTAGCCTAACACCACACAGGAAACGTGTGGCACAGCTGAAACTGAACCTAGATCTCCTGAGTCCCAGTCCAGTGTCTTAACCTCCAGACTGTCTTTCCTCTCTACCACAAACTGTATAAATATGTATCCAATTATGTCCACAAACCTAATTTATAGTTTCTGAGGACTGTTCCTCACTACTTCCACCTATATTTTCTTTGTGCAGACCTCAGTTAAAATGACATCACCAAGAACTTTTTAACTACGCCCCCTTCCTTTTCATACAATAAAAGATGTAGTCACTGAGCTGTGCTAACCAGACCTGCTTCTTCCTTTTTTCTGCCACAAATCATCACTCTGTTTCAATGCCCATTAGAAGATGCTGGGTCCAACTAAAAACCAACTGTGAATATAAGCTTGTTCATTCATGTATTAAAATAATGTGGATAAATTGGACTGGTGGTGTTGTGGTCTGCGTAACTGACTGGACAATCTATTTAGGAAAACTGAGAGTCATTTGTTTAAGAAACTGTCATTAACACAAGAAACCAGGCTAAAGAAGAGAAGTCTGAATAGACTTACTTTTGACTTTCTTTATCTACATCAGACTCACTAGCTTACTGTCCTAGATTTAAAAAAACCTGGAGGAATAGTAGCTGGTAAAATCAGACATGAATTTGCAGTGCCAGATGCTGGTAATAACGCCAATGTGATCCCAAGGTTCAATATAAGAGCAAAGTGAATAATTCTTAATGAATCCTTTATTTAAGGAATTTTCACCTCTTTCTATTTGTGAATTGTCCATGCTCAGATTGGAATTTTCTCAAATTTCTTTAATTAAAATTACTTGCCAAGTAATTATGGGAAATTATCCTTGGGCTGGGTCACCTTTATCCCCTTGACCTTGGTCCTTAAGCATTTCCTGGTCCATCATATCACAGCCCGGCACATCACATCTTCTGCAAGAAGACACCTTAGTCTATGACCTTTTAATGAAGAACCCAGAATGGAGTAGGGTCCACTCACCCACCCCCCTTGGCGAGAGATTGAAGTAAACTAAGTTTGTCCTTAAAACAGCATTTTTGTATAGTTGCCTCTTACCAGAATTTCTATTCTTCATCAAATATAAAATTTTTGATTAAGCCCAATCTGTCAAATAGGTCATTGCAAGTATTCAATATTTTAATTCTAGCTGTATTGATTAGATTTCACTGGCCATATAGATCACATGGTGTTGTTTCTGTTCCTCAGTTGGCTGAGTGTAATGCTGAATTTTAAATTCATGGCAGAGAGAACTTACTTTGGTAATCTAATAATTCATGTTCCATTAATATTCTGCAATATTGATTCTTTTCACACATGTGCAAGCCCCTAAATTCTTTCACTATATTAGCAAAAAGGCAACACAAAAGAGGAGTGTATCAGACAAAAGCAGAATACTTCCCCCTTCTATACCACCTGCTGCTGAAGAATCTCAAAGCATTTTACAAATATTAAGCCGTACAGCTTCCCTGTGAAGTAGTTAAATATTTTCTCCATTTTTACAGTGCGGGAAACTGAGGCTGAAGAGGTTAAGTGACTTGTCACAATGGAATGAGTGGAGAGTAGAACCCAGGATTCCTGGCAGCCAGTTCCAGATACACAGCCAACTTGAAGGCAAGCCAGCTAATATAGATAAGAGCTTCAAGAGATTAGCATTCCGGTTTGACAATATTTATTATGGGATGCTACCATGAACCTGCTACACTTTCCCCTGTGACTTGTCCTCCTTCCACTCTCAGGAACAGGCCACATGCAGGGACTGAGACTATTTGTCCAGTTTTTAAATTGTTTTCTCAGCTGCAAAGGACAAAATAAAAAACCATCTAAACATTCCCAGCAGCAAGATCCCACAGAGGGGTCTGATCCTCCTTCAAAGCAGAGCAAACCCTTCCTGAAATTCTCGGTGCCTTAAACACGTCAGTGCAAAACGAGAACTCAGTCACAGCACTCCCATGTACAATTAGAAGATTGTTTGTTTAAAACGTTGACCTAGTGCTGAGCAATGCTAAGGCCCGTCAGGGCTAAATCCTGATAGAGAAACTCCTTCTGCAACTAGTTCTTTGGTTCAGATCTGACCCAGGGTGGCAGTGATAACAAGTGTTAATGCCTGATGGCTGATTGGTGGCTTACGGGAAGTGCCTTGGTGGTTTCAGTCCAATTCCCAGGGGCCATGCGCCCATCTCACAAACACATCCATTACCATTAGCACCCCCTAGAGGCCAAGGGCTGAACGGGCATGGAGGCTGAACTACCTTCCCCCCACCTCCAGAAGCAGTTTTCTCCAAGTTGAGGCACAGGGGCAGGGCAGCACGGGGAAGCTTGCACTGCCAACGATCATGCTGTACCTGTTGTTTAGATAAAGGACTCCAGCCTTCAGAACTGGCTGACACTTTTGACCAGCAACTTAATTCCTAAAGTAATTAAAAGATTTCCAGCAATGTCTGTCTTGTGAGAGCCAACAACATTACTCCAGTGGGGCTCTAAAGTGGCCACACCCCCTGCCACCTGTACACTTAAAGACAGAACTCCCTGCCACTGTCAACTATCTTACCCGGCTACTTAGTGCACTCCCCAGGGCCCAGTTTTTCCAGGAGCAACTTTTTCTTTGTATGAGAGAAATCATTCCCCTCCTCTACTGCACTATCCTGTTATTGGAAGAAGGGTCACCTCTAATGAAAATCATCTGTCTACTCTCACTCTGTTTTAGCTCTGTGTTGCTTCATTCTTTCATTTATCCACTCAGAGCCCAGAGTTGCTGGTACTGGAATGCTATGTTCTGGGTCCCCTCATATTTACACTAAGTGTACCCTTAATCTAACTAAACTGCTGTTGATCTACAAAGAGTCAATGCATCTGTGTCCCCCCCAGGTTTCTGCCTTCCATTTAGCACAGAGGTTTTCAGTCCCATAATTTGAAAACCGTCGGCTCATGCCAGGAGCCAGAGAATCGGAAGTTGGTGGGAGCTGCCCAGCTCACTGCAGCCCCTGGCTCTCCGCACTTTGGGAACTGGGGCACCGGCTGCCTGCCTGCCTGGCAGCCTTCCCTGCTCTGCTGCCCGAGCCAGGATCTCTCTGCATGGCCAGGCGTTTCCCAGGTAGGACGGGTGGCACAGTTCCGAGCTGCATCCCTGACACGCTCTTGCCTCTCCCCTAAAGGAGCCCGGCACCAGCCGGTGACACCACCAGGACCTGGTCCGTGCCCGCAGAGCCCGACTGCCATGAGATGCTCTCTGAGATGTTTGCTTGCCGCTGCCCAGGCGGTCTTGGCTCTGCTGCTGCTCCTCAGCCCAGAGGTGGCGCGTGCGGTGGTCACGTGCCCCCACCATCAAGAGTTAAGCCTCGACTCTGGATCTACCTTCCTGAGCTGAGGTTTCTCCAACACCCGCTAGGTTCTAACTCAGAGCCTGGCTGTTTTCCCCGTGCCTATAGATAATTCCTCTTAGCCACTCACCTTTAGTCGCTGACTCGGCTTCAGTTCAAACACCTAATTCATAATTACTCTACCGCGTATACATACATAATTCACTCAGTACTGTACCTAGCTCCTACTCAGACCAAACTCCTCCTCAGACCCGATCTCTCGAGTGCCTCTGCGCTGCTGGCCTCACAGATCAGCTGCTATTGATTTATTACAATATAAGCTAAACACAAGTGTAACCAAGCGAGCACAGTTCCTTTTTAACCCATTGAGGATTTTTTTTTCTTTTGTTCAACACTTCCCAAGCTGTTGGTATTTACTAGACACAACTTCATCCACTGTTTTGCAGAGCTCTGCTGGGGAGCTTCCCCGTCACAACCCACTCAGGTCCTTTGCCGAGGCCAGAGCCGTAAGTAGCAATTTTTGCGCCCCAGGCAAGAATATAAAATTGCGCCCTCCCCCCTCCATATAATTTCATAGTAGTTACTTTGTAAAAAAAAGAAAAATACGTAAATAACAAGAATAATAATGATAATAGAACATTTATTTATGTTAATCATAAGATCCTCGTACAAAATCAACTAATACATATAAGGTGTGCATCATAGTGCATCATGAACTGTGGGGGTGGGGGCTCGCGGCCCGGCGCCTGGGTAAGGGCTCGCAGCCGCGCAGCTCCACACGGGGGTCGGGGCTCGTAGCCATGTGTCGGGGTTGGGGCTCGCAGCCCGGTGCAGGGGTCGGGGTTGGGGCTCGCAGCCCGGCGCCTGGGTCAGGGCTCGCAGCCCCGCAGCTCCACACAGGGGTCGGGGCTCGTAGCCATGTGTCGGGGTTGGGGCTCGCAGCCCGGCACAGGGGTCGGGGTTGGGGCTCGCAGTCCAGTGCAGGGGTCGGGGCTCGCAGCCACGCGTCCCTGTCGGGGTCGGAGCTCACAGCCCAGCGCAGCGGTCGGGGTTGGGGCTCGCAGTCCAGTGTAGGGGTCGGGGCTCACAGCCTAGCGCAGGGGTCGGGGCTCACAGCCCAGCGCAGCGGTCGGGGCTCGTAGCCCCGCAGCTCCACACAGGGGTCGGGGCTCGTAGCCTTGTGTCACGGTCGGGGCTCGCAGCCCGGTGCAGGGGTCGGGGCTCGCAGCCACACGTCCCTGTCGGGGTCGGAGCTCACAGCCCAGCCCAGCCCAGCAGTCGGGGTTGAGGCTCACCGCCCGGTGCAGGGGTCGGGGCTCGCAGCCACGCGTCCCTGTCGGGGTCGGAGCTCACAGCCCAGCCCAGCGCAGCGGTCGGGGTTGGGGCTTGCAGTCCAGTGCAGGGGTCGGGGCTCGCAGCCCGGCGCAGGGGTCGGGGCTCGCTACCCCCCACATAACCGGGTCGCGACCCCCAGTTTGAGAACCAGTGCTTTATAATTACTGTAGGGTGTATTCTATCTATTTTCCATTTACATTGTACATTTGTCATGACGCAATGTGCATATTATGTGGATTATAATTTTTCATAAAATAATAAGAATTAAAAAACTTCATTTGTCTTTTTCTGCACCCCTCAGCTTTGCGCGCCCGAGGCAAGTGCCTCACTCGCCTCTCCCTTGTTATGGCACTGGCCGAGGCTAAAGTGACAGTAGCAGGATTAACACGTTCCTCAGATAAATTAGCTAGCAATTTTTGATACCGTAGATTGAACCATGCACTGAAGACCCAAAGCACTAACATCAGCTAATTAGTCTCTTGTAAGGTAGAGAGGTGAGTATCATGATCTCTGTTTAACAAATGGTGAAACCGAGGTAAGGAGAGGTAAAGTTTCTTGCCCACGGTTACACAGCAGCCAGAGGCAAAACTGGGATTAGAACCTAGGAGTTTTTGGGTCCTAGTTCCAGTGAACCAGGTCAGTAGTTCTCAACCTTTTTTGGCTCAGGACCCATTTGTAAACAGTGTCATGTCCTGACCCAATCAATTGCTTGAGTGCCAATAATATCTGTCTTATTAATTACACATTAACGCAATAAGTACTAAGTCCACTGTACCACAGTGGTGACTCCCTGTAGCTTCTGTCCCCCAGGGCGGGCTGGGCTCTGAGGTAGCAGCACTGCTCAGATTTGGCCCCAACCGGGCCAAATTTGTGTGAGCGGAATTGCAACCTGATGCATGACCAGGAGGCTGCTGGGCCAAAGCTGAGCAGCGCTGCAACCGCAGGTGCCAGATCGCAAAGCCCGGAGTGGGAAGCCGAGCCCAGCCTGCTCCATGGGACCACTGCTGCAGGGCGAGTGTGAGGCTGGCTCTGAAATACTCCCCACTGCCCTCCGGCCTCCCATGAGACCCTTTGTCACATTCTGGTGACCCAATTTTGGTTGCGACCCATAGGTTGAGAAGGCCTGAGGTAGACCACGTGGCCTCATAGAATGAGAAAAGAGGGGAAACCCACAGAGCTGGAGGGGGAGGTTTGAGGTGAGGACGCCACAGGAAATGTAAAAGGCCTTTCTGGTTGAACTTTGAAGAGCACCAGCAGTAGTAGGGAGCTTCAGGTTGGGACCAGTGGCGGATTAATGATTTTGCTGCCCCTAGGCCCTGAAATAATTGCCACCCCCGGCCCCATATGAACTTGTTTTAGTTTTTTTACAAATTCGTTTGAACTAAAATGAATCTAAATATCATTAAAATAATTGAACATTCACAAGTTTTATTATAAATAAAATTACAAGTACAGCGGACCCTCGCTTGAACGCGCATCTGTATAGCGCCATTTCGCTTATTGCGCGGGACCGCGCATGGATCCAAAGCTGAGAACCGCTTAATTTCTTCCTTCCAGTCATTTTATTAACGTTTAGGATTCTCGCAAGTATGTTTACTAAATGGCGTTGCGCCGTCATTGGTGGTTTCAATACGTGCTATGATTGCTAGAATCGCCGTGTCACTGATGCCGCGATTACAAAAATGCTGCTATTATAAATTTGCCGCCCTAGGCCTAGGCCTTGTCAGCCTAGGCGATAATACGCTGCTGGTTGGGACTGAGCTGCATTGGCAGCAGGTAGAGCTTGGGTCTGGACTGAGGTGCCAAGGCGGAGGAGGGGGCTAAATTTCAGGAGCGTAGGGGGATCTGGTTCAGGATTAAGGGGTATTGGCAACAATGGTTTGGAACTAAAGTCAAGGTATGCAGTCAGAGCTGTGGGTGAAGAAGGGAAGCCTCCAGTGTTGGGAAAGCATTTTACAGAATACTTAAGCAGAGGCTGGAGGCTATTTTAAAAGGGACAACTATTTAAGGACCAAAAAAAAAAAAAAAAGTTTGATTTAAAATTAAATATGAAGTGAAAACATGTTCATGATTGTGTTTGAAAGCATCACATCAGGGTTTTTTTTTCCAGTGGAAAGACTCCCACTCTGTTGTAAACCCACATACAACGATTTTACATTAGTGCATGAGAAACGGGAAATGAAATGAACTCTGAAGAGAAAGTGAACCGTACCCACCTTTCATGGTCCAAGCTAAGTGAAGTTCAGAGGATAAAGACATAGCGTAAGTGGTGTGAAAAAGTAGAACCATTGTCTATTTGTTGTTATAATTAATGATTCAAGGTGTTCCCCGGCAAGGAGTTATTCAGAGATGATTTTATCTTCCCAGCAACCCTTTAATCCGCTGCTTTTCATTTTCTCCTGTTGGAACCATTCCCTGCCCTCCATTTTCAGCTATTTCACCAACGACTTACGGTGTGATCCCTTCCCCTCCTGCTCCAGCCTCACCACCTGTGAGGGGTCAGCCTCATCCCTGGATTGGCCACCCTTACGTTATAACAATGACAGTAAATACTAAAGGGAAACACATCCTGAAGAGTTTGTGAAGGGCTACAAACCCCCTGCTTAAGGGCATAAGCCAACCTCTAACTGCTGGGGATTCAGAGGCCTCTTTCCCTGGGAACAGTTTATCCCATCACTGTCTGCCGCAGGGTTTTTTGTGCCTTCCTCCAAAGCAGCTGGTGCTGGCCATGGTCAGAGATTGTCACCATGGGACTGAGTATGCTACCGTGCTACTTTCCCAGCACCTGCAGGAATGGGAGACGAGAACCAAATCAAACCCACCTCAGCCACATACCTGTACAGATTCCTAGTCCACCTCTAATTTTCACCTCTATCAGTACCTCTAAATGGGACGCTTATACTCAAGGGGTCAGTGCATTAATAAAGCCTGGCTTATACCTATACTGAATGAAGCTAAATCAATACAAACATAGACGCCGACTTCTACTAGGTGCTCGACCCCCTCTCTGCCCTCGGCCCCCCCCCCCGACTCCACCCCTGCTCCACCCCCTCCCCCCCCATTCAAACCCCTTCCCCAAAGTCCCCGCCCCCTCTCACTCCTATTCCAACCCCTTCCCCAAAGTCCCCACCCCAACTCCGCCCTCTCCCGCCCCCATTCAAACCCCTTCCCCAAGTCTCCGCCCCGGCCCCGCCTCCTCCCCTGAGCACGTCATGTTCCCGCTCCTCTCCCCTCCCTCCCGGAGCTTGCTACAGCTGTTTGGTGGCAGGAAGCGCTGGGAGGTAGGCAGAGGAGCGGGGATCCGGTGCACTCAGGGGAGGAGGCGGAGGAGGAGGTGAGGTGGGGCGGGGCAGGGAGCTTGGCTGCCAGTGGGTGCAGAGCACCCACTCATTTTTCCCCGTGGGTGCTCCAGCCCCGGAGCACCCATGGAGTCGGCGCCTATGAATACAAAGAAACCTTTGTTCAGTTTAAAAGTGACAACGAAAAGGGTTGCACTGATTTAACTAAACTGATTTAGAAATCCAGTTAGTTAAATCGATGCAAGTGATAGGAGCTGGTTGCCAGAAGTGCCTGAACACCCACAACTCCAGTTAAAGTCAGTGGGAGGTGCTGCATTTTTGCTCCTCCCATTCCTGGTCAGTTGAGCATTGCACATACACTACACAACCCTATGCATTTGTACAGCAAGTCAGAATGTTACAAACCCCTTAAGATTCCCTTTGTGATTTTGGGCCTGATCCAAATTCCACTGAAGTCAATGAAATGGCTCCCACTGACTTCGGGGCACTTTGGATCAAGCCATATAGAACTGGATGCAGAGAGGTGCTTGAGGGGTACCTACCACCACTTGGGTGGGACATTACCTTTGGAGATTAGGCAGCCTAGGCCTCTACTCTCACCCTTGCTCCATTTCTCTTGGCTGTTTTGGCCTGCAGTCCATGTCCTGCCTTAGACCCTCTTCTCTTTATTTTGCCCCTGGACTTTGAGCCTCTTTGTTGTCTTTGCTTGTAATAATTGCATCATTAATGGCAGGTACATTTAGAACAAATAGAAGTAAATGCAAACTGTGCTCCACACAGTGTGCAGGCAGCTGAGGGGATTCACTGCTGCCAGAGGTTCTAGACCCTAACTGGCTTTACTAGAGAACCAAATCACTCAAGGACCAGTACCTGCAATTGTAGGTGTGCATGTTAAGACAAAGGGAATCAAATCTCATGTTTCAGGGGCTAATTCGATCGCTTGGGGAGGTGGGGGTCCAGAAGGAACTTTTCCTTTGCATATAGCATTGCACAATAAGCTAGGTCAGCCTTGCAAAATTCTACTTGTGTAGGGCAAGTAAAAACATAATTTTCCCCCCATTATCGCCATAGCAATGGATAGTCGAGCAGATTCGGTGCCTGGTCTGGTAACTTTTATAGGGATCTTTATCTACACTGATGTAACTGCATCAGAGAAAGCCATGACACCCACTGGTGCACTTCGGCCTTGTTTGATACTGGAATAAGCTGCACCAGACCAGCGCCCTAGTGCCTTGGATTTGCATCAGTGCCACTAAACTGGTGGGTAAAACCTCAGTATAGACAAGACACCTTGTGATAGTTGTAGGCAGGGTAACTGTCCTCTGAAGTATCAGCTATTGGCCACTGTTGGAGATAGATTTGCTGGGCCAGGATTCTGATCCACCATGAGAAGCCTTATGTTGCTATAACATTTTGCACCAAACAGAGCTTTAGCTCTGAGCCTGCTTGTTGTTTCTTCTGGATTTTAAATTAGCACTATAAAGCCAACAGGGAAATGTATGGGTCTGATTCTGATCTGAATGACACTAATGTAAAACAGGAGCAAGTCCTCTGAAGTCCGGATAAGTGGGATCAGAACTGTGCCCCTTGGGGATGTCTAAACTGCACACTAAGCCAAGGTTCTGGCTCAGGTTTGAGCCCAAAGCCACTTCTCACCACCCACAAATGAGTTTGATTCAGGTCAGACCCCAGGTCCTAGGACCTTGTTAGGGGGTAGGTCAAAGCCATGTCATTTTGCAGTCTGAACGCAGCTCAAGCTGCAGCCCTGAGTCAGAGGGTCTGCAGCATGGAGTGTGGACGCATGAGCACAGCTGAGAGACCCGGCTCCAGCAATTGAGAATCCAGGTTTACAATGCAGTGTGGATGCTCAAGCACTGGCTTGGGACCACCAAGTCCACAAGCTGGAGTCCCACAGAGCTGGATTTACAGTGTAAAATTCAGAATGTGACACGTCATCTCCCCCGTCTGCCTGGGCTACAACGCACCTATTGCCTTCCTAAGGATTCTAATCTCTTTCACCTTCTCACTTTGCTGTTTTTGTTTGTATGCTTCATGCTTGTTATGCCTAGAGGATTCCAGCCAAGGCTGTTCTCTGGCAGCCTGAAAGCCTAGAGGGAGGGGAGCCTGTACAGGGCTGGGAAAAAAAACTGGGGAGGATGTGTCAATCCTAGAAGTCGGGGGTTAGACACAGAGCTCTCGGGAAGACCTGTGCTTGCAGGGCTCAAACAGAGAAGACAGACAGAGAGCAATGGGATTTTGCAGAAAGTCAAATGCGAAGGAGGAGGGGAAAAAGGAGACAGTGTTCCTGAGAAAGAAGATCACCCTGGTGCGGGCCATCGCACTGACTATCGGCACAGTCATTGGCAGTGGCATCTTTATCGCGCCAAAAGGGGTGTTGCAAAACTCCGGCAGTGTGGGGCTCTCCTTGGTTGTCTGGCTGGCTTGCGGGGTCCTCTCTCTGTTTGGTGAGTTGCTTTTTCTAATTCTCCGGTGTGAGCCAGCAATAACGTTACAACATTGCAAACGTCTGTGCGCATTCGAGAGCTGTGCAGATTTTCACATGAAAACACAGGGAAAATATCAGCAGTACATTGTAAAGAGACTGCAAAGCAAATAGAAAATAACCCGGAGTAATGGGGGCTAGACCAGGGGTGACCAAACTTACTGACCCTCTGAGCCGCATACAATAATTTGCAGATGTTCGAGAGTCAGGGCGTGCCTGCCAACGCTTGGGGCATCAGCTCCGTTGCAGGTGCTTCCCAGGGCTCAGGGCTGAAGCCCCACTACTGCTGAAGTTCTGAGCCCCATCAAGTGCGCCCTGTGGGGCTGAAGCCCCGAGATCCCCCTCCCCGCTGGGCACAAGCCAGAAGCAATGCGCTGGGGGGGCTGCTGAGTGTAAGGGGGGGCAACTCAAGCTGCTGGGGGGCCAAACCTTTAAATTGTCTTCCCCCCCCTCAGCAGGCACCAGTCATCTCTGGCAGAAGCCCCTAGTCCCACCACCTTTTGCCCACTGCAGGGCAAAAGCCCTGAGCTCTCCCCCTCACTACAGTAGGCGGGGGGGAGGACATGTGGGGGGCTCCGTGAGCCACACTTTAACTGTAAAAAGAGCTGCAGTTTGACCACCCCTGGGCTAGACCCTTGGCAGATGTAAATCTGTATAATCTAAGCTCCATGCATCAGTGGAGCTGGGCTGAGCCGCCGGTCCTGTGCAGCCAAACCCTATTCAAAAACCTTGGCTCCAGAGCACAAAGCCTGCTGAGGCAAGGTGGCCTAGCTGGGTTTCTGAGCTGTGGGAAAAGCCAACTTTCAGAGCCCACAAAGCATGCTGCCATGGCAACCCCACATGGTTGGGATTCTAAAGGCTTAGCTCAGCTTCCACTCTTTAAAAAAAAAATAATAATAAAGTATGTTTCTAGCCCTTTTCCTTGCAAGGGCCATGCAGGAAAATGTAAAGCAATTGTTGGGATTAAAAATCTGTAAGGCTGGTGTTCAGGCCCTGAGACCCCATGAGGGGAAGGGTCTCTGGAGCCCTGGGGGCTGCAGACGGAGCCCAAATGTCTACACCGCAATTGTATAGTTCTGCAGCCCAAGCCCCATGAGCCTGAGTCACCAGACCCAGGCCAGGTGGAGCCATGCCCCAGGTCTTTTATTGCCTTTTTATCTACCTTAAGGGTATGTCTACACAGTGAGCCTCAGAACCTGGGTTGACAGACTTGGGCTCATGCTATGGCGCTAAAAATAGCTGTGGAGACATTGCAGCTCGTGCTTCCCAGCTCAGGTAGACAGACACACTAGCTGTGCTCGTGTGCTAAAAATAGCTCAGGCTAGCCACCTGAGTACGTAGGCAGAGGCTCCGGGCAGGTTTCTTACCCAGATGGCTAGCCCGAGCCGCAATCCTTTCTACTGCTGGCTACACTGCTAGTTTTAGCATGCGAGCTCAAGCAGAGCGAGTGTCTCTGTCCACTCAAGGTAGGAAGCACGCTCCCACTTGCAGGATAGACATATCCTAAGTCAAAGACTCGGCCTGATTCTTCACTTCCTTACACCGTTTGGAGCCAGATGCACCAGTGGAAAGGAGGTGCAAAATGATGTCATTCTGATTTTGTACTGTCTTATACTCACTTTCCACTGAGGTAAATGATTCATAGATTTTAAACCCAGAAGGGACCATTGGGATCACCTACTCTGACCTCCTGTATAGCACAGGTCATCAGTATTCCCTGAATTCAATTCTGTTTGAATTAGTCTCTTTTAGAAAAATCTCCAGTCTTGATTTGCCAGTCATCTAGAATCCACCACAATACTTGGTAAAGTGTTCCAATGGTTAATTACCCTCACTGTTACAAATGTATTCCTTTTTTCAGGCTGAATTTGTCTAGCTTCAACTTCCAGCCATTAGATCATCTTAGAGCTTTGCCTGCCAGACTGAAGAGCCCATTAGCAAATATTTGTTCCCTGTGTATGTATTTATAGACTGTGCTCAAGTGACGCTTTAATCATCTCTTGCTTAAGCTAAATAGCCTGAGCTCCTTGAGTCTATCATTGTAAGTACATCTACACTGCACCTGGAAGTGAGCCTCCGAGCCCAGGTTCATAGACTTCTGCTAGCAAGGCTCATACTAATGTGTTAAAAATAGCTGTGTAGATGCTGCAGCTCAGGCTCTGAAGCCTGAGGGGAAGGGAGGAATGAAAGTCATGTTTTCCAATCCTTTAATCAACCTTGTGGCTCTTCTCTGAACCTTCACCAGTTTCTCAACATCCATTTTGAATTGTGGGCACCAGAACTGAACACCGTATTCCAGCAGCATCACATTAGTCCAAATACAGAGGTAATATAATGCCTAAAGGGACTGGCATTCCCCTGTTTATGCAGCCAAGGATCGCATTAACGCTTTTGGCCACGGTATCTCACCAGGAGCTCACCTTCAGCTGATTATCCACCAGCAGCCCCAACTCTTTTTCAGGAGAGAGGCTCCAGTCCTGTAAGCATGACCTGCATTCTTTGTTCCTAGATTTATACATTTACCCCTATTAAAACGCATATTGTTTGCTTGTGCCCAGATCTCTCAGTATCAGTAACCAGACTACACAGAGATGCCAGACAGTCAGTGGAGAATCAGGCCCACAGGCTCGGGGGGTGGGGCGGGGAGGGAAGGAGAGGAATAGGAGGAAGAGTGAGGGGAAGTAATAAGACTCCACAGGGAGTGGAGGGCAGTTAGCTCCAGGCTAGGAAGGAGGGTTTCAGGGATTCCTATCTGCTCCCAAGCCTGCTCTCAGGCCCTGCTGGATCCAGCTCTTGCCTTCCCCCTCCCCCAAGTGTGCATGAACTTACATGGGGGCAGAGCCCCCACAATATTTTCATTTCAGAGGTGCTAGCTGTACCTGACCCCCAGGTCTGCTGCCCCTACCCATAGATTCTAATCTTGAGTCTGATACTTGATTAGAATGTGAATACGCACCCTTAACCCAGAAAGCGGGGCTGCACCCCTGAAGCCTGTTTTGAGATCCCCAGAGGGAACCTAGTGGAAAGGATTATGATGAGATCACAGACTTTTCACTAGTTTGAGCAGAGATCTCTCTACATGCAGTTCCCATGGTCTATCTCCAACCCATGGTTATCTCTGTCTTCCACACTTGCCGATATGGGGCTGGTGGAGAGACCTGTAGCCTATAGAGCTGGTGTTTGGTTATGTTATATAGAAACATAAGTAGGCCCAATAACCTATTTCCTAAAAATAGGCTTGACAATAGTCAAGTGAGGTCTGGTAAAATATGAGTGAAGTGAAGTGAGACAAGTCAGAGATAAATTAGAGCCGGGGGTAAATATTGTTGGCCCTCACTGGATTTTACAAGTGTTTTAGATAAAATGTTAATGTTATGGAAAATGCTCTCTCTATATATAATGATAGTTACTAGTATGGCAGCATTTACACAGCTGTTACTTAAAGATGATTTCAAGATTAAATAGCCAATGAGGGAGTAGAAGAGAGTATTTTAATTATGGCAGTGGAAATATAGATATGGTAAAAGGCAGGCTTTATGCTAATTGATTTGGGTGTTATTAGTGATTATAAAAAGGGTAGCATCCTATTTTTAAAATTATGTGCACCCATTTACCAGCAAGGAACCGTTAGAGAAAGGATTATAGGCTAGCCATTCTTACCATGCAGGGAGGGTCCAGATGCATCGTCTCATCTAGAACATGAGTATCAACGCAGTGTTGTGACGCCTGTTTGCTTTAACTAACTGTTTTATTTTAAATAAAGTAGAATTGTCTCACTCATTGTGTCATTCACAGTCCTCCACTAAATTAAATCATGTGTAACCACGCTGGAGGCTTGAACCTTAAAGAACTCAGTAGTTTTAAGGACAAAGCATAAAACCAAACCAATTGGGGACACAGAAATCAAGTTCCAACTGTAACTGAAGGTGTGCAGGGAGAGGGGCAAAGCTCCCCCCCTTGCTTGCACTTGTGTAGTACAGAGAATGCTAATGGGGGCAAGGTGGTAGAATAGCTTAGAGGTTTGTAGTCTTTTCAAATAAATAGAAACTTCAGTAAAAAAAAATATATGTTTAAATCATAGCTGTAAAGCAAAGCCTTCAGTTAAGTGGCAATTCTGAAGCTGACCCAAAGCTCATTGTGGAGAGAATTTTTGTCTAAATCAGAGGGCCTGTTCTAACATGAAAAGATACAGACTTCAGATTAGAGCAAGCCAGAAAAAAAAAAAAAAAGAAAACCATCACCACTTTCATCTGGGACCAAAGGAGGATTTGAACACACGCTTCCAGATACAAAATACTTATTCATTCTCTCACTGGGATGCCCAGTCCCTTGGGGAACTGAAGGCCCAGGTTAAGATAGCCTGTCTGGTAGCATAGTCTTTGGTAACAGTGCTGAGATGGCAGGCCACAGCCAGGGGACAAACTAAGCACTAGTTATTTGTACTCAGTCTGCAGCTGTCCTCTGCAGGACTCCGAAGACAGCATAGGTATTCTAGGGCCAATTCAGAATTTTTCAGCACATTTAATGAACCCCACCACTGGCTCAGGGTCCTGTTGCTGTACAATGCCAAGCCCCCATTAGGCACTGTATAATAAATACTCAATGCTAATAATCTTAGCACTAAGTATCACCATAGCACAAACTTGCTGAGTTCCAGCCTTTTGCCTGCCTTTACATAACACCGCGGCCTGGATGTGGTTCAAGCCCGCTTGACAGCGCAGACAAACAATCCAGTGAAAAATGTGAACCCATAAAACAAGCCAGAGGAAATGTGCCCTATTTGAAAAGAAAAAGGGGTCTTTATATAGTGAATGCTAAGGACTTGAGAGAATAAAGGCGTGTTGTAAAACTTCACATTTCAGCATCCCCAATGTTCCTACCTTTGTTTGCTCTTGTCCTTCCCAGGGGATAAACATTTAGATGATTAGTATAATGAAAAGTTCACTGATATCTCATATGTAATCAGTGGCAGGTGGTGTGTAGAGGGCATTGGGGCATCAAAGCAGAGAAGCACCCACATATACATACATACGCACGTGTGTGTGTCACTAAAAACGAATCACAGACAGTAAATCTATAGGAGCCTGCTATATATTTGCTTTGTTCGCAATTCATATTTAGCAGCAGGTTGTTTTTCTCCACCGGTCCGATGGCACATGTTCAATCTGCACAGTCAAGGTCGGACAGGAGCAGAAGTTGTTTCCTGTAGGGCCTGGGGCATTAGATCCACTACTTAAGCCACAGGCAGTAGTGACGGTGAAAAGTTCTAAAGGCTTTAACTGCCCTGTGTAGACCCTGCTGGTGAACGAGGTACCATTTAGAGCACACTGCCAGGGTCTACACGAGGCAGTTAAAGTGCAACACTTTAGAGTGCTCTACAACTTACACCCCTCCAATCATCAGGATGGACTCCAGGGGGCAGGTAGGTCTAAGGGCACAACACAAGGGGAAGCCAGACACCCCTCTTTCCCACACCCCAAACATAGTGGGAGCAGAGAGAGGGAAAAGTCTCACTCATTTCTGGCGGGAGGGGAGTGGGAGAGGTCACAGCCAGTACCTCTCCTCCTCCCAACCCCCCGCTTCCCCAGCACTGCCAGGCCAGGGCGGGTGGCACGCAGTAGCAGGTCAGCAGAGAGGGAGTTGGGATGCTGCAGTCAGGACCAAGCCAGGGAGTGTTGGGGCCAGAGCCACCAGGAGCACAAGCCAGGACCACCCAGGCAGTGCAGCCCCCTGCAGGGAGCAGGATCTGGGCACAGGACAGGCTCTGTAGGGAGTCAACCCCTGAGCCCTCTTGCTGCCTCTATCTTCTTCCCAACTCCCCCAACTACAACCAGCCACCACAGTACGTAATCAGGCTGTGGTATATTATGTGACCTCTTTACAGTCATTAAATCCCAGTGCTCCATAGCAGCTACTGTTATCTCAGAGGAAGGGTGGTCTCGTGGACTAGGATGCAGTAGATCTGGGTTCAGTTCCAAATCATTGACTTCCTGTGTGACCGTAGCAAGTCACAATCTCTCTCTGCCTCAGTTCGCCAACTCTGAGGGGAGATTATAATACTCCATTCTTCTTCACCTTCTCCTGTCGGTAGCTCTTGTTCTTTGTCTCCAGTCATTCCTGTCAAGTGTTCCTTCCATGCTGACACCAGCCTTCAGGAGGAGGACATGAAGCTTCTCGAACCACCTTTTCCTGGGTCTTCGTCATGGTCCTTGTCCTGTGACTAGAAGACCTTGTACTCTGTGACCAACACCTTGGCCATGGCAGCTCTTCAGGAGCTCCCATCTTGTTTATACAGACCAAGTTCTTCAGGGTGGGGACTATCACTGTGTGTGTGTGTATGTTTAGGGTCCGTAGGCACTACTGTAATATAAATAAATAATTTCCCCTCCTTATTTTGTCTCTAGGCGCTCTGTCTTATGCAGACCTGGGAACAAGCATCACAAAATCTGGGGGCCATTACATCTACCTCCTAGAAACCCTTGGGCCTTTGCCAGCCTTCTTAAGATTGTGGGCTGAATTTGTTATGATCCGGTAAGAACAGTTATGCTTTTCCATAGGTGTGTAAGGACAGGAGTGATATGTCATTGCTGATTTGTATTTATAGTCTCCTCTCTTTAAATCTCTAATTGGGGCAGATTCCAGCTGTGTGGCTAAAGGAGCCAGCTGGTGAATGCAAAACAGTAGCAAACACCTGGACTTTCAAATGGCTAGAGGGAGGATAGAGGGAAAGAAGGGGGGAAGTGGGAACCTAAGACAGAGAAATGGAGGGGGGAAAGGAGGCAGAGGGGGGAAACGAAAGGGTAAAAGGTAAAAAAAAAAAAAAGTGAGATGAAGAATAAAAAAATTAAAAACAAGGAACAGCTTGCAGCAAACGTGGTAATGAGATTGCAGGAAAATGTCCATCTATCTGCCAACACAGCTGGGTTTTCTGGAAAAAGGCTCCATGCTCCTTAGAAATCTGTTTGATATGTGACCTCCTCCTCTCCCACCCGCCCCCCCCCCCAACTCCAATAGCTGCTGGATAAACAGAAATGTCTGCCACAGCACATCTGGGCTTGGCTGTGAGGTCTGCCCCCATGGAGAATGAGATCACAGCTTACGCAACTGAACCCCTGCAGAACTGGGACAAAGTAACCAACCCCCCTACTAAATGGGTACAGTAAATATTTTAAAAAACCACATTGTTTAGCCTGTTAACCTTGCCTGTGTTTATGGCCATAAAAAATGAGAGGTCACAGGCTGAATGGAAATGGAGTCTGAAATATCCTTTCATGCCTATCTATTCATCTGTCTAGATTGTACATAGCCCCCGTCAGCAAAGCAGCCCCAGTTCCTGGGTGATACCTCCAGGTCTGGAGGGAGGGAGAAGCGCACTGGTAGGGGGTGGGGTGTGCACAGCCACTGCCCCACAGGGCACAACACATTTTATTTCATGGGCACTGCATGTCACTGCACTGTGTGTGCTCTCTAGCTCTTTTTCTGTGGTTGGGGGCTGGGGAAAAGGCCTCAGATTCTCACCTCAAGGTTACAAGTTCAAATCCCCTCCTAGGGAAGCAGCAATTGAAAAACAGTCCCACTCTAATGGCTCTTCAGCGACCTCATGGTGATGTGTTAGTAGCATCAACCCATTTCCTACATAAAATAAAGATGGTCCCGTGGGTAGGGCACTAGCCTTCAACTCAGGAGACCTGGGTTTGATACCCTGCTCCAACACAGATTTTCTCAGTCCCTCTCTGCCAAATGGGGATACTCATACTTCCCTATCTCCCGGGGGTGATATGAGGACAAATACACCGCTACCTCAATATAACGCGACCAGATATAACACGAATTCAGATATAACGCGGTAAAGCAGTGCTCCGGGGGGGACGGGGCTGCGCACTCCGGTGGATCAAAACAACTTCGATATAACGCGGTTTCACCTATAACGCGGTAAGATTTTTTGGCTCCCGAGGACAGCTTTATATCGAGGTAGAGGTGTACATTACAGGTTGGGAGGCACCCGCATACTATGATAATAGGGGACATAAGTACAATAAATAAATAGATTACAAGAACTGCTGCCCACACAATCGGCTCCCCAGTCTCAGCAGAAATGCTGGATGGCCCATGAAGACAATTCCCTTTCTCCACCTTGTGGTGGGCCCTTCAGGTACATTGGTGGGGGAGCGTGGGAAGCTTACACAGCTCCAGACCAGCAAGCATAAAGGACTTCAGTTTCCAGAGCTGCCAGTTGGCAACTTCCAGCAGTACTAAGTTCTCTGAAAAATGGGGCTGGAGGTAAATTCAACCCAGGTCCCTAACCCATCTCAGCTGGAGAGCAAAGAGAGCATCCTTAAGACACATCTACACTTTGAGCTGGGAATTACACCTCCCTGCTTGAGTAGCCATACTTGCGCTAGCTCTGATCCAGCTGGCACGTTAAAAATCGTGTCCTCACAGCAGCGTGAGCAGCTAGCTGTCCCGAGTACATGCATCGCATCTCAGACAGGACTGCGATCAGGGTGGCTAGCCCCTTGCACTGCTATTTTTAGTGGGCGAGCTCACCGAGCGAGCATGGATAAATCTCAGCGAGCAGGGAACCACACCCCCAGCTCAGAGTACAGGAATACATACCCTTACTGTTGCAGGGACAAAGACATCGATTGTCCCTAACCTCCCACAGCGAGAAAAATCCTATTCCCTCCAATCTCAGAGGGGGAAAGAGAACAGACAAAGCTGAAGAAGTACCTGTGCTCTGGGAAGACAGTCTCCAGGTCTTCACCTTTCACCAGCGTTAAAAGAAATCTGCGGATGTTTTTCCTCTCTGTGAGTGGGGGCGTCCACACCCTATTAAGGAGGAGGCTAATGAGCTTGGTGATCCCTAACTAGACACACCTGAAAGGTTTCGCTGCTTGAAGGGAAGAAGCTTAACAAGGGAAGGCCTGCCACACAAAGGGGTGGTTACAGGCAGTAGCGGCGCCAGCTCTTCCAGCGCCCTAGGCGGTGGACGGCCCCGCCCCCGACATGCCGCCCCCAACAGCGGCCGCAGAAGGGCCCGCCCCCAAATTTCAAGAGGCGGCCCGGGCGCCGGCGCCCCCAAAATAGCAGCGCCCTAGGCGACCGCCTAGGTCGCCTAATGGGTTGCGCCAGCCTTGGTTACAGGAGAAGACTGCTGTGCCTTAGGCACCTGATTACAGGGATAGATCAGCAAAGGAAATAGGCACTGAGCCAGAAACCCCTGAGACTGCTTGGACCAGGAATGGATCAGGCATTACCAAAAAAAGGGGAGTCTAAGGAAGGACTCCAACCCTGATCAGGACAATAAAAAGCCTACAGAGAAACCAGAACCCAAAGGGGTGAGGGAGAGACAGACCGAGAAACTGAGCACCTTTTCCCCCACCCTTCCTTTCTTTACGTTGTTCCTCCCTGCCCTCAGAGAGGGGAAAGGAACGCTCTGTTCTGGGAGAGACTCTTGTTTAGGCTAGCCCAAACAGGGGAAGGACTCAGGGTTACTCTACACTAAAAGTGCTACATCGGTGCAACTGCACCACTGCAAAGAGCTCTCCCATCTGCATAATAAATCCACCTCCACAAGCAGCAGTAGCTAAGTCAGTGGGAGAAGCACTCCCACTGACATAGCGCTGTCCACACCAACGCTTAGGTTGGTGTAACTTACATTGCTCAGGGAGGTGGCTTATTCGCACCCCCAAGCATGTAAGTTATACCAAAATAAGTGGTAGTGTAGACCTGACCTCAGTGTCAGAAAGGAACCAACTTAAACCACAGTCTGATAGGGACTTCAGGGCCCCCTACCCACCACAAGTGATGGACAATGCAGGCAATTTATGCCTGATATAAGGAAAACAAAAAAACAGAGAGGGGGCTAGAGCTCAGCAGCACTGTTGGGCTCCATCTTGCTAAGTGGTTAGCTGAGATGCAGGAGCTGCAAGCAGCTCAGCAACAGCGGCTCCGGGAGCAATTACTGCAGCAGTGGATCATCCAACAGCAACTCCAAACAATGCGACAGCAAAAGCTCCTGAGGGAGCTGATGAGCCAGCAGGAGTTCCACAAGGAGATGATACAACATAGTGCCAATCTTATGCATTTCAGGAGTCCCTGTGGGGCACACTTCCACCAAGGTGAGTCCCCCACCAATGCCCATGAAGCTAACCAATATGGGGCTGGACAATGATCCTGACATCTTTTTACCACCAAGAGGGTAGCCTTAGCCTCCCAGTAGCCTCCTGAGCAGTGGGCTTTGATTTTGGCTCCATACTCGATGGAACTGACCCAGGCGACCAACCATAACCTGGACTCAGAGCAGGCTAAGGACTATAAATAAGTCAAGTCCACCATTTTGGACTATTTGGACACTTCTGAGGCAACCCACCCTCAAAGATTTAGATTCAAAACCTATCCGAAGGGGGTCATACCCTGCATAGTAGCCTAGTGTTTGAAGGAACACCGTCGGAAGGGACTCCACCCAGAAGAACAGTCCAGGGCCCAGGTTCCTAAGTCAATTGTGACTGCCTTTTGCTGGCAATATCCTTATAAATTGTTCAGAGTGTGGGTATTATGGCACCATGCTAGGACCTTGTCAGATGCAGTACGGTTAATGGAGAGCTTTCTCGCAGCCAAAGGGTCGCTAGAAACAGAAATCGCTATGGCTTCAAATCTGCGCAGGACAGTCCTGAGAGAGACCAGGGAGGCCAACCTCAAAATGGTAACAGCCACCAAACAGTCTCCAAAATAATCGGTCCAACCGCCAGACCATGGGAAGCCCGGGGGGCCTAGGGATCCAGCTCAGACATTACCACCAATGGGACCGTCAGACATCTCAAGGAGCTGAAGTAGGACCTGCAAAGTAGGTCCTGGCCTCTACTCCGCAGCCAAATTTGCCCCCAGCTAAGAAAAGTACCATTGGTGTCAGCCCAGGAACTTGCCACTCCTGTGGGCAGACAGGACACAAAGAAAGAATACCCTCTTATAGAATGTGAGTATAGCCCAGGCCAGACTGCAGAAACGCGCATCCAGAAAATAGCACCCTTCAAGTTGACAGTGTGACAGATTTTTGTTACCAATTTGCCTGGGCCACGGTTGATCAGGCTGGGGCCACAGGATTTTTTAGGGGGAGGAGATGACAAGGCACACCAAAAGTGTTTAAATTTTAAAGCTTTATTGATAAAATAATAAAACAGCAGAGAGTGCTGGGAACGCTTTCACGTTACTTAGGGGAAGAAAGAAAGCGTTAATGCCCCAAGCCCTAACCCACTTTTATACTTACACACGCACGATCCAGACTGGCCAAGTCTGGGTGTAACGTCAGAAGGGGGGGAGGGGGGAGAGAGGAGAGAAGGTGAATGGGAGTGCTGTCCTGGGCCCAGGCCATCCAAGGATCTGCTGTGCTTTTTAAATTGCTTCAGCTTTTAGGAGGGTTTTAAGTCCTGGCTCCTGGGGGGGGGGGGGGGGGGGGGGGG
>QXTE01000173.1:1767185-1996485 GCA_003942145.1 Platysternon megacephalum
GGGGGGGGGGGGGGGGCGGTGCTCCGTTCAGGTGCCCTCTTCCAACCGGCTTTCTGTGGTTTTTTGAGTTTTCCCAAAACACCTGGTTTCAGGGCCGTGAGACAGTTCTGTTTGTTCCTGGTAGACAGAAGGATCTCATGTGTAATATGGGGAGTGGGCTAACTTTTTATATCTTTGCTTCCATTGGTGTGCAATTTTAACAATTTTTTTTAATTAAAAGGTCTGGCCTTACTATGCTAGAAAAATAATGCATTCATTCGTACTGATAAGTATTAAACAGTGTTTTGTTGTTGTTTTTTTGCTTTAGCATGTGTATTAAAACCTTAGTGTTTCCTAATATTGCCCAAAACATTTTGTGTTCCAAGGTGGACAAAGCAAGTATCTGCATTTTAGTACATTCCATAGCTATACCAGTATGTTTTTTTTATTTTCATTTGTTTTTGTATTAGGCTGTCCTATAGCTGGGACATAGAGCTTAATTTATTTTTAATTACCTCCAGGTTTACAGTATGTATAATCCCTGCTCCAAAACCAATTTTTTCCAATATGTTGTCTGCTGCCTGAGGATGTTTTTCTACAGCATTTAATACACAACAATGCTAGCAACAACAAAACATAACATAGAACACAAAACACAATTTTTATTGTGACAGTAGATTCATGGTATTTTGGGTTGCTCCTCAGCTGGTATCAGCTTTTTTTGAAAAACAAAACATGTTTTTACCCCTTTGGAGGTGGCAGATTATTGCTGAAAATATTCCCCCCCCCCCCTTTTTATTTATTTATTTTTTACACAAATACCCTTGCTGATTGCAGGTAAAACAGAGGAATTACCCCCCATATTTTCCAGTGTTTGTTTTATAGGCAGGCCAGATTTTAATGGCTTTTACCTTTATCAGTTAGGTAATTTACATTAGCACAGACACTTTCTGGCTTGCTTTTGGATTTAAAGCTATCAGCAGCTCAGAGACTGTTTTAAAAGGGACACAATCAACTTTTACCAGAGTTATGATTACTTTTGACTTTTAACTTCTGCTTTCGAAACACACAGTGATTTGAAAAAGAAAACATCCGATTGTGGCTCCCTTTGGCAAAGTGACAGTTGGATTACACAGAGCCACCTGAAGGCTCAGTGTGGGGCATGGTCTCTCTCTCTTTTACTACAGCTTTTATCTGCTATTTTTTTACCAAAAAAAACATTTAAATTTTTTATCCATTTTTCTGGCTTTGACTGCCCTGATGGAGCCACAACTTTGGTCTTTATTTAAAACATTTTAAATTTTGTAAAGCATTGAGTTACCTTAAGGGTTAAATGCGAAATACCAAAGTTAAACAACACTAGTTACCTGTGTTTGGCAAAAGTGTTCTTTGGTTTTGCAACTTTGAATGGAAAATTCAAAGGGATTTCAGTGGTATTATTTAAAACACCACCAATTTATTTTAATCCACAAAACAAAGATTGTACACACCAGGAGTGGTTTTTTTTAGCAAATTTGACTAGCTTGTTCATAGTCGAATGATTTTATTTAGATAACCTTTTTGCCTGGATTATTTACAGACATTTTTTTAGAAAAGGGCCCATTTTTCCTTCAGAATGGCTGCAAAGAAACCAAGAATTTATTTGTTTTTGAACACTTTTTTTTTTTTTTTTAACATTTTTCCAAAGTTTTACTGCTTAATTACCTCCAGACTCTGCAGAGTTAACTTCTTACCTACTTTTTTTTTTTATTTCTGCCACTATGTGCTCAGGGCTTGCAACCTGCTTTTTAATTTTTTTAACTGTTGCCTGCCTGCTTGTCTGGGCCCGATTTTGTTTTTCTCGTTGAACCGTTTATTTCCATGGGCACAAGCTTTGTTTTACTACCAATTTAGCAAGGAGGGTGAGCTCCTTAACTAGCCTTTGCCCTCCTGGTCCCTTTCCTCTTTATAATCACCCCCATGGGGTGCTCTTCTTGTAGTTGAGGGTGCCGTACATACAACCTTCTCCCCCCCTTCACCCGCTGGACCTCTCCTCAGTCTTAATGAGGGCCACTATAGGGACGCAAGGTTCCGCCCAAAATTGAGGATCTTCACAAAGGGAGAGATCAAAGCCCTTACAAGGTTCACCCAAATCATCCCCCGTGAGGCTCGCCGCCTGGACCGAACACACGGCTAATTGACGTTTTAACTGTTCCATTTTCTTTTCATGGCAAGCACACTGCCGTTGCGGCATATGCTGGGCACGAATGGTCAAGTCTTTGACGAGTCCCCGAAGGACCGGTACCTGCTTAGCCAGTGCTTCCAGGCAGGTGCGTTCCGCCTTTTTTGCCTGGAAGTCCTGTCTCAAGGCTTGCAACTTGTCCGGGCATAGGCTTGGGTTGCTGCCTGGTTAGTAATCTGCACTTTCAGTTGCTCAATTTCCCCTCCAGATGCCAGGTACACACCTCTTCCCTTCTTCCCAACTCCATTTTTTATCCCGACAACATGAGATCCCACAGCTGCCCCTAGGTTTTTACCCTTCTGCTTTTCATACTCAGTATATAGATCTAACAAATCCGGCCAAGAATGCACTCTCCTCTGAAGCTCCATCATGGAACCCCAGGGATTGTATCCCACCTTGGCGAGAGGCCTCTCCAGCTGGGAGAGGTTTTCACCCCCCCTTTGAAAGAGGCAGCAGGGTTCCGTCCCTCATTGCTGCCTCCCCCATGGCTCGGGCATCAGGTCCACCTGCCTCCCATGACGCCAGCTGACCGAGCAGCCAGACTACCGTGTCCGCGCTCCCTAAAGCCCGTACGTCCAGCATTGAACCCATCGCTGATCGCTCCCGAGTCCGCAGCTGTACCCTTCTGTTTCCTGAACATGCTGACCCAATCCGTTGGTACAACTTCTAAAAAATTTTAATCACTTGAGATTTCACGTTGCTCACCTCGGCACCGGGGCTTACCATGTTCACCCCCCTGGGCCGGAGGGAGAGATGCTAAGGTTACTGGCATTTAAAGAAACTAATGAAAAATGCCCACATAAATGACATGACATTTCAATAATCTGCACTCAGATTTTCACCCTTATGGCTTTCTGCTTCAGTGAGACAGTTTAAATATTCCCTTTAATGATTATTTAGGATTAGGATATTCAACTGGAGATGAAGGTATGACCTTATAAAACATTACAGATATGTTGAGAACATTTCCACAAAATATACAGTGCGGATCTACCTTCCCAGGGGACTCCCTAAGGGGAGGGGGCCATTGGGTTGTAACAACAGTACCGGTGATGATCCAAGGGAAAAGCGTTCAAGGACTCTTGGACTCCGGCTGCAGTCAGATAGTATCCAAGTCTCCTTGGTATGAGATGATGGCACCCATAGAAGGCATCCGAAGGAGATGAGTGGGCCAAGGAAGGAAGGGTGGTAGAAGAGGAGATATAATGTGGATTGGGGGGGCGGGAAGTGTTTTCCCCTGTCTAACATGCTTTGAATTTCTATTTTGCTTTCCAGTCCTGCCAACATTGCCGTCGTGTCCTTGGCTTTCGGTCGTTACTTAATTGAGCCTCTCTTCACCCCTTGCCATGCCCCTGCCCTGGCTGTGAAGCTGGTCACCACCACTGGCATCTGTGAGTAACCCTCAAAAACAATCAAAGCAAAAGTGGGGAAGGGGAAAAAAGCAGGTTCGATTGGCTATTCCTGGTATGATTCCGCCTTACCTTGTTTTCTGCCTGTGTCAGCAAGGATTGCCCTTTTCCCATGTCTGTCAAGCCCCATACAAAGCAATGTATCTGTAATGTCACCTCCCTATAGTAAATCGGGGCGTAGCCATGGGTGGGCTGTGGCCCACCCACTTAGCCTCCACGCCCACCTGAGCGTCACTCAGGCATCTGAAATCTGGGCCGGAGCCCCCCAAATCCACAAGCTAAGAGGGGGTGAGTCATCCCAGGTGGGGGGGCGGATCTGGGTGGGGCTAGCACTGGGGCCAGAGCAGAGCCAGGCCGAGCACCTAGACACATCGCTGGGCTGGGCTGGGCATGAGCAGGGCGCCGGAGACTGGGGCAGTAGCACGCAGTGCAGGATGCAGAGACAGCAGCACCGGCAGGACAGAGGGACTCGGCCGTGCGGGTGGAAGACACCAAGCCAGGGTTGGGAGGGGTGGGCAGAGCTTGAGCGCCTGCAGGGCCTCCCTCCACCCCATGGGCGCACCTACAGCCTGTGCGCCTCGGGCAGCCTCACCTTCTAGTGTCTGCTGAGCAGTAAGGACCGGCTGGAGTGGGTGGAGAGAGGCAGGCCCCCCGATCCCTCATGCACCACAGTCCCATCCCTGCGCCCCCCAGTTCTGTCACCTCACCCACATCCCGTGGCCCCTTGGGTCCTGTCCTTTCCCCCCCAAAATCTGGCCCTCGGCCTCTGCCCTCCCCCATCCAGCCCCTCTTCCCCAGTTTTCCCTCCCCGCTCTGGATAAACTTCTCTCTTCCCAAGATGGTGAGGCTCAGGGAACCGGTTTCCCTGGCTGGATATCCTGTGGGGGAGGGGAGGACATAGCCTTTGGACTCTGCTCAACTGAAGGCGGGGGGGTGTCAGTGCCTATTATCCCCCCTGGCCCTAAGGAATGTGGGGAATGTCAGCCCACAGGGGGGGAACCTCTTTTACCCTGGCAGCTACCCACACTGGAGCATAGGGGTTGGGTCCTGGCCCCATGCACGTGCCCAGCTTGGCAGGTGAAGCCCTGTGTCTGGGGGCACCAGTGCTAGGAAGAGAGTGTGGCGTCAGGGGAGAAGCTGAGCGAGCACAGTCTGTCATTGCCCATCCACCTGAAAGTCAGGGCCCAGCCAAATTTCCACTCCTAGCTACGCCACTGTGCTAAATCATCAAAATCCTGCAACCACACCCTCTCAGAATAGTCAGTGTTTGCCTCCATTAGGCTAAGTAAGGGGGGGATTTAATTTCCTTGGGCAGGAAGTGTCACTTCCTATGCGTTTGTGTAGAGCCTGGTACAACAGGATCCCGATCCTGACTGGGGCCTCTGAGTGTTACAGTACAAAGAAATCAAAAGCTAGCGCAGTAGAGGCCAAGGACACATTGTGTACATAAAGCACATAGGCTGGTACAGTATTTTCAAAGGAGTGTAAGGCAGTTAGAGGCCCAAATCCCTTTGTTTCAACGGAGATTGAACATCTCACTCACATTTGTGAGTTTGAAAATCTCCCCCATAAAGAACAAGAGTCAAACCCCTCCTTGGATGTAATGTTCAGTTACAACAGGACACTTATCTGTCTCCTCATAAGCAACAGGCTTAGCACTCTGAGGTCATGTGAGATATTACACTACAAAGTTCCAAACACGTGCACTCACTCCCAGAAACTAGAGACTAAAAACACCTGTCAGGCCGACCAGGGCCGGCGCAAACCCATTAGGCGACCTAGGCGGTTGCCTAGGGTGCTAACGTTTAGGGGGCGGCGACCGGATCTTCGGCCGCCCCAGTCGTCGTTGGCATTGCGGGGGCAGGACCTTCCGCCGCCTCTGTCAGGGGCGGCATTTCGGGGGCAGGACCTTCCGCTGCCTGTTGGGGGCAGCATTTCAGGGGCAGGACCTTCTGCCGCCTAGGGCGGCAAAAAAGCTGGTGGCACTCCTGAGGCCGACTAGCCTATCCCCTCGTGTTTGCCAAGAGGATGAGGACTTTGTCTAGACCAGTTTACAGTGATCTAAGATATGGGATTTGTACAACTGCCCCAGTACTGGACTCCCCATGAACATAAAGCTCCCATTGTGGGGAACATCAATACCAGGCTCCCTAAGAGGAACTTCCAAGATGAGGGGTCATAGAACAAAATAGTGACCTCACACTAGCCCTGCCCAGAAGTGAATTCAGTATATTCCAAGTAGGCTCTTCGGGGCCATAGAGAGAAATTATCACTTCCCTCCTTCTGGAGGGCATTGCCAGCATGCATGCAACTCCAACAATATTGAAAACCTATGCAGCCAGTTTCCAGCTCTCCTCAGCCCTGAATATCAGGGTTTGGGATTATTTTAGACATGTATTTTTCAACTTGTATCTCATCTTAGTTATTTCCTCCTCAAGTTGCTAATGTCTTACTATCCTCACTGGTGTTTTCAACATGTCACAGTTCAGTATCCTCTAAAAACATAAATTAACATGCCACTGTGCTTACACTTTATTCCAGATCATTCATGAAGATGTTAAACAGGACAGGCGCCAATCTTATTTCCTACTGAACCTCAACTAAACACCTCCCCACACATCCATACCTTGCCATTTACCATAGAACTGTAAGGTTAGAAGAGACTGCCAGGGTCATCTGGTCCAACCCCCTGCTAAGACTCTTTACTTAATGCCTTCGACTTAGATTTCAGTCTACATGAATAACACTGTTCTTCTGCTTCTTTTCCTTCCCTCCAAGCCTTAATCATTGCTCTGAACTGCTGGAGCATCAGCTGGTCTGCAAATATACAGACCATTCTCGCAGTCCTCAAGATGGTCACCATTGGCCTGATTATTGTCCCTGGGATGATGGCGCTAGCTGAAGGTAAGACAACTGCAGCCTGTGTGTGACGCGAGACTGGAAGGGGATAATAGCAGGAGACAGACAGAGGTAGGGGGGTCCTAGGGAGAGGCACAGACAGATGAGAAGGGAGATAGAAAGTAGAGAACAGAGTCAGAAAGAGACCAGAAAAAGAGAGGGCTTGAGAATTTTAGCCAGGAGAAAAACCTCTACTAGAAAAAAAAAACAAAAAAAAAAAACCACACACACGCTTACCTGTGTCCTGCCCTCAGCCCATTTCTCTTGCACTGTCCTTCAGTTCTTCTTTTGTCTGCCAAGGGAGCCAAATCTGAACAGCCCTTCCAAAGTAGGCTGTGTTGTTTGACTGGATTTCTGGTCACTTGCCAAGCTAGGCAGTGCATGACAAGAACATCTGAAATGGAAGCAGCATGGTCAACATGCAGACATATCTCCCTACGTCCCACTGTTTAGTCCATTTGTGCCAAGCCACCGCCTTAAACGTTACCCTCTCAGGAGCAGTAATGAAATGGGAAGTACAGCATTGCAGAACATGAACTGCAATCACCCAGGAACTTGGTGAAAATAGGTGCTTTACCATAGTCCTTGCCCCCCTCCCAGCCCCTCGGTCACACAACAGGTACTTGGCTGCATTGTTCCTACCTCACCTAGGATGGGCAGTGGCTAATACCCATTCCCAGGGGAGAAGGAGATGAAGGCTTCATGTCCTTGAATCAATTGCTAGTCAAGCAGATGATGCAGGCCTTGGAATGTTCCATGCCAGCTCAATGCAGGTTTGGACTTGTCTTTCTTTCTGAGAAATATGAAATGGAGGCACATTCAGTTTGCAGCAGAGCTCTGACATTGATGGATTGCACATCATTTAAAAATAGTATTTCTGTGCAGACTGATGTTGGATCAGAGGCATCTTTAATCTAGCAGGCAAAGGCATAATAAGATCCAACAGCTGGAAGCTGAAGCTAGATAAATTCAGACAGGAAGTAAGGTCTCTTCTTAGCAGTCAGGGTAATTAATCACTGGAACAGATTATCAAGGGATATGGTGGATTCTTCACCCTTGAAAATCAAATGGGATCTCTTTCTAAAAGATGTGCTCAAGCTCAACCCCAAGTTATTGGTGGGGCTGCATTAGTTACTGGGTGAAAGTCTGTGTTTTGTTATGCGAGAGGTCAGACTAGATGATCATAACGATCAATTTTGTCCTTAATCTTTGAAATTTGAGGAGTCAGTTTAGACTGGCTCTGTAGAGTCTCTCTGAGCTAGCACTGTGCTGTCAGAGGTACGGCAGTGGCTTTGCTGGTTGAATTCTTAGCACCAACTTCTCAGAGACCATCAGATTTATTTGTTGTATTTCCATCTCCTCTCAGGTCACTATGAGAATTTCCAGAATGCTTTTGACACTAGCTCGCTGGCTCTGGACAAGCTGCCTCTGGCTTTTTACTCTGGAATGTTTGCCTATGGAGGATGGTAGGCTTCCATATCTACACTGGACCACATCTATTCCAGTCACTGATGAAAGCCAGATAAGTCCCAAAGAGTTCAAATCGCTGCAATATGGAACTTGTGTGGAGCCTGTCTCATCGCAGTTACACATTCAAATGCACCCTGGATCAGCAATGGCCAAGTCATTGTAGTGACTGTTTACCTGTCCCCTAGATATTGGACTGAGACCATTTTACTTAGGCAAAACATCATTCGAGGGCCAAATGAAGTAAAGTTGGGGACCTCCAAAGAGCACCTCTGCTCTATCTTACATGTTACAAAGGAAGCTCATGTCCAGAAAATAAAGAATGATTTTGCAGGGTGCAACTCAGAGCATCTAAATCCTTAATACTGGGGGGGGGGGGCAGGGGATGGAGGGAGCTCCGATCCCAACAGTTTGATTTTCTAGGAAGAGATTCTTCCCTCACCACCACCCTTAAGAGGAAGCATTTGACTTTCTTTGTAGAAAGTCTCTCTAAAGTTATGTAGTAAGACACATGGTCTAAGAAAGGGTGCCCCTCCATTTGCGAAGCAAACACCCAGATGCAGCTCGGGAACAGTGACAGATGCATAACCTGTTCCATCTCACTCTTCAAAGCCCAACATGGAAAATGGAATCTCAGGTCCAGACACTTTTCTCTTCTAATTGCAGGTTCTATGTCAACTTTGTAACTGAGGAAATCATAAACCCTGAAAGGTGAGTACCATGGCCAGCTGCTTGAATTCATATCTGGTAGATAAACAAACCACTGAAGAGGATGTTGATTCCCGTGCTCCAAAGCTGGAGCAGCGTAATACAAGCTGTTAAAGGGCACAAACTCACTTCAGCACAACAACATGCCAGTTCATAGAAGTCTGAATATTTTTCATATTGAGATTTGACTTGGGTGGAATTCATTTATGCACATACCGGCTGTCGTCATATTGGAGCAGACCACAGGCCTATCAAGGCCTGTTGCCTAGCTTGCATGGTGGTCGTGAGCCTGATGGTTCAGTGGAGGAGGCTTTGTTGGAGGGGCGGGATTTCTTCTTGACCCCATTAAAGAAAAACGTACGTTTTTAACCAATGGGGTCAGTCCCAGGATAACCACACTAGCTGAGAATTGGGCTTGGTTAGTGTTCTCAATGCCTATTACGCTGTGCTGTACAGCATCACCTGACTCAACCCTCTTTGAAGTAAAGTTACAATGAGCACCAGTTGTTGTTGTAGCCATGTCGGTCCCAGGATATTAGAGAGACAGAGAGGGGTGAGGTAATCTCATTTATTGGACCTCTTTGTAAGGTCGAAAGCTTCTCTTTCTCTCTCTCTCTCTCACCAACAGAAGTTGATCCAATAAAAGATATTACCTCACCCACCTTGTCTCTCTAATGAGCACCAAGGCAGGAATTTCATCCCATTGCCAGTGGATATGTAGGGATGAAAAAAGTGACTCTCTCAGAAGGGGAGAAGAGATATTTAGGGCTGATCCAAATGAAAAGCCTCTGATTTTTCCCTTTACAGTGAGGTTTATTCTAATTGTAAATAGGGTTTTAAAAAAAGGACCTAAAACGAGCTCCAATTCCCATAGCAATTCTCCCTCAGCGACTGGGTGCCTAAAATTAGACGCTTTAGCCTACCAGGTTTGGATCTTCATAGGACGTCTTGCTGATGCAATAGAGCAGTGCTTCTCAAAGCCGGTCCGCCGCTTGTTCAGGGAAAGCCCCTGGCAGGCCTGTTTACCTGCCGCGTCCGCAGGTTTGGCCGATTGCGGCTCCCACGGGCCGCGGTTCGCCGCTCCAGGCCAATGGGGGCTGCGGGAAGGGCGGCCAGCACGTCCCTCGTCCCGCGCCGCTTCCCGCAGCCCCCATTGGCCTGGGACGGCGAACCGCGGCCAGTGGGAGCCGCGATCAGCCAAACCTGCGGAAACAGCAGGTAAACAAACCGGCCCGCCAGGGGCTTCCCCTGAACAAGCGGCGGCCCAACTTTGAGAAGCACCGCAACAGAGGACAAAGGGGACCTACTCACATTTAGCCTTTAGTACCTCCTGACTAGGAAGTATTATTTTAGGCACAGCTCTCTTCTGCCCAAGACAAGTATGGGTATTTTGGAAAAAGGTCTGAAATGAGAGCCACAAGAAAAAATGTCACCACAAGGGAATTTAACAATTGTTTGCTATAACCTCATTCTCACGATTCTGCATTTACATAATCAGCAACCTACAATCATAATCAGGAGATGCAACGCAGGTTCTAGAGCTGGGCAGGACACTGTTTTCCTATCGTGGTAAAAAAAATTCAAAATTTCAAATTTTCTTGTCCTGAATAGGGACAAAAAGTTGAAATCTCAAATTTTCATGAACCAACAACTGGGAAAACAATTTCACTTTCGGTCAATCAAAAACATTTCATGTAACCATTTTAAAATGTTCTGTTGTGTCTTTATTTCTCTATAAGTAGCTTAGGTTTCTAAACAAAAAGTCATTTCAAAGCAAAACCAGATTTTTCCATTTTGGAAGCGTCAAAATGGGATGGTTTGACAATTTCAAAATTTGTCCAAACCAAACCTTTCCCACAAAACTTCTGGTTTAATAGCCACATTTTTTCACTGAAAAATGCAATGTTGCAAATTCCCAACCAACTCTACTATATTCACATGGGATAGAGGTAAACCTGATGGACAGTTGAGAGGTGCAACAAAAGGGTTGTTTTTATTCTATTGTAGGAATATCCCGCTGAGCGTGATAGTGTCCTTGCTCATTGTTACTCTAGGGTACCTTCTCACTAATGTCTCCTACTACGCAGTCCTGACAGCAGAGGAAGTGCTGGCCTCTGAGGCTGTGGCTGTGGTGAATATGGTCCTTTGTTTTTATTGGATATTTTCAGTGTAACACAGATAGTTCACATCTGGGACCAGAGGGGCTACTGGAAAGAGGCCAGAGATTCATTAAAGGAAGGAACAGACTGCAGATTCTTATGCCGGGGCAAATGTCTGTTTAAACATATGGCAAGAAGGAAGAAGTATAAAGGAGATGGTCTAGGAATAGTATAGCTCTCATAAGGCGTCTCTGTCCTCTTTAGCAAGACAAAATATACTTACAGCCACTGGATTGCAGGGGTTTGCCCCCAATTTTTCATAGGGTTTATATGATCCATTACCCCTTCCACTTTTTGTCCCCCAGCCTTGCAGGCTATAAATTTATATAAAGTTATTTATACTGACAACTTTGCTCCTGCCTCCCAGCAATTCTTCTGAAATGACTCACCTGTTGGATTGCTTGTAAGGTTCTCTTGCCTCTTAGTAATAATGGAGATGGGATTATCTTGAGGTGGTGATAAAACCTGGCTTTTCCACCAGCGCAATTATAGAAACAGACATGTGAGACAGGGGTAACTAACCCTGAATAACTGGGTTCTCTATTTTTTTCTCCCAGAGCTTTGTAGATCGAGCTTTTAAAAGCATTTCCTCAGCAATTCCAATCCTGGTTGCTCTGTCCTGCTTTGGTTCTCTGAATGGAGGAATCTTTGCAGCTGCAAGGTAAAAGCCTGTCCTTTCTAAAACCAGCTAATCTTTAGTTCAAACGCACTTTCTGCAGCCCTTGATTTCCTAAAAAACATTCATGTCAATCAATGGACTGAAGACACCCTATCACTAGCGAAAGTTATATTAATGCTGTAACAAATATCATGCCATCAGAGCACTTCACACTTAAGGTTGCCATCTATGTTGTATGCCTCTCGTGGCTTTCGTTTTGCTGGTGTGGTTTGATTTCTTTCATTGTCTAACATGAAGCTTAAGGGGAAACTCAAGAGCCAGGGAGCTGCAAAAACACACATGCTGTATCATGAGCTCCCCCTGCTGGTGATGAGTAATATTGTATCTATCTTGGTTTCTACAGCTGGTCAAAATTTTTCCAACAACAACAAAAAGGCACATAATCAGAAATATTTTCATTTAAAAAAATTCCAAAATGTAACTGAAAATTTTGTACAAAATGAAAGTTTTTCACAAAATATGCTTACCTTCTTTCTATCTAGTTCTGCTTCTTTCTAACAGGATGCTGTTTGCAGCTTCCAGGGAAGGACAGTGGCCTCCACTCTTCTCCATGATCCATAGGCGAAGAAACACCCCGTTCCCAGCCCTTTTATTAATGGTGAGCAGAGCTTTCTGGATTCTGAATGAGGCTTGAGGGTTTTTTAACTCTCATTCTTAGACAATGAACTCATCTGCCCTTCCCACCCCCACACTAAGCCCATTTCATTAATGGACTATGATAATATAAAAAATTCAAATGTGTCCTTTACTATGGGGTAGCACCTAAAGCTCCACTGTACAAATGTATCATAAGTGACGGTTCCTGTCCCAAGCAGTTGATGGTCTTCGGGGGTGTCTACACTGCATGCTTTTTTTTTTTTTTGGTACCTACCCATGTCGCCTCTCCCCCAGCACAGGTATAAAGAGCAGTGTAGCTGGTGAGGCACAGCGAAGGTGAGTAGAGAACAGACGCACCTGAACGGTGTGGTGGGTATGTATGTGAGGATCTACTTTACAGGCTCTCTACTCACCCAAGCCATGTCTCCCTGTCTACACTGCTATTTTTAGGGCTGTAGTGTCCCACTGCCTCCCTGCAGCTGGAGCCTCCCCCCCCGCCGCCACACACACACAGGGAAAGACACTGGCTGTGGGAAGTTAGCAGGGAAAGGCTGTTCCAGCTCCCTGTTGTTGGAGCCTATACCTGCAGCAGGGAAAGACCACGTCAGAGGGGTTTCCTCGTTGCATCCCCCCACCAGAGCCTTTCCCTGACACATGAAGCTACACACCTCGGTGTGGCTGCAGCTCACTTTTAACTATGGCACATAGCTACCCGTACCCAGCGTGCTGTGCAGCGCTGACATAGCCTAGAAGACAAGACAGCACAGGTGAATGAGACAGGGGAGGGGTAGAGAGTAGCAATACCAATGTTTTTGCACAAACTAGCTGCGAGTGTCATTCTTAACCAGTCACTAGCAGGGATCACAACTCCCACCTGCCTAGCCCTTAACAGATGGCATTGTCTGGTCTGCCCCCACAGACTGGAATTCTTAACTGGCCTTCCCACTGTCCACACAAACCCCCTGCCATCATAACTGGCACCGTTCAGTGCCCTCGCTGCCCAAGAAGGCAATGGGTATGCTGGCTGAACTACTGTACCTTCTTCAGAGCAGGGGTCGGGACACTTTGGTGGGGCAGCATATGGGAAGCTTGCACTGCTACTTCCCATGTTGTAGCTGTTCATTGCCTAGACAGAAGACATCAGTTGACAGCAGTATCAAACCTACCACTCTGTAGGAGTGCTAAAGTCACATGAACACATTTTTATAGAAGAAAAAACTCCTATTTGGAATCCAATTGTGCAGTAACTAATCTATAGGACAAGAGATCTGATTTCAGAGCCCTGGACATCACTTCCTCCCCTCCTTTGTTGGTCACAGGAAGTTGTTGTGTCTTGTTTCATATTAAATTGTAAGCTCTTCAGGACAGGGGCTGTGTTACCGGTTTGTTACCACACAGCATCTAGCACAGTGTGGCCCTGGTGCCTTCAGGTGCTACCACAATAGAAGAAAAGCCCTTCAAAGATCCTTGTGGCACCAAGTAACCTGAGACTAATAAAGTGCCTCCTGGAGGGGTCCAAATTCTAGCTTTGGTGGACTTTGCATCAAAGGAAAGGGTTGGCTTTTCATCCATTTCACATGAGAGAGAAATTTTTCAAAGGGCAATTTGACACCCAACTCCCATTGACAGTCAGTGGGAACTGGAAACCTAACTCCCATTTGTTCCTTTAAAATCTCCTCCTAAACTAAGGTTTTTTTTTTAAAAAAAAAAAACCCTTCTCAACTCAGGGTTTCTTATAGTGCCCCATGAACACAGGATCTAAGAGTTTCCCAAGCAAACTAAATCTGCACAGTAAGGACTTAGGTCTCCTGCTCTTTTCACTTATAGGAGGCCCTGTGATTTAGTTAATACCATACTTGCACATGTTGAGAAAACACACCAGCACCATTGAGGAGACGGAAAGAACATAAGACAATAGCACTTTATAACTGTTGTAAGACCTACACAAGTAACACAGGGTGGAAAGGAAAAGAATCTTCCCTAGGTGTTACTACAGTGCTGACTACTGCATTTTTGTCTGTGTCCTAGTTGCCTCTGATCTTCTTGATGGTGTCGATTGGCGATCTCTATGGCCTATTGAACTTCTATAGCTTTTCACGCTGGCTCTTCATAGGACTGGTGACCCTGGGGCTCATGATACATCGTTATCGGCATCCTGAGATACCAAGGCCCTTCAAGGTACAAGGAGACCCAGCTAACGACAGCTACGCAAAACAACACAATGTGGGGATTTTGAAAAAGGAGTAGTTTAGATGTGAAAGGATAGAGATCGGCAAAAGCGGCTGCATGAGATCAAATGGTCCTCCAGTATTCTGTACTTGTTTCATCTGGAGACAAGGAACCCAAATGGCAAACTACTGTAATTATAGTGAGTTAGATAAGGCCACTAGTTTGTTTCTGTTTATAGAATAGCAACAATTGCAGCCTCCTGGCTATTTGCAAAACTTGCAGGAGTTCAGTACTGATATAGTTAATGGCAGTGGTAAGACATGAAAAACATAGCTGATTTTGCTTAAGTTTTGTATCTGAGCAGCCAAATGCTCCTACTGACCCACAACAAGTGACAGCTGCAGTGTAGAAAATGACCATATGATGCTTTCCCCCCCGAGCACAGCAACACTGAAAAATGCAACCAGCTGAATGAAAACTGTATGCATGTCAAATGTTCAGCACAGCTCTCGCAGCTGCAACAACTCATTAAAGTCAATGGAAATCATGCAGGTAAAACTGCAGAAATCTGAAACTTAGCCCAGTTATGTTAAGCTTTGTTGCAACAAAAACCAAAGATCAGTACAAAAACAATCCAGTCACGTGGATCTCAAACCAGAATAATGCTCTCTGTATTCTGAAGTTCAGATATTTTCAGGACTACTGTAGCTTAGAAAGTGAAAACACTACCATGCAGTTTCAGTGCTTTGTACAAATGTCTTGTTTGTTGTTGCTTGATATTATGACAGCAATCTATTCAGTACATGACTGCAAGCTCTGCCAGCCGACTGCTTAGAAAGACCTTCCATTTCCTAGATTTCCTCTCTTTTCTAGGTGCCTCTATTCATCCCATTGGTTTTCACAATAATATGTTTCTTCATCGTGGGAATGTCCCTTTATTCGGACCCTGTGAACACAGGTATTGGCTGTGCCATAACTCTGACTGGTCTGCCTGTCTACTATCTGGTGGTCCAGAAATCAAGAATACCAGCCAGCTGCAGTGCAATGTTCAGTAAGTACAGGCAGTAACTTTAGATCTAACACCGAATGTCTTTCTAAAAAATAGGCTCTTGTCCAAACAGGGGCGGCTCTAGCTTTTTTGCCACCCCAAGCACGGCAGCGACGCAGCCTTCGGCGGCCTGCCTGCGGGAGGTCCCTGGTCCCCCGGATTCGGCAGCTTGCCTGCGGGAGGTCCGCCGGTCCCGCAGATTCGGCGTACCCACCGCCGAATTGCCGCCGAATCCACGGGACTGGTGGACCTCCCACAGGCAAGCTGCCGAAGGCGGCCTGACTGCCGCCCTCGCAGGGACCAGCAGGGCACCCCCCGCGGCTTGCTGCGCTGGTGCCTGGAGCCATCGCTGTGTTCAAACATGTGTAATGCAGGAAACTCACTGCTAAGGTTCTATGGCCTATGTTAATGCACGTGGTCAGACTAAATGATCACCATAGTTACTTCTGACCTTAAAAAGGAAGAGATTCATAGACTCAGACTTCAAGGCCCATGATCCTCTAGTCTGACCTCCTGCACATCGCAAGCCACAAAACCTCACCTACCCACTGCTGTTACAGGCCCTAACCTCTGCCTGAGTTACTTGATTTAAATACTTCAAGTTACCGAGAATCCACCATTTACTCTAGTTCAAACCAGCAAGTGACCCCTGCCCCACGTTGTACTTGTGAAGCAGGGATATTTTAAAGCGAAAGTGTGAGTCTTGCATATTCCCATGCAAAATTATGCATACACTAGCAGTGACTCACCACAAACATCCAATTCTAGGATTAAAAAGTGTCATTACCCTTCCAACCACAGTCAATAGCAGTAGGCTAGACAGCACTGCAATTATAATCTCCTCACCCTTTATCCACTAGCCATATTCTGTCCGATTCAGGTTCTTACAACTTATCACTATGCACCTGTTGTCCTGGCCCACCGTCAGGCCTATTTGGGAAATAAGGAAGAGTTCTCCAGAAAAAGCACACACAAGACCTTTCTTATGCAACAGGTTGCAAGTCATATGTATTATTCTATTACAGCAGCACCTTGATACCATAAACCAGGGCCCCATTGTACTAGGCACCCCCTGGTAAGTAGAGGTCAAATAAAACTGCACTGGAAGCCACATAGGAATACTTTAAGGTGGCTATTTAAGACAGAGGGTTGCACAGGGGAGTTGGTCCTTGGTGCAGTTTTCACTAATTCTGTATAAGAGGTGTGGCAGAAGGAGTGCTGGGGGACTCTCTGGACAGAGATTGCCCTAATTCAGCAGTTTTCATTTATGGAATAAACTTCCCCTTCCCCACCCCCAAAGTGGCTTCCTTTTCAGACAGTGTTTTCTCCTCTCACCTCTTCATTGCATTGTGTTTAGATTCCATGACGGTGAAGCTACAGGTCCTGATGGAAGTCATCCCACAGGAAATCCAGACCTACTGAAGGTCTCTTGCATCAGTGCCCAGACTTCAGATTTAACACAAAAAGACCCATTCTTGGCAGCAGCTGGTAAAGAATCCAAGCAATGGGATCCACAAGACCTTCAATAAGATCAGACCATAACATTAAAATAGCCTTGGTCCCCACTTAACATTAAAAATGGTCACCTTCATGAACCCTTACCTAATGCTGGTTTGTTCAGATGCTCGCGTATAAAGATGTTTCTTTTTAGAGTCAGACTACTTCAGTAATGTTACAATCCAGTACTCCCAACACCAATAATTCACTACTGTGGGGGTGAATCTGAAGTCAAACTGGATGGTGGCATTTTCTGATAAATGGAGCAAAGGACAAAGCTACCTTCAATGCATATCATTATACGAAGGAATAACAGGGAAAGGGAATAAGAAAATATGATAATTTAGAGAAGAAATAGTTTTCCAAAACCCTTAAAGTATGCCTGAGCAACTTTCACGTTGAAGCTGCCCAGCACAGACTGAGCGAGAGTGGCCATGGAGTCTTTCAGTGTATGGAGGGACACATCAGTCTTCTCATCGAACAAATTGGTTCAACCCAGCCACAATGGGGGAGATCACTCTATCAATAAACTTCTGAACTTCACAACCAAGCAAAAGAGGATTGGGAGTAGTGTTCATTATAAAATGATTGTGCAGGAGGTCACTACTAGCCCTAACCTTTAGGCATTAAGTTTATTCTCAAACAGTAAAAGGGTTATTTAAAGGAGATGCTGGAAAATGATAGTGGCAGCAGAACTGTTGTATTTAGCAACTAGAATTTTTCCTTCTATTTTAAAGAAAATGGAAATTGAAAGAAAGAGAAAGACGAGGGTGGAAGGTAAGGATATGCTGAATGTATTATTTTGATGCTGCTGTCTGAGGACAATTTGAGTTTTGGAAAAAAAAGTTTAGAAACAGCTATGGTTAGGGTTTCTCACTCCAGAGTCTGGCAATGCTGCAGAGGGGCAGCTCTCAGCTTCAGAGAGAATGTCGTCTTTCCAGCCACTTTGAGCAACCGCACAAACTACAAAGAATCCTCCCAGTAGGCATTATAAACATGTATTCTACATATGCAATACACACGGATATTTGTCAAGAACGCTATTGAAAATTAAATTTTTAAATGAAAACCCACAAAACAAAAACGCTCCTGTCGGCAGCCACTTCATTACTGAAAAATGTGATTTCTAATCAGGGCAGCTGAGATACCCACTGGCGCATCATAAATCACTTCCCATTGTGCTTAAATATTGTGGATTTAACTTTTTAAAAGGTGGATTTCATATGGGTAAAAAAGTTGGGTTAATAATGTTAAAGCTTGACATTTTATTTAGCCACAGAAAAGGTACATTAGATACACTGCATTTCTCCACAATGTCCCACTAGTGTCTCAATCCTGAGCTGGAGAAACAGTTGCTGGGAATGATAATTCAGATTGATGTCCCATTTAATGCTTTATTTCCCTGCTAAAACTGGAAACTTCAGTGTCACTTGTGGCACTCATTTTATGATGTGCACATTTGTCCATTAGCATTTGGAGTGTGATCAACTCATTTCACAGCCATGAGATAGATAGTAACCTGATCCCCACCTACACAGGCTAAATGTGAACTGACAGTCCAGAAGCAAAAGGCTACCTATTATACATCTGAGCCAGCGGTTCTCAAACTGTGGGTCAGGACCCCAAAATGGGTCGCAACCCCATTTTAATGGGGTCGCCAGGGCTGGCTTAGACTTGCTGGGGCTTGATGCCGAAGCCGAAGCCTGAGATATTCAGCCCTGGGCGGTGGGGCTCTTACAGGTCCCCTGGCTAGGGCTGAACCCCTTGGGCTTCAGCTTTGACCCCTTCCTGACCCAGGGCAGTGGGGCTCGGGCTTGACTTTGGCTCTGGCTCCCCCACCCAGGGCAGTGAGAATCAGGCAGACTCAGGCTTTGGTCCCCCATCCTGGAGTCATGTCGTAATTTTTTCTGTTAGAAGGGGGTCGTGGTGCAACGAAGTTTGAAAAACCCTGATCTGAGCCATCCAAGCTCCTCCTAACACCACTTTGTAAAACATTCAGTTTAAACAGTGAAAATGTTCTTCTGATTGCTTCCCACTCTGAGGATTCAAAACCCACTAATGCAGAAGCACTTTATCCACATAGAAAAGGCACTATATTCTCATAAATAAAATAACTGTCACATGATGGAACTGAAGCATGTAATTCCCCATAGAATTAATTGCAAAACAGGAATTGCTATACTGGATCAGTCCCATGGGCCATCCAGTCCAGTATCCCGACAGTGGCCAACACCAGATGTTTCAGAAGGTGGAAGAAACCTCCCAATACCTACTAATTATAGATTGGCTTAAGAGTAAGCATGAAGATTAATCTCTCTTCCAAAGTGTATATTAGCATTAATTAGAAGTTTGTTCACACTCCTCCTCTCCCCATTACAGGAGACTGTTTTAGCAGGTCTCCGTTTTGCTGACTTCTTCATAAAAGTGTAGCTTGCAATTTCACAAGTTACCACCAAAGTATATACTTGGATCACAAATAGTTCAGGTGTACTACAGTTTAAATCTCTGCGCATGGGTGGAAATACCACTCCCAATAATTGCACTAAGTTAAACTGGGGAACTATTATTTCTCATTAAAAATGATCTTTGGGGAGGAGTAAGAGATAGTATGATCCCTTTGTGGTAGATTCAAAGCATCACAAACAGACTCCATGTATTGTATTTTTAGTTACCTTGTATGTTCCGATGAAGGTTATTTTCCAAAACCACAGCACATACAGCAGGAGCACGGAGTAGTACAGATAATTAGAGCTATTAATCCAAATGCAATTCTTTACAAGTTTGCAGCACTTGTTCTAAAGTCTCGGTATAAGATGGCTTCAGGAAGTCAGACTTTAGATAGTAAAGACAAAGCACAATGGCTCATGAGCCTGCCTTCAGATTGAACAGAGACAAGGTGGGTGAGCTTACAGAGAGCTCTTCTTCAGGTAAGAAAGCTGGTCTCTCTTGCCAACAGAAATAGGTCTAATAAATGATATTACCCCACCCAGCTTGTCTCACTAATATCCTGTGACTGACATGGCTACACACTGAATGCTTCAGATGGAACAGTAAGAATTCTGACTTTTGAGACTTTGGTCCTTAAATCTTCTTAGCAACTACCAGTAGAGGAGAATAAATTATCCGGGATTTCTCCCACATATAAACCATCTGTCTGTTTATATTTTAATTTCTAATTAGTTTGATGTGTTAAATGCATTAATTTCCACAGCAATCTTAAAAGGAATAAAAATGGTATACTAGCATTTCCATTCCAGTCCTAATTATCTTTTGTTCTGGGAGTCGTCATGCATTATTTACCAGTGTAAAAGCCTAAGTGCCCAGGTCTCCCAGAGGGAAGAGTACTTCTACAGGAATGAATATTCAGCATAGCATATTCCAACATACCCATCCTTGTGCCTTTGTTTCCAGTAGCACTGTCAAAACACTAGCAAAAAAGGTGCGTGTTTAACATCCTATTAACTAACATGTTCAATTCCCAGTGTAGACAAGCAATTGTAACTTTAAAATGCTACCAGAACAAGGTAAACCCTATGGAGGAGCTTAGGTTTACCTCCAGTAGTGAAGACAAGGCCAATGTGCTAAGCGAAGTACAATGGATGGCTCAAGGCTTCAAATGCAGTACGGTATTAACCACGAGAACTACCCTAACCTCTCTTAACAGAAGAGGTTATCTTGTGAGTTTTTAAACTGTGAAAACTCAGATGTTTGCCCCATTTGGTACAATCTTGGAGCCGATCTAGTAAAATTTCACCTGTCTGGTAAAAAGAGAAAGTATTTCCCCCCAGAAAAACCTTCAGTTTTAAAGGGAATAAGAAAATGCTGTAGTAAAGGTGCAAAAGTCCATCCAGTGATGTTTCCATTCAGTTATTTATTAAATATGTACGTGTGGATATTTTATTGTAATATCTCTGCTTAGGGCACTTTTACATGTAGTTCTTGTTCAGTCTGCAACAGAGTGCGACTGGTAAAAGGCAAAAAATGAATTATAGTAAAAGGCACAAGGGGGGGAAGAAAGCATATGATCTCTCCTTACCAGCCACCGCCACCTTCGAAAGCAATAGATTACTCCAAGCAAGCTTCTATATGGCTACGCAGCTTCCTACTTATAACCCGGTGAGAATGCCACTGCCATTGCCCGCATCTCACTCCTGCTTTATTTTAAAATCAGAACATCAGTATTAAAAGCCATTTGGTTCATGAGAATGCAACCAGCCTGTTTGGTGGGAACATATAGTCTTGCTACAGCACTCTTGGACAGCTTAAGTGCTCTTAACACTTTTTAAAATGTGCGCTTACTTGACAGATTAACATCTTGAGATTTCGTGTAATTATGTGGCTGAACAATTTTAGAAGAGTTTTACTAGGTGAAATTTAAAAAAAAACCTATGAAAGGCACATGAAGCACACACTTGGCAAAGTTAATTATTGACATTTTTAATATTTGAGGTCTCTGCCCCATTTACTTAAATTAAGATCTCTCTCATCTCGGAGCCTTCCCTTAAAAAAACAAAAAAACTTCACATTTGAAGTAAGTGCAGAAGAAATTTCTGCTCAGAAAAAATGATGATGGCTGCATGTTTTAAACATGTGGACCAAAGAGCCTGATCATTTACCTTTGGACCATTTCTATCTTATACTGAAGCTCTCTGGGGGTAGCGACTGTCTTCTTTGTTTTTGTACACTACCTAATACATTGGGATCTAAGTCCATGGCTAGGGCTCCTAGGTGCTACAGTAATATAAACACTAAATGTTCTCCCAGTAAGCTGAGAGCCAGCCTGAGGAGTAAGTGACTTGGCTAGGTACACAGGATACAAAAAAAACCAAAAAACAATTTTTGCCATCCTTTTCTCCTGAACCCACTGACACATCATCTAAGATTTTTATACCGTGGCGTGGCCATCACTGTGATATTGGAGCACACCACTTGCATGGGATAGAGGGAATGTTTCCCCCATGCAAGTCTTTGCAGCAGTTCAGCAGCACACAGCACTCTCTCTGTAGAGAAAGAGAAAGCATTACACGAACTCTAAATGCAGTGTGGCAGTGCTCCTTCCTCCCAGCAGTGTGGCGACACATGAATACAAACTGGGGACCAATGATGATTGTGAAAGGAAACATGATGCCGTTGCAGGTGGAATGGACAGAAAAGCAGGCAAGGATAAAAGGAAATGCGACAATGTTGGTAAAGAAAAAAAATAAAAAGAGGGTGGGTGTGAATCAGAGAAACCCATTCTACCAGAAACAGTACCTCATCAGTCACAGACAGGAAGAGCTGCTCCCAGAAAAGCCAGAGGCATCAGGAGCATAAGGCAAACTTGACCAAAAAGAAAGAGGCAAGAAGAAGAGGAAAAAATAATTTCTTTCAGCATTAAAATGTTTCCAAATTGGATCAATTTCTTGAAGTTTACTAAGTGATGGACCGCTGGAAGTCTCAACCATTTCTTTTTACATTTAGGTGTCAAAAAAGACTGCAAACATCCTCACAAAATGCATTCAGCTCCCAGAGAATGTTTTGATAGAAAGCAAACTTACACTTTAAAATAGTAAGAAAATGTACTGCACTCCCCACATCTCTCAAGTACATCTTCATCCAAATCAAGAGTCAAATAACGGGCACAAAAATCAGACCTAGAAACAGAATTAAGCATTTTTTCCTCATAAGACATTTTTTACAACTTTCTGTATTTACACTTTTAAGCAAGTGAACAAAAACCTGTAGAAATTAAACACTATAGATTGCTAAAATCAAAACATAAGTAATACAACTTTTTAATTTCAATATTTTAAAGTACAGAAACTGGAAACTATGAATATCAAATACAAATTTAAACAAGCCACTTGTCCTCCCCTAGAATAACCAATGTGAGCTACTTATAGAAACTTACAAATTTAAAGTAAAATTGAAACAAAAATAAATACTGTACATACATTTTCCCTGCCTGCAGGCAAAAGAGGATGGGAAATACTGTTATGAATTGAAAAAAAAATGCTCTTAAAGCTGCAGCATCCCCTTTCCCAGCCAAATACTCAACACTGTAGTGCGTTTCTGTAAAAAGACACACCCACACACACACCCACACCCAACGCATGCACACGGAAACCCCTATTCAGGCAGACAAGCCAGTATTTTCTACAGATGTTCAAAAAAGGATAGAAATTAGATAGAGTAGAAAAGGGAGAGGGAAAGACAAATGGGCCAGCAAAACATTACTACAAAACTAGTAAATATAGCCAAGAACTATCCCCTTTTTCAAATTTCATGGATTTTAAAAAAAGAAATAACTGCCAAAGCACTGACAAAATTAGACATATCCAGCAGAAGTGATAATTCATATTAATATAATCTCTTAAAGTGATCCCTTTCACTCCCGTCCCACAGCATGAAACTGTTATGGCTTAATTTTTATTAAAAGTAGAAAAAAGTCCTTTTCCAAAAGGAAATGCAGCTTATGAAGAAGCATGTGCATTTCCTAATCAGTGCTATTCATATTTCCCACCCCCTGCATGATTCACCACTTGTTTTGCAACCAGAAATGGTTTTGTGGTTTTTTTTGTTTTTTGAAAAATGGATGTTGCAGCTTTTTAATCCAGTTTAACCACAAACAGTAAGGCCTTGGTTTCATTTATATTTCTTCTGCAAAATAAAGCAGCTCTAGGTTTGCTTAGTCCCAGGGCCATAGACAGCCTTTAATGGTCTGGAAGTATTATATAAAAGAGCTTTAAAAAGACACTAAGATTTTTGGTGGCATGGAGGCTAGAGGTGACCACTAGCTATGGTTTGGTTCTAGCCTCAGCCCTGCTCAGTCCCCACAATTACCAACCAAGGGTCAGCCAGATAATGACTCAGCCCTGGGTTAAACTCCTGCAAAGGTTTCAAAATGTAGGACTTCATGCCCTGGTGAATGAAAGCAGCCTATGCCATATAACAAAGCTTGGGAAAGCTGAAGCTTTTTAAAGGATGGCCATAACACAGTGCTCTCTTCTCTCTATTAAAATTAATACAGGTACTTCAGCTTAAAAACGTGGTCAGAAAGTAATAATTGTTCATTCTTAACGTCAAACCCTTTTGAAATGATTTCTTCAAGAATTATTTCATGTAGAATAGTATAGGTTGCATAGGTAATCTACCTCAGAGGTCATTAAGAGCTACCTTGTAGCCAGGCTTTATTAGCAAGTATAGTACAGGAAGAAAGGAGAAAGTTGCTGGAAGAGTCCTTGATATCATTTCTAGGTGGTCTTTCATTTTTCACATTTTTCTTTTTAAAAATTGTAAGAACTTGAGTATTTGGAGAAGAGCAAACCCCAAGTGTTTCATTTCATATAATTTTTCCTTCTAGCAACAGAAAGTTTAAAAAATAAGTACAGTAATTTTATCTTAAGAGTCCAAATTCTTCATGTCTTTTTTTTCTTTAAATATCCTCCTTGAAAATGAGTTCCCATAGGAGGACTCAGTCCCTCAGCAGCCCCATATCAGTGCTCCTATCCATCTACCCCTCCTCCCAAAAGTGAAATGTGAGAAAAGACAGGTTATTTTCTCTCCACCTCTATAGCACCAGGTTCAGTCCACCTACAAAAAGCTTGGTGCAACAGTGTTTTCTTCCAAGAATATAATAAAAACATCCCAACATACAAATACATGAATAAGTGAGGTCAACACATCCTCTTCATCAAGCTACCAAAAGGAGACTCATTTGTTATCAATTATCAAGACAATTTCTTTTAAACTGATTGACTGAGGTTCCCTCTCACCCCAAATAAAGTTTTAGTCTCTTAAAGACTTCTGCTGGAAGCATGGAAATCAGGAGAAAATGAAAATGAACCTCTGCCTGTTGACAGCCTATGAAGAGACATTAGTACACTCACTACAATGGAGAGCCACCTTGAAAAAGTGGGAGAGAAGGGAAAAAGAAAGAAAACTAGAAATAACCATTAAACATATATGGGTCCAGCCAAGTACTTTTTCTACTAGTAAGATGATAGCTATATACTTTGCTAATGAAGAGGCTTAGAAGAGAGACCTGCTGCAGACAAGTCACAGGGAAAGCAGCATTGTGTATGTTCCATATTCCAAACCTCCTTAATTCCAGATTCCATTATGGCATATTTCTGTTTCAGTAAGTAGTGTTCTCAGAATCTACATAAAAAAAAATATCAGTCTTTACTCCCCTCCAATTCTGCTTGATGTCCCTTGTGAAATACTTCTGTTGTCTTAATTAATAAAAAAAAGATAGCCAGTAAGAGAAAAGCAGTTTGGTTTGGTTTGCCAGAACTGAACCAGTTAGTTACTCAAAGCCTGGCAGGTATGACCTGGTTTTCCTTGAGCTGACACAAACAGATCAGAGGTAAGCTTTTTTCTTATCATTTAAACCAGTATTGATAACATGGTACACATTTATCAAATATTTCCATGAGAATATATCAGAAGATAGAATTAAAATTTCATACTGAATGTTGAAAGTATTTTTTCCTCTCATCATTACTGACTAGAAAATTTCTTGCCTGAGAACAATATTATTTCTGGTCACTTTTGAAACCTGTAGAGTAACTGCTCCGTCTTTTGTTAGTTGGTAATTTGTGAGTATCACTTTTATTGTCCCCTTTCCCCGGCACCCTAAACAAGGCTGGCAGCATGCATTAAATAAAAATGGTCTGCCAACAGAGCTTAAACTCATCCAACGTGTTTTTGGCTATGGGTTAGCAAAATCAATTAACTCTGATGTCTACACTACTTTCAAATCAAAAGCTGGGCGGGGACGAAGAGAAACAAGCAATAATTTGCAAGTTCTGGAAAAAGAAAAATCATGAATGCTATTTGCCCTATGCATACACATGTTATATTTTGATATTTTCTTATCCAGAAATGGGCTGGCCCTCATCTAGCTAGTTCTGATCTTTAATCTAGCTGTATACATGGATATAGCTACATGTAAATCAGGAAGGTAAAATTGAATTTGTTTTTAAGCACAGCAGGAAGAAGCCCAGGACAGAATATGGAGGACAGGCAAACTGAGTGGAGTTAAGACAAATCAATAAATTGGATAGCTAAGCCAAGCCTTTTCACTCTCACTATACAGGATGGTATCCCTAGCACATCAATGTTTTACTTTTGGCTGGACCCTGCAAAATGCCCTTTTTACAGAATCAAGTAAAGTTGTTCCCCTCTCCACCCACCCTGAAAAGTTAAATATTTAATTTTATATTACAGAAAAATACAAATTTAAAATCAACATTATTTACAGGTAATTCAGAATTGGCATTTACTATCAGCTCTATGTAAAGCATGGCACAAATGATCATTCTGAGATCAGCTAGCTACTAAACTCAACACTTACATATGCACCTGTTAAGACTGAAATTGGCTCTCATGTGCAGCCTTGCAAGCAGCACATGTTCAACTGCCTCCTTAGTTCCTCAGTAAAATACATTTTTGAAGTACATTAATGATTATCACTGGTTTTAGTACTCCCTCCACCCACCACAGGAAGTAATCTGCCAAATCTTAATTCTGCAATTTACATTTTAAGAATTGTTTCTTCAACCAACACAATTATTCTGAAATATGAAACTTAACCCATTATATTGCACTCTCTCCCATCCCTCAGGAAAATATAAAAGTTGTTCTCCTCTGTACTAACATTTAAACTAAGTTGTATAAATAAAACTTCTCGAAGCGATTTTATTTTCTCCTGAAGAGAGAAAATCACATGGCCTGGACCAAACACCAACCATGTCAGGAGGAAGAGCATAAACCCCAATTTGAGGGAGGGGTGCTGTTTAAGACATGTTAGCTACTGAACTTGAATAATCATGCTCTCCTTGTAGACAGAAGAGTCTTTGCTTCTCCACTTTGGTGAGTCAGCAATGTGTACAGAATGGGGAGAGGCTCGGGGAACTAAATTGGCAGAGCGCATGCACCTTACAGGGCAACAAAAGCCCAACCAATAGCTTATAAAGAGCAGAAAAAAATATAAAATATGATTTCATATGACTTAATTTAAAAATAATTAATGCATCACATCCCTGTTTAAGACTATAACCTGAATATCAAATTTAGGAGTCCAGACTAATCACCATTAATGTGGCTCTCCACTGCACTAAACATACATCAATCAAGAACAATTAAAAACCTTCACATTCTTAAATCTAAATTAATAACCCCTCACAAAAAAAGTCTTCCAAATAAATAGTTAAAAATGAATTTAAAAGTTGTAAAAATCTGTCAGAAATAAATTATGGATAACCACCTTTATCATCTTCCCCTCATGAATCAGCTCAGACACTACCAGCAACAAAGTGATATTCAAGCCCTGATGAGAGACTGTTTCCCAGTCCATTGTCTCTCTGAAGATTTCCCCATTCCCAAATGGTTATTGCTGAGCGGGTGTGGCACAGTGAAAATGCAGCATTGGTTTTTTTGTTCATTAGGCAGTGTTCTACATGGTACATGCAAGTCTGCTTCGGGCAGAGGAACAGCAGAAGCTCCAGGCTCTGTTGCCCTCAATACTGGCTGTGAAGGAAAGACAGCAGCAGTAGTAGTAGTAGCAGCTACATCAAACAAAGAAGCGTGCATGGCCATTTCGGTTCAGCTTAAGGATCTTCCCAAGGCGCTGTTTGGCAGTTGCCATTCCTTTCTTTGGACGCTTGCCTGGAAAATTGAAACCAGTATATCAGTCTATTTTTAGAACCGATTTTGTAAAACAGATAAACCTAAATGGAAAGCAGATTCTCTCCTGGAGTCTGACTTTTCTACATTGCAGTTCATCTCTGTCCAATTGTTTTGGACCACAGCAGTGGGCATAATGGACACACATGAAATTCAGAGAGTTACTTTTCCTAAGCTACAGTCAGCATTATAATAGAGAATTTGATTATATACTTCCAGATTTTCCTAGTTTAAATAGGAAAACCCACTAATCTCTGCTCCCTGAATTGTGCCCTTCCCTCAGATTTGTACTCAACTAAATTACACAGCTAAGGAGATAACTAGTAAGACCATCAAGGTACCTTTAAAGCCTCATACTTTGAGTATCTCATCTCAGAAAGAAGAAAAAAGCCCAGATGCTTAATCTAAAATAGATATCATTACTTCATAGCTGATCAATTTGCAGAAGTTGTCAACACTAACTAGGGAAACCTCAAATTGGGCATAACCCCATTAAATCCCTCTTTTTCCACTATACAGCTACCCCATGCCAAAATTTGACTGCAAGGTGATGCTTATGTTGGGTTTTTTCTCAAAGTCTATGTCTTCACTTTTTGCTGCTTCTGTTTCAGACAAGTTTTTCTTAAGCTTCTAGATAATCAAAAATAGGAAACCAGGTTTTTTTGGGGAAAGAGGACAGAAGAAGACAATGTTACCTTTTGTGGCCTGGTTGCTGATAGGGGGTGGATTTGATGCTGGCCTCTTGGTTGGGTGAAGGGGTATAGACAAGAACGTCTCACCATATGGCCTATCAGGGCTGAGGCTGCCGTCACTCAACCGACACTCCCCTTGAATCAGGGTCGAGTCCCGCGTGCACTTGCCATGTTGGAAGCTTAAGCCATTGCTGTGTGTAAAATTTCTATTCTCCTGAACCTTATGACTAGCTTCTGATGCACCCTCCTTCTTAATATATTTCTGAGCTTTACTTGTATCCTGGAGCAGAAGGGGGGCGGGGAGGAAATCAATCACACATGAGGACTTATAATTTCTGAATGCAAACACCTTTTAATTCTTCTCATTGTACTGCTGGACAAATTAAATATTTCTGAATGAAGATACAGTTCTAACAGGAATAAAGCTGGTCTGTTTTAGCATCCTGTCCTTTTCTCTACAGTATATGTCCGTTCAAAAACTCAAGTTATAACAACATGATATTTCTGTGTAACTTTTTTCACATGCAGTTATTAAAGTCACTAAAATAGTGGTAAACTGTTTAACTGTTGCTAATACAGATACAGGGAAGTAAGGAACACACAAAAATATATAACCCACTTTTTCCACTTTCATTATTTTGCAGGGACCAAAGTGTGAACACAATGTCCTTGATTTCACAGACAGTTCCTAACTATAATGAACAATATCACAATCAATGAATATTTATATTGGCACTTTGTCTTGAATATTCAGTAGTTGAGACACAGACAGTTCTAAATTAGGAAGTATAAAACCATAAGCCTTACCGTGTAATTACATATTCCTGTAGAATACTAAGTTACCAAGCAATTAAAATATAGTTACTAAATAGTATCAGGATCCTGCAACTTGAGGTATTACTAACATTTCTAGTGAACACAAGCTAGAGGTAAGATGGACAGCATTTAAGATGCCAGGAAAAACTGGAAGGCTCAGAGAATTGGTAACAGGATTTAGAATCGTTCATCTTCTGGCCTCTGACTTGAATCCAGCCCAGATTAAGAATTCAAAGATGACACCAACTACTGACTGTTTGGCGGCCTACGTGAAATGAGTTGAGCTGCCTCAGTCCAGTTTCCAATGGGCAAGTGTCCACATCTCAAAAACCACCGCACAATTGACAGCCTTGTATGGCAGTATGACTAGAGGGTGAAGAAAGAGGTGAAGTGTCCAAATAAAGTTGGACTGGGCAATATGGGAAAGCTAGAACTTACTCTGTCTGAAGTAAGACTCCATGTCTGTGGATCATCAATCTGGAACCTTTCATGAACAGTAAATTCACCCTTTTTCTTAAGATATCTAGTGTCTTTATAGTAATTTTATAATATACTTAGGTTTCCTAAAACATCCAAAGAGGCAGAACAGCTCAGATAAAATATGATATAGATAGTCATCAATTACCAGCTCCAAAGTTATTTACCAGACGAGCAGTAGGGAGATAAAACCAGTAAACTTGATGGTGTTTTTTGTTGACAGCTGCATACTCCTTGTTCTGTAACAAGGGTTAAAACGTTGTCTTACCTGAGGGGTAACCCTGGAAGCTGCATTTAGCTGCCTTGCCCATATTGAAGTCCCCACGCCTCTTTCCTCTTCCCTCGTGTGCTTACCTAAAAAGAAATATAGCAAGTTGAAACTCTGAAATTCTTAATTGTGACTGAAAAACTTGAAACCTACAATTGAGATGAAATAGAAAGAAAAGTATTGTGAAAGATTTCTTAGACAAACTATTATCTCATAATACAAGGGTCTGTTACCACAGATCTCACACATCAGAAATGTCAGATTTCTCACTTCCCCTCCATACCTATTTGGCACATCAAATTGCCCAAATTTCTGCTGACCCTCAATATGAAAGCCTGATAAATACAGCCATGTGGATCTGAAAGTACTGATGTTGAAAACAGCTGCCCTCATTGCCATAGTACTGTCTAAGTACCATCAAAATATGCCTGGTGGATGCTTCCTTAATATCGGTTTCTTGACTTTTCTGCATCCTTGTAAGACAGTCCACAAAAGGTGCAAGCCTTCTGCAACTCACATTCACCACTGTTGTTGTTTTTTAATTTTTGGGGTTTTTTTTATTAAAGTGCTGGTATGCTTTGGCTGGATAGTCTCAGCTGGAGTACTGTGCCTAACTCTGGGTGCCACACTTCAGGAAAAATGGGGACAAACTGGAGAGAGAATCCACAGGAGAGCAACAAAAATGATGAAAAGTTTAGAAAACCTGACCTATGAAGAAAGGTTAAAAACAGGGCGTTTTTATTCTTAAGAAAAGATGACTATGGGGGACCTAGTAACCTTCAAACATGTTAAGGGCTGTTATAAAAAGGACAGTGATCAATTGTTCTTCCTGTCCACTGAAGGTAGAACAAGTAGTAACAGGCTTAATCTGCAGTAAGGAAGATTTAGGTTAAATATTAGGAAAAACTTTCTAACTATTAAAGAGTAGTTAAGCTCTGGAATAGGCTTCCAAGGGAGGTTGTGGAATCCCCATCACTAGAGGTTTTTAAAAACAGGTTGGACAAACCCCTCTCAGGGATGGTGGCCTACTTTAATTTGCCCTGTCACAGCACAGAGGGCTGGACTTGACTTCTCAAGGTCCCTTCCAGCCCTATATTTCTATGACTGTGCAAGACATGTTACAATCTAAATGCCCATATGAAGGAAAATGAAAGCTGACAACAATGCTGACAACAATGCTGATTTGTAAAGATTTTTGCCAAGAGCGTCCCAGGGCAGCAATTCAGTCAGGTTTCGATGGGGGATAGGACTTAGCTGAGAAAACCAAGGTGGGCTGGGAGCAGAACAGAAGAACTTAACCTACATCAGGCTGGAGAATCACAGCCTTCTTGGTCAGTACAGTTTTTTTAAGGTAATTGAAGCCTTTTTCCACTTAGATATTATGTGTAACTTTGGTTAAATGGGAGATGGGTAGAAAAGGAGGAGACTGCTGGGTCAATTTCTGAGAGGACTAACTGGGTCAATTTCTGAGAGGACTTTAATAAAAATAGGCTACCTAAGAAACTAACAACTAAAGCACTGTTTAAGAGGTCTGGGATTATCTTCTCCAGAGCTGTTCGTCTGTCATCTCTGGCAGGTGGAAGGAGCAGAGGTAATTGGAGTACTATGCCTCCTTTTACAGACACGCCCTAGAATGCTCATGAACAGGTAAGAGCCAAGCAAAGAGGGGTGCGTGAGAGCTCAAATGGGCAATGCTAGTTATGTTCCACCTTCTGAGCTGCACATGGCTGCTGTATCCCAAATGTGGGACTATGCAGAGGCCACTCAAAGAAGAATCAGTGATTTGACTCTGAATTGGTGAATCATCATGGAAACAAGTCTTTGGCTGAGACTTCATTCCACTTGGTCTAATTCTTATGTCATAGCCAGGCAGTGCTGATCTCTCTTTTCCCTTTCATGTGAAGAGTTTTCAAGAACAAATTTCTCTTTTCCCATGACAGACGGTGGACTGCTTTTTAGATAAAGGGCAACTGAATTTCTTTCTTCCTTGGGAAATGATGCATGTTATTACAGTGGTGGTGTCTGTCATTCCCAGAATATGTTTAAGACATCTCTTCCTAAAACTCTTACAGACCTAGTCAAAATGGCCTGAACTCTAGTCAGTTTTTTGACATCTCCTGAAAGTATAACCCCTGAACCATTTTACTAATGTAGGCTCCCAGAATTCTGTTTATGGTAAGTAGTGTTTGGTTCTTCCTGAGTGATAAGCTGGTATTTTGGAACTATCTACTTTTTCCCAGACTGGCTGATGTCCAAGGAAGAATGGACAGCGTAAAGGTCTGTAGCAGCTCTATGTTATCTTGTCCAGATAAGAATCAATGCAAGATCCAAGCATCCCAAGGAATCTCAAGGTGACAATTGTGACTTCTGGTTTCTGCTGAAACAGTCTAAGTATAGCCGTAATCTTTGATTGCTTCACCTACACAATAAATGATCTCTCTTTGTAACTATCTGGACACCTAGGTGAGTCATGATCTTGCTGGCTGCAGGTGTTTTTTGTGGTTTATCAGGAAGTCATACTTGAAAGAACTGAATTGTAGTGTTATTGTACTGTCTGACTTTCTTCTAAGCTCTGATAAACAATTTAAGAAAGAATGGTATGGATTCTCTTATCTCAAAGAGCTGCTATTGGACCACTAAGACATCTGTGAAGATTATGGGACAGGTCAATAATCTTAACCACAAGAATTTGTAATGGAAATACAAATTGTTATGAGAAAAATGGAGGAATTTCATGTGGAGGTTTGGAATAGGCAAGTGTTTCTTTTAGGTCTATTGATGTTGAGAGAATTTGCTGATACTAGAGAGACTACAAAAAGTCTCCCTGTGAAATTTAAATTTTCTTGGTACCTTGGTCCAGTATCAGCACAGATTCCTCCCCACCTACCCAGACGCACTGATGGGCCACAAAAAGTATTGAGCGACAAAGAGTCCTGTGGCAGCTTATAGACTAACAGACGTATTGGAGCATGAGCTTTCGTGGCGGGTGAATACCCACTTCGTCAGATGCAGTATTGAGAAATCTCCAGTTCCTAGTTCTGCTGAATTGAATGCCTCCATTATTGCTTACATCCTACATTTATTCTTTGGGGTTTTGTTTTTTGTTTTTAAACTTCTGATGCTATTCTGTATCTTTGGGACCCTCTTCAATTCTATTATATATCCCTTTCTATATCATGTCTAGGACTCATTTCTCCAGCATAGTTCATTTCTATAGATAAAACTTTTGGTGTCACCCGATGAGCTACACCCTTGCAGAGGCCACATCTAGTCACACTGTGCTTGTGTGTACGGAGATAAGCTTGGATAGAGTATTTTTCTCTGAATAGATCTTCTATTCCAACTCTGCAGGACTTTCTCCTTTTCCAAACTATTTTTCTAGGTATCTGAATATTGTGGACTAGAAAATGATTTCCCCATTCCTGTAATAGACTGCGATTTTTCCTTTTTCCTTTCACCAAAGGTAAAGTTTCCTTTACCAGCTGCTTCAGCTATAGCATTTTCTAAGGTTTACCAAACTGATCTCCCTATGAGAATAAGGATGCAGCCATTAACTGTCTAGCCTTTACATCTGCATTCCAGGAACAAATCCATATGTGCTTTTTAGAGAGACAGTATTAGAAGCCATCAAGCAGACTGAGAATCTAAGGTTTATCTAGTGAGGCATATACCATGAAAGCAACAGTTAGGGAGGTCTTATGAACTATTGCTTTCAGCTTTTCCCCCTGGAGGGAATTACAGCTTTCAGTTTGTCCATCCGTACCCATGCAACTCCTGTAAAGCCAAAAGGTACTGAAGAAACTTTTGGGTAGACAGCTAAGGCCTCGTTAAAGTTAGGCTCCTAAATAGATTTGGCCTGGTTTACAGAAGTGTTGAGCACACTTATCTCACTGACTTCTGGAAAGTATGCCAGACTTATTTAGGAACTTCACTATGGATCTAGAAACCTAATTTTAGGCACTTATTTTTGAAAATCTTAGCCCTAGTGTAACAGTGTGGCAATGATAGTTAACGTAAATACCTACCACATTCTGTTTTATGACTCTGGGATGGCTGCCTGTCCTTATGCTTACTTCTGGGGTAACTTCTGTGTTCCTGATGAGAGGTTCTTTTATCTGTGCAGTCTGTGCTTTGTGTATGACCTGGTAAACATGTGGTATAGTGCAATCCTGCCATAGAAAGCATGCCCTGAATAGCTTCTTCTTCTGTACTTGTCGAGGTAGGACATTCCCTAGAAAAACAGATCAGACAGTACATAAGGGAATTTTAATTTCACTGAAGGAAATAATTTTTATATTCATATTAAACAAAGGCTTACAAATATGTTTGTCTGGACGTTCTTATCAATTTATAAACCAGACCTCCCACATCATTTATCTCACCCTTTACTTGGAGTTTCATTTTTAGATGGCTTCTGGGTAGTTTGACAGAGGTCCCTTATCATCTTAGATTCCTCCTTGAAATTTGATGTTACCTCCTGTTTCTCTTCATCACCTGAGCTTTCTGACTCCTCTGTAGAGGAATTATTTAGCTAGAACAAGAGCAAATAGTACATAAGATGAAGATAATCAATTCTAAAGCTATAATTGCTATTCTAATCTAGACTTAAAGGTTCTCCATCTTCCAGTTAATTCGTTTTTCAGAAATAGCTAATAGTGCAAAGAATGCCATAACACTGAACACACATACAGGTCTAATATATCCGATTTTATCAAATTTGGTCAAAAAGGTTGAAAGTGCCTTTCAGAGATTTACAGCTAACACCTCCAAAAACCCAACTTGTCTTACAAAAACTCTACACGTTTTTAACTTCAAAAATTAACATTTGAAAATAGGCAATTAAAGAATCCATCCAGTTTGCATGTCAGATGATCCATCATTCACTATTCATCTCAGTTGGCTTACAGTGCCCACCCAATCTTAATTATGCCCCTTTGTTTGGTTCTGTAATGGAAATATACTCTGGATGTATGCTGTTGAATTTATATATTGCTTATTGAGTATAGAACAAAAGATTACTAAAGCAATATAAATCTCAGATTTCTATATGTTAAGTACCCTAACAAACTGATGTGTTGATGAAGTGGAAGAATACCTTTATCAACAGAACAGAAATCAAGGCTGTGAAAAATCTGGGATTGGGTTGTCTTTTTTAAACAAAAACTCAGTGGAGGTTACTGCGGGAGGGAATTTTTTTGAAATTCTGAAGTATTTACATGAACACTTTTTTTGGTACTATAAAACTTTAGGCTCCAATTTCAAATCTGTGAAAAGGCAGATGAGATTTTTGATGCCACCATCATTCTCAAAACATAACTGGGATTATAATTTAGGTCTCTGTTCCATGCCTTTCAGCAGCCTTTTATTATTAAATATATGTATTACTGTAGTGCCTCAGAACCCCAGTCATGGACTAAGATCCCATTGTTCTAGACACTGTACAAACAAAGAACAAACATACAGTCCTTTCAACATCAGTTTCATTTACAGGAGAAGTCTGTTAATCTTTGCCTCCCAAAAAGTGACAGATCAGCGATTATGCTGTAGCAACTGAAAGGCCAACAACTAACTTTAACAAGAGGAAGTTACTTGCCTTATGCAGTAACGATGGTTCTTCGAGATGTCTCTCTCTGAGTGCTCCACTGTAGGTATGCTTGTGTCCCTGCGTTGCTGATCAGAGAACTTTGATAGTAGCGTCCATTCAGCCCACACATGCTCTGTTCCCTCCTCGTGCCCTTCCCTCCCGCACGAGGCTAACCAGTGCATGTTGGCAAACCCCACTCGGTTCCTTCCCTACCGCAGAGTCCTTAACAAGAACTCCAAAGCAGAGGGGGAGGAGGGCAGGTTGTGGAACACACATAGGGATACAGATCTTGAAGAACTATTGTTACTGCACAAAGTGAGTAACTTCCTCTTCAAGTAGTATCCCTATGGGTGATCCACTGTAAGTGACTTCCGAGCAGTATCCCCAATGGAGGGCTGGGAGTCAAGTCTGTTACAGATGGGGGACACGGCTGGCCGGACGACTGGCCGGACGGCTGTTGTTGCCTCCTTCTGCCGTTTCTGCTCCGCCTACGCGAGGCCTCTGTGCGGTTCTGGGGCTGGTATGGCTGCGGGGCCGGCTGCGGCCTGAATTGCCTGCGTTGGGTGGCTGGGGCGTGCAGGCCCAGCAAGCGTAGGGTAGCCCTTGAGTCTTTTAGGCTATGGGGCCTCTCGTCCGTCTTTTCGGAGAAGAGCATAGGCCCCTCGAAGGGGAGGTCCTGGATGGTCTGTTGGACCTCATGTGGAAGGCCCGAGACCTGAAACCAGGCTCCCCGCCGCATAACCAGCCCGGTTGCCAGTGTGTGGGAGGCTGCATCTGCCGCATCCAGGGCTGCTTGGAGGGATGCCTGGGAAATTAGCTTCCCCTCCTCTACTACAGTGGAAAACTCTGTTTGCGATTCCTGGGGAAGGAGCTCAGCGAACTTGGACAAGGCCGAGCATGTGTTATGGCCATACCGGCTCACTATAGCCTGTTGGTTGGCTATACGTAGTTGCAGACCCCCTGTTGAGTACACCTTTCTACCAAAGAGGTCCAACTTCTTGGCCTCCCTGTTCTTCGGTGTAGACCCTTGGAACCCCTGACGCTCCCTTTGGTTGGCCGCATCCACAACCAGAGAGTCCAGGGGAGGGTGAGCATACAGGTGCTCATGGCCCTTGGAGGGTACAAAGTAGCACCTCTGTCTTTTTGGCCGTAGGGGCCAACGAAGCTGGCGTCTGCCACAAGGTGCGGGACGTATCAGCTATCCTCAACCCTAGATGGGCCTGAGGGGGCCAGGATGTCCACTACCGGATCCACATCCACTTCGATCGCCAGGCTCTGAGCAGCATGCTTAAGTAGCTGTTGAAGCACCCGGTTGTCCTCCAGGGCCGGTGCCGCTGAAGTTCCTACAACCGCCTCTTCCGGAGAGGAAGAGGAGGAGACCACCTGCAAAGGGCCTTCCTCTGTACCCTCAGTCTCTGCAGGGGCCTGCGGCACACGGTACTGCGGTTGCGTGGCCGGTGCGGATGCGAGATGCGGCATTGCGGCCGGTACCGGGGTCGACACTGAACGACGAGGCGTGCTGGGCAGTGCCTGCGGCGTCGGAACCATGGTCCCCGCCGGTGCCAGTGTTTGACTAGGGGGTGCCGGGTTTTGTTGTGGCACACTCCTGTCGGACGGCGGTGCCGGTGGTGGAGGCATTTGCGCCGGAGCCACCGACATCGAGGAGACCGACACAGACCTGGAGCGCGGGCTGTGCATCTGTCCCAGGGTCTGATGGTAGGCTCAGGGAGTCCAGAACGGCCACTGGGAGGGTGGTTGCCACTGCTGCTGCCACTGCGCCAGGTAAGGTTGTTGGCTCACCTGTGAAGCCGACCTCCTGCTCCCTCGATCTACTGGAGCGGTAGGATTCCGCCTCCGAGTCCGAGGTCTCCGAATAGGAGGACCGGGGAGAAGCAGTACCCACTGTCGCCGGGGAGTGGTGCTGCGGGGCCAGGGAATGCTCTCTCTGCGCCGGTGCCGCTGGAGCGGCGCGGGGCGGGGACTGGGGCGACATCATGGCCGGCTTGCCCCATGATTGGATCGGGGGTTGGGCCGTGTTCGGCAGCTCTTTCCACCAGTGCGGGGAGGCCGGCACTAGGAGGCTTAATAAGTCAGAGGCCGCCTTGAACGCCTCCAGCATTGATGGGAGACGCACATCCTCGCTGAGGTCCGGGGATCTCAACCAGTCCGGACTCGACCGCACCCCCACTGGGGCAGGAGTCGACGGAACCGCGGGAGGATGCGGTTGTTGCACAGCTTGTCGCACCGCACTCGCGGACGCTGCCGGCCTTTTAAGGTCCTGGTGGGGTGATCGGTCCCTCACCGGCCTCTTCTTCTTCGCGGGCACCGGAGATGGTGATCGGTGCCTTACGGAGGCCGATTTTCTATGTCCCGATTCTCTCCGGTGCCGGGACTTAGAGATCTTAGACTGGGCCTCCTGTCTTGTTAGTGGTGCCGGGGCGCTGCGCACTGAGGAGGAGGTGCTGGGCGCCGGATCGGCAGGCTCGGGGTCCGAGTGTGGCGGTAAGGCCGCCTCCATCAGGAGCACTTTGAGTCTCTGCTCTCTGTCCTTAAGAGTCCTGGGATGGAATCCCCTGCAGATACTGCACCGGTCTCTTTGGTGGCTCTCCCCGAGGCACCTTAAGCAGGAAGAGTGCGGGTCACACTTCGGCATAAACTCTGCAAGGACTGCGGGAAGTTTAAACCCTGGGGACCTGGGCATGCCCCAGCGGGGCGACGAGTACATTGGGGGAAGCCCCCCCAACAACTATTAACTATCTACAACTAACACTAACTCTAAACTATGAGAGAGGAAACTACTATATACACTTAAACGGGACACCGCTATGCTTGCTGCAAGAGCGAGCAAAGTTCCAGCTAGCCGTCACCAGCGGTAAGAAGGAACTGAGGGGGTGGAGGGTCGGCGGGCCCCTATATAGGGCGCCATGGAGGCACCACTCCAAGGGGCACCAAGGCCGACCCTACGGACGCTGCTAAGGGAAAATCTTCTGGCTGGCGTGCACGCGGCGCGCACACACCTGCTTGGAATGGACATGAACAATCACTCGAAGAAGAACCAATCTACCTGTTCCAGAGATAGAATAATCGCTGCTAGTGTGACCATCCTGAATTTTTGAGCTGACAAATTTGTTCAGAGCTCTGAAGTCCAGTATGGGTCTTCAACTTCCCTTCTTGGGTATCAGGAAATAATGAGAGCAAAAACCTTTGCCTCGCAGATGTTGAGGTACTAGTTCTATGGCTCCTAGGAAGATGAGGTGAAGATCTATTTCTTGTCGTAATACACTCTCGTGAGAACAGTCCCTGAAGAGGGACGGGGAAGGGTGTTGGCGGGAGAGGAGGGGTTTGAAATGGATGGAGTACCCATTGTGGATGGATTTCCAGGACCCAAATCCATCTGATATTATACATTCCCAGATGTTGTGGAAGGAGGCAAGGCGGTAACCAAATGGGGGCAATGGGTTGGTCAGCTGCAGTTGGTGTTGGGGTGTGTGGGAGGAACGATCTGTCGATGCCTCAACCACCATGTCAAAATTGATGTTTTGAGGGAAATGGTTGTGATACAGAAAGCTGCGGGTCTGATGGTTTATGTTTAGAAAACCTGGATTTCTCTCTCTGAGGCTCATAGAAACATTGAGCTGGATAATGCGAAGTGCGGGATTTATGTTGAGATTGTGAACTAAACTTTCTTTTTTGTCCAGGAGCATAAATCCCTAATAAGCAGAGAGTGGCCCTGGAGCCTTTCAGCGTATGGAGGGAAACATCAGTCTTCTCAAACAATTTGTGCCTTCGAAGGAAAGGTCTTCTACACTAGTCTGCACATCCTTAGGGAAGCCAAATAGGTGCAAACAGGACGCTTGCCGCATAACCACTGCAGAGGAGACGGACCAAGCTGCTGTGTCGGCTGCATCAAACACTGACTGGAGCACTGTTTTGGCCACTAGTTGCTACTCATTGACAATGGCCTGGAACTGATCATGGTGTGACTCTGGGAGCTGATCAATAAGTTTGCTGTTAAAGCTTGATAGTTTGCAATTCTAAATTGCAATGTGGCAGAGGAATAGGCCTTTCCCCCCCCGAAGAGGTCAAGGCGTTTCCAATCTCTATCGTAAGAGGCGGATCTCACTTTGTATTGGTGACTCTGGGAGTTTACAGCATCCACACCAATTGAACTGGGGGAGGATGAGAAAAAACAACTCTGTATCCCTAGCCGGGATGTAGTATTTTTTTATTGGTCCATTTACATGACCAATGCCAGGCGTTTGCCAAATAGTCTTGGCTGGATCCAGAAGGGCCTTGTTGATTGGGAGGACTATTCTGGAGGAGGAGCAGGAGTGCAAGATATCCAGGAGCTTATGATGGGTATCTTTTACCTCCTCTAGAGGTATCTGCAGCGTGTCTGCTACCCTTTTAACCAAATCCTGAAATAGCCTGAAATCATCAGCTAAGAATGGTGGAGGGGCCATCCCTGCCTCGTCTAAGGAGGAATAGATGTTGGTACTCGACATGACTTCCTCCTCGAATCTGCCCTCCGGTTCTTCTATGATCTCCTCTGGATGTTCGGCGGTTCTGAATGTCATGGTCGAGGGGGAGTGTCTCAAGGGCTCACGGTGAGTTACACGCTGGATGCCTGGGAGATGTGAAGTCTATATGCTGCCCATGGATCCCAGTAGGGCCACTAGGGCAGTGTGATAGTGCCTGGTGGTGGTGCCCATGGCTAGCCGTATCATGGTGGCTGAGGAGCAGGAGGAGGATAATACTGGGGAGCCCCAGGTTGATATTGGGCACCATAAGGAGAGTGTAAGGAGTGGTCAGAGACGACCTCCTCCAGCTCAGTATCTGAGTCACCACTAGAGAGTAGAGGTGCATGACACGCTGTCGGTGAAGATTCCCATGTCTGGAGAAGACTCTGTATCGGAGCCCCAGCACCGATCAAGGGAGACTCTAGTATATCGGATACCATGAGTTCTCGAGTGCCAGAACTCTTGTGGTGCTGACCGAACCAGTGCCCATGGCAGTTGTTGGTGAGTTGGTCTGGAGGGAATAGGGGATTTTGGCCATGTTGAGTGCTCTGAGGCTGGGTGGCTCACTGTTGACAGTGCCGATGGTGCTGCTCATACTGGCAGCATCTTCTTAGTGGTGGATGGTCTCTGTCTTTGTCCTTATCTACCGGTACCGTTGGCTCAGTGCCTATGCCCATCAGGCCTTTAGACGCATCAACAGTACCTGTCGCTTCTGACCCTCGTGAGCAATAGGTACCGTGTTTGGACTGTCTCCGTGCCGACAATATTGAGCATGACAGCAATCTTTTTTGGCTGGCTCGGGGCTCTCTTTTTACAAGTCTTACCTGAGGGGTCTGCGGCTGTTTTCTTTGACCCATAGTCCCTAAATATCCAGGGCTATGGGGAAGATTTGTGCCATCTGGGTGACTCCTGGCATAGGTCCAGCGGAGGCTGAAGAGCTGTCTCCATCAGGATAAGTTTTTGTCTCAGCTCCCTGTCCTTCCGAGACCTGGGCTTGACTTGTTGGCAGAGAACACACTTCTGAGAAATGTGTTCTTCCCTGAAGCAGCGGATACAGTGAGAATGTTTAGCTCCTAGAGGGATGGCTTCTTTACACAAGAGGCACTTATTGAAACCAAGTGAGCTGGGCATATCCCGCGCTGGAGGAAAAAGGGCCCTAGACAAAGGGGAACTAAAAGTCTTTTCTTTTGGGGGAAGGAGGGAGGAGAGAAAATAAAGAAAATCTACAACTAAGAGAAAAAGGGGATTAACTAGCTATTGAAATGCTGAAGGAAAGAGAAAATGATCCTCAAATGGACCGCTAATGGCTTCATCTCTAGCCAGCAGCGGTTGAGAAGAAACTGAGGGGGCTCTCCTGTGTGCGCTGGTTAGCCTTTTGGTGGGGCATGAGGAGGGGACGGTGCATGTGCAGGCCGAACGGACATTGCTATCAAAGTTTTCTGATCAACAACACAGGGACACAAGCACACCTACAGTGGAGCACCCACTTCTTCTTCTTCGAAGAAAGCTGTTACATTCTTTGATGGCAACTGAAATACTTCACCCTGGATATAGCCCCCCTATAAACACAGATTTAAACTAGGGCAGTCAAGCGATTAAAAAAATGATTCGCGATTAATCGCACTGTTAAACAATAGAATACCATTTATTTAACTATTTTTGGATGTTTTCTACATTTTCAAATATATTGATTTCAATTACAACACAAAATACAAAGCGTACAGTGTTCATTTTATATTTATTTATTTTTGAATACAAGAATTTGCACTATAAATAGTATTTTTCAATTCACCTAATATAAGTACAGTAGTGCAATCTCTTTATCATGAAAGTTCAACTTACAAATGTAGAATTATGTACAAAAACAACTGCATTCAAAAATAAAACAATGTAAAATTTAAGAGCCTGCAAGTCCACTCAGTCTTACTTCTTGTTCAGCCAATCACTCAGACAAACAAGTTTGTTTACATTTGCAGGAGATAATGCTGCCCACTTCTTGTTTACAATGTCACCTGAAAGTGAGAACAGGCGTTCTCCTGGCACTGATGTAGCCAGCGTCACAAGATATTTATGTGCCAGATGTGCTAAAGATTCATATGTCCCTTCATGCTTCAACCACCATTCCAGGGGACATGCCTCCATGCTGCTCACGGGTTCTGCTTGATAACAATCCAAAGCAGTGCGGACCGATGCATGTTTCATTTTCATTATCTGAGTCAATTGCCACCAGCAGAAGGTTGATTTTCTTTTTTGGTGGTTTGGGTTCTGTTGTTTCTGCATCAGAGTGTTGCTCTTTAAGACTTCTGAAAGCATGCTCACACCTCGTCCCTCTCAGATTTTGGAAGGCACTTCAGATTCTTAAACTTTGGGTCGAGTGTTGTAGCTATGAGGGGCGTCTCCAGGCACCAGCGCACCAAGCGCGTGCCTGGGGCGGCAAGCCGCAGGGGGCAGCCTGCCGGTCGCCGTGAGGGCACCAGTCAGGCTGCCTTTGGCAGCATGCCTGCGGGAGGTCCACCGGTCCCGCGGCTTCGGTGGCGGGTACGTCGAAGGCGCGGGACCGGCGGACCTGCCGCAGGCATGCCGCCGAAGGCTGCCTCACTGCCGTGCTTGGGGTGGCAAAATACATAGAGCCGCCCCTGGTAGCTATCTTTAGAAATCTCACATTGGTACTTTCTTTGTGTTTTGTCAAATCTTCAGTGAAAGTGTTCTTAAAATGAACATGTGCTGGGTCATTATCCGAGACTGCTATAACATGAAATATATGGCAGAATGCAGATAAAACAGAGCAGGGAACATACAATTCTCCCCCAAGAAGTTCAGTCACAATTTTAATTAATGCATTATTTTTTTAAATGAGTGTAATCAGCATGGAAGTACGTCCTCTGAAATGGTGGCCAAAGCGTGAAGGGGCATACAAATGTTTAGCATATCTGGCACGTAAATATCTTGCAATGCCATGCAAATGTCTGTCACCACTTTCTGGTGACACCATAAATAAGAAGAGGGCAGCATTATCTCCCGTAAATGTAAACAAACTTGTTTGTCTTAGCGGTTGGCTGAACAAGAAGTAGGACTGAGTGGATTTGTAGGCTCTGAAGTTTTATACTGTTTTGTTTTTGAGTGCAGTTATGTAAAAAAAAAATTAAAAAAAAAATCTACATTTGTAAGTTGCACTTTCATGACAAAGATTGCACTACAGTACTTGTATGAGGTGAATTGAAAAAAACTTTTTATCATTTTTACAGTGCAAATATTTGTAATAAAAATAATATACACTTTTATTTCAATTACCACACAGAATACAATATATATGAAAATGAAGAAAAACATCCAAAATATTTAATACATTTCAATTGGTATTCTATTGTTTAACTGTGCGATTAAAACTGCAATTACTCGTGATTTATTTTTTTTAGTTAATCGTGTGAGTTAACTGCGATTAAATCGACAGCTCTAATTTAAACATGCCAAACACACTATTATATGTTGTAAATGAAGAGAAAAGAAAAAATACAGGTGGAGCTAAAAGAATCATCATCAACATCAATACAAAAATAATTCAATAATGGCTACATATATCCAAGGGAAAACTGCATTGCTATGTAATGCTACTGATTCTACAGCTGAAAAAAAACCCCAATAAAATATTGAGTTGAATTGCTGCAGATGCCATCCATGAATGCAGACAGAAGCATGACAAGTAAGTCTCTACCCCCTACTCAGACAATGAAAGTAAGATAAAGATGACAGAACTTCTGAAGGTCATATGTATTCAGAACACAACTTAACCCTCATTTAAGTGTTACTACTTTTTCACAGTCCAAAAGTACATTACTGAAATTCAAAAATTCTTCTGTAATTCTAAATCAGTTTCATGCTTGGCTGACTGCAAAAGGAGGACTGAGGCCGCAGCTTCCCAGTGACTCCTGGCATAACTTTCACAATGACTGCCTTGCTATATTTGCATCTACCATTTACATATGTTTCAACTTGTGCTGAGCACAAGCAAGACTTATCCAAACAGCATGTGGAGCACTATGCTTACAAAAGCAGTTGAGGGCATGAGAGTAGATACTTTCCCAACCTGTTTTTAAAAAAGTGTATAGTCAAAACTCATATCCCCATTCTTGATCTTTGGCTTTATCATCAAAGAAATCAAAGCAGCTAAACTTAAGCCTTTTCCGCAGGCTTAGCTTGTTCTGCACTTCCTTCCTCAGAACTGCTCAGAACATATTCCAGATCCTCCCTACAGTCACCTCCATCTCCTTTTTACCAGGATGGGATAACAAGCCACCTGCCCCAAATCACACAACACTTTCCCTGCAAGATCAATATCTGGAATGGGATGTGAATGAGGCTGTTACATACCTTCCTCACTAGAGCTCATGACATACACTTTGGTTTCCCTATTATCCTACACAAACCCCTTTGTGGTCCAACTCTCAAAGATCCTCACTCAAGAAATCGTGACAGTGACACTCCAGTATTGGAGTGAGTGAGAGATTTAGGTACATGAGCAAATTTGGGATAGTTTTTAGTTTTAGATATTGACCCAATTTGTACATGAATGGATTTTTAAAATTGTTTTATACATATACCCAGAGATTTAAATACATGAATATAAATAAATACTATTTTGATTTTCATTTGACCAACTCCTGTTTCCTTCTCTAGCATTTACCTGGGTAGTGCAATCAGGCTCAGATTCTTCTGAATCAGAAATATCAGAGTACTCTGAGGATCCATTCCTGAGTTCTGATTTCACACTTTCAAAGAACACTGGAAATAAAGGACAAAATTAGTTCTTAAATCTATCACTTCACATTCGCCTTCAAAAACAATCACATGTATTTAGTTTTCAACATCTGGTTTCAAAAGCCCCCGCAAATGTCCAAAAAACAATCTATAAAATCTTATGTTATGCTATTTAGTGAAGCCACTTTCCTTTTAAGAGAGATCTCTCTCTCTAGATGCCTTTGCCCAAATTACTGATGTGTAGTCTCAATCTTAACTACATCTTAACAGTTTGTGTCTTGGAATTTCCTTGTTGTTTCTAATTAAAAGTTTCATACACGAAAACTAAACAAGAATCTCAAGGAGACTATTTCCATGTGATTTTTTAATGATTTGCCGATATGAACACAGTTTAGGTTAGTCAAGACCAAAGAGGATTTCAGTCCTTACCAAGCTAGGTGAATGGGCAACAAAAACGGCATACACCTTATAAGGTTCTAACTATCAACTCAGGAAAGGGACCTGGGTATCACTATAGACAGCTCAATTAAGACTTCTGCTTAATGTGCAACTACCAGGAAAAACAGCAAAGTGTTAGGATAAGGAATGTGATGGAGAACAATATGGAAATTATAATTATATAAAATCTATGGTACAGCCTCATCCAGAATACTGAACGTAGTACTGGTCAGCCCATTTCTAAAAGGATATTGAAGAATTAAAGGGGATTCAGAGAAGGATGGCAAGAACATTTGGGGCGTGGAAAAATTCATTTGAAGAGACTCAGACTGTTCACCTTAGAAAGGGGATGAAAAGGGGCCATGATAAATATACATAAAATAATGAATGGTCTAGAGAAGGTAGATCAGGAGCTTCTGGTCTCCCTGTCTCATAACACAAGAACGAGGGGACATTTGATAAAATTAAAAGGTAGCAAATAAAAGGAAATACTTTATCATACAACATGTACTTGGACTATAGAACGCATTGCCACAGGAAACCATTGAGGCCAAGAAGGGATCAGACGTCTGGGTAACAAAAATATCCAGAATTATCATAGTTAATGCTAGGACAAATTTTAGAATGGATATTAAACCTCATGCTTAAGGGCTTTAGCCAATCTTTAAATATGAGACCTAACATGGGGGACATATCCTACATTTAACTATTGTGGGGTCCTTACATCTTCCTTGGAAGCTTTTGGTGCTAGCCACTGTTGGAGACAGGATACTTGACTACATAGATTTCAGGTCTGATCCAGTATGGCAGTTCTTATAAGCAGCCAGAGCACAGCAGCCAGTTTTACCACTACTTTGTTTTGCCAGAGCAGTGCAAAGCAGATAGAAGGTACATCCCAATTTCCTTCTCCCTCCTGTCTTTCAAATTCTCCATGCCTGTTGCAACTTTCTATATTCCCCTGCACACATCGCAAATTACTCCCTCCCTACCTGTCTTCCACATTCCCCAGCGCAGACCTGCCGCAGTTTCCCCCTCCCTGTTGCACCATCTACAACTTTCATGTGCATGCATACATCCACATATACCCTACTTTACCCCTCACTCCTGCTCTATCAGTTGAGTAAATCTGGTGCAATGGATAGCTTTTGAAAACAAATTGAAGTTTTTTTTTACTTTTTATAACTGAAAATTTATCTATCAGCAGAAACTGGTGCATAAATCTTCTTCAGAGAAACTCACAAAGAACTGACCTCTTTCAAAATTGCCACCATCGCCCCCTGTGAAAATGAAGCCAATCTGCCCCCATGGAAGATGATGGCTCCTTATGTTGTCAAGAGGCAGAAGGAAACATTCTGAGGAACAAGTGAATGGAGATAGTGGCCAATCTTTGCTAAGGACAAACTGTGGCCTTAGCCCCATTGAGAACAATGGAAGATGGCAGCTCTTTTAAAGAGGGCAGTTTCTTCATGGAATTCTCTGCATGAGATTATTCTTTAGCTTCTGCATAAAACTTCAGTTATGAAGAATAATGGCAAAAAATTACTATGAGCCTTAAATTCTTCAATTGCAGCCTATGCACAACATCTCAGTGAGTTTTAACTATAAGGGAAGTTCAAAAAGTCTATTATTCAATTAAGTCTGACACTGGGTGCTAAATTTCTTAAAGGATCCATTTTCAAATTAATTTTTACTCAAATTATTTACCAGATTTACTTGAAAATTCTCAGAAAATTTATTCTTTACTCAGAGTAAGTGCTGTAATTTTAGGAAGGATAACCCTGTATTTTTCCATAAGTAACCAATTCCTGCTTTAAGTGAAAAGCTCAACTCAAATCTTAAATGAGGGAGGCACCAGTTTCTGGTTCATAATTATCTACATACCTACATATCACACACTTAGCCAAATGTACCTAAAGCAAGAACCATTTGGTGAAAAGCCATATTCCAGTTGGTTGGTACAAAGTTCCACAGACAAGGGTCACTGTACAAGTGGACTTTGTTCTGGTCATAAAGGATGCGGAATTGTTCAGTTCCAGCAAAAACAAGCTTACTGTTCAGTGGTTTCTGGGCATCTGCAGTCCCTTGTCCTTCCAACCCTGAGCTCTGGTCTTCCATCTTAATAGTCTTTGTCTTTTTTGACCTCGTCCGGTCATCCTCATCCTCACTGTCTGCCGTGTAAAGACTTCGATCTGTAAATGGTCGTCGCTCATCTCTATCTCACAAGAAATTAAAATATTACAAGCGTTATTTACTGAATTGTATATTATTTACAGAGTCCTACATAAAATAGTCATTCACATTCTTTATTATTTGCAATACTGTCTTAGAGGCAAGATTCTCATTCTCACACTGTCTGCCCTTTTCTTCTCCTTTTACCAAACTTTTTCCCACTGCATTCCCTCTGCAGCAACAGCCACATGGTTCTACATTTTACTTCCTTTTTTGTGTATCATAATTGTGTCAGCATGTTTTGGGAAGATTTATTAGTACATCCATGTTCCTCCTGGAACCTGGACTCTGAACATATTAAATTTGACCCTATGGTATTTCTGATGAGAATTTTTTGTTTGGAGAGTATTTACCCTTCTAACAAATCTGTGGATTTAAAAATATTTACAATTTGAAGTTTAATCAAATAACTGAATTTAATACAACCTAAATGCACATGCACGACACCTCCTTTTTCTTTCCCTCCCACCATCCTAGTGCCTCTTTGCTTCCCTAGCAGCACAGCAAGCACAGAGGTGCTAGTGGACCCTTCTCCACTCTGCTTTCGGCATGAAGCCTTATGGTAAGTGTGAGGGAAGACACAAGCTACCAGAAGTAGAAGGGAAGAACTCTGTCAAAAAATGAGAGTGCACCAATCCAAAATGACTGGGAACAAGTGATCCATAAACAACTTTTTATACCTAATGATTCTTCCATTTGAAAGCAGAAGGCGTAGATCATTGTCCTTTGTTCTCCATTCAGGTACTGTAGAAGATGGCTGAAAGGGCTTGTTAAATCTTCCATTCAGTTTAGAATTTGCTATGTCCTAAAGAATCAAAAGCAGGACTGTTTATTATTTCCTCAAATGACAAGAGTTTACACAAATTTATTTTCTCTGCAATCCACAGCAGCATTTCTCCCCAAAAGATCATAGTGAATATTTCTGATAGCCAGCAGAGGAAAGCTGAAGCTGGCTATCAATGGCTGAAGTGGCTTGGATAGAATAGGTTTGGATATAAGCAATACAACATTGCTGGATTTCATTCCCTCACCTGTGGATTTTTTCTGCTTATTGTGACCACCCTCCATTGCTATATGCCAACAAACATCCTTCCAGACAAGTATGTTGAAAACTGCTCCCTCTAGAAGTTATCCTTGTTCTCAAATCATAGGAATAGCAACAGGGTGATGCAAACCAAAAGCTAAGTGGGCAACTGGTATGGCAACTACTACCTAACCCACTGTGACAATCAGGTCCAGACACTCCATGGGGAGGACAAAGGTTTAAACCCAACAAACTAAACAGTTAAACAAAATGATTACATACTATGCTATTTTACTATAAGAGTTTATCAAGTAAGATCTTTTATGAAAGCTTGTAATGCACTGAACTGAATAGTCATTATGAGCTAAGTATACAGTGTGTGTGTGTGTGTGTGTGTGTGTGTGTGTGTGTGTGTGTGTGTGTGTGTGTGTGTGTGTGTGTGTGTGTGAAAAATTGAAACTAACTGTGGTGCAACTTCAGCACTACCTCCTATCAGGCAGAGGGGGGGCTACCTCCCCAAGCAGATGAGCCTGACTTCAAGTACCTAGCCATCATCCAGTCCAGGAAAAAATAACGAGGAACCATCACAGCAAATGAGAACAGCTTAAAACTGAAAAGAAAACCCCAGTCTTTGGAAACTAAAAGAAGGAAATTTTCCACATTTTGAATATCTATAGTGACTAAAGGAAAAAACCCTGCAAACTCTTTTAAAATGGAAGAGGTTTGAACTAAAGAGCATCCAGAACTTGGAGGAATGTCTTTTTGTGGGAGACTGTTCATGAATGCTGGATCCCTCCTGTAGCTAGGATCTATGCTGGGAAACTTTTAAGACAATTGGTAACTATTATTAGAAAAAAGATTTTATCGAATATGAAAGTGTAAAGCCTGAGCTTGCATCTCTGTTTATTTTCTATGTAACTTGCATATGTTTGCTTTCCTTACTATTTCATCTTTGAATCTGAGTTTTTTCTATTAAATAAACTTTTTGTTTATTTTTACCTTACCCCAAGCAGCTCTCTAGTGTGCAAATGGTGTGGAGCATGTATATGCCAAAGTAAGCTAATAACTGGGGGGCTGGCTTCATGCCTTGGGTGTGACACACCAAAGGGGAATGGTCTGAGTATCTGGTAACTAAGAACTTGGGGAGGATGTATTTGGGGAGACCTGGAATTGGAAGGTTGGTGTCACTCAGCAAAGAGTAACTAGGCTGGTGAGAGCCAGGATGAGACCTTATGCTTGAGGCCATACTGGTGTCAGGGAACTGAATCAGCACAAAGGCCCCCAAAGTTACAGGACAGGCAATGACAGAACCCTTTACTGGTCTGGGTGGACCCCAAAACATCACACCCACTAGCTAGTCTCTGCCAGTGGAAAAAAATCCTACAATGCCCAGTAACCTGCCCATAAATTGAACTTTCTTCCTAACTCCAAGAATGGCTTATCCTCTGAAACAGGAGTGTTTACATCCCTTTTAGAAAATACACAATTACATTAGATGAAAAACTATGTCCTCAATATCCATATGAATAGAGAAATATTTTTGAATCCTTCTAGGCTCTTTTTTAATTACATCTTGCGGCAATGAGTTTCACAGGTTATTTTGTACATAAAAATTAAATTTAACTTGTTGCCTTTCAGTTTAATGGAATGTCTCTTGATCTTGTATTATGAGAAAACAGCAAATAAGGGCACCCAATTCACTTTTCTCTATGACATTCACTGTTTTGCATACTTCTAACATACTCTCTCAACCTCTCCTGTCTGAACTAAATATTCCCAAATATTTTCACTGTTTTAGAAGGCCTTTCATGCCATAATTATTTTTATCCTCTCAATCTCCTATGTTTTGCTATATCCTTTTTGAGATAGGATGACCAGATCTCATAATAATAATTTAGGTGAGAGTTACCTAATTTATACAGTGGCATTATAATACATTTTGTATCCAATTTCTTATGCTGTTTTTCACATCTTAATATATGGCTTAAACTTTTTATACATTCTAGTTTTTGTCTTTTATGTCCATGAAATGCAATACTTGCCTCCTCCCATGGGGACATCTCCAGCCTTTTGAGTACCTCCCTTGTGTGGAGCTCCAGGATATCCAGATTAGAAGGAACTTTGGTCGTATGATCTCGCAGTTTCCTCACTTTTCTTCTGGAATGGTGAGGAGAGGTTGCTTCATGTGAGGATCGTGAAACTGGGCACATACCAAGAATTCCCTGAGTTTTAACTGGTTTGCTGTTCTCCTCCTTTAATTGAAAACAAATATTTCAGGAGGGGTCTGTCAGGGACAAGTTCACACATTTAATTAGGGTTTCCCATTCACATAAATGAATGAAAAATCATAAAAAGAAACAAAGGTGTAGGTCTTTTGGGGAGGTACTGTGTTTTCTGATGGATCTGTACAGCATCTAGCAGGAGACCCCTCTCCTAATTGGGGCCTTTAGGTGCTACCACAATATAACCACCACCACCACCACCACATACAATTGTTAGGGCAGCATGTTTGTAATAGTGGTAAAAATTTCAGCTAACATGATTTTTCTGTGTGCTCCTGATTTTTCTGTGTGTCCATGATCCAACCCAACCATCCCAGCAGCACTCCCCCTTTAAATAGCATTCCTGTGATTTTATACATCATTTCCTCCTAAATCCGGTGACTTTTACTAAATTTACTTTTACTGTGATTTTTGATAAAAATTGCCATGACAACTCTGCTGCCTTAACCACTGTTTACACTAAGGAAGTACAGGGCATATACCCACTACACTCAGCAGACCACTACTCTCCTCAGTTTCCAGCACTGCTCTCATCACAGGACTATGCTCATTGCAAAGAGAGTAGGAATCCTAATCATTGAAGGACTCTTAGTAGTAAAGTGCACAATATGCCCAATACAAAGTACAGGGAAGGAAAAATAAAGGAAAAAGAAAAGATGGTGAGACACCAGACAAAAGAGCAGAAAATGTTCAAAAGAAAAAGGACAGACAAGGGGAGAAGGAAGGAGACAAAATACTAAGATCTAAGAAAGGGCTCTCAAATGTATAACCCTACAACAGCAAAATCTTTAAAAAAAAAATTGTAAATATTTAAAAACTAGAACTCTTAGAAGTTTTCACTTGCTTTTGAAAAGATTTAAGTTTTCTAATTTTAGAATAAAGATTATACAATTTAAAAATTGCTATGTTTTTGGTTAATCAGAAATACTGGCAGTTAAACAACCTCCAAAAATTTTCCACCTGGCCTTATACTTTCAAAAATAAATGGCGAGGACAATAAATAAGTGACACCGCAAAAAACAATGACCCTAAAGTTGCAACTACCGTAAAGCTATAAGCTCAAAGTGATCAAGTACCCTTTTTGTAAATATGACAGCTTTTACAATAATTCAAAGATATAAAAGAAACACAGTAACCTGTGTGCAGTTCAGTAATGTCTTCTAGTCTTACCTCTACAGAGCGAAGCACTTTAGAGAGTTCTTTAATGAGATGCCCAGGCCTAACATTGTCGGGAATTTCAAAGGCATGTTCTGTTACAAGCTGTACGTGAAGAGTGGAAAAAGATCAAATAAGTTATACTAAGATAAAAATCAAGTCTATACAGTAGACAACTATAAAGTAGATGAAACTATGAAAAGCCTAGATCCAAAGAAAATCTATTCAAATTAAGCCAGAGTACTTACTAGTAATAGTTAGAGTAGATTGACAGTATGAATGAATATACATGCAGGGGAATCCAGTCAGAACTCTAGAAAGCAGCACTGCATGTTTGGTCTCAAGGATATTTAAGGGAGTGCAACATCAACTATCTCTCAGCTCTTTCCATTTTCTCAGAATCCTTAGCAAAGAATCTAAAGAAGTGGGGACAGGAAGCCATACTGACGATCTATTTAACTGACTGCTTCTACTGGAAACAACTTCTCTTTCTCCTTTGAGTATGGTCAGTATGGAACCCTACTTGGGGAGATTACTAATAGTAAATGTTAAAAGCAGGTGGGGTCTGAAGAGCCACATATAGGAAAAAGCACAAGTATACAGAATGACTGGGATGAAATCAGAGACCACCTTAGTTGAGAACTAATGCTTTCTTTCCTTATGAAACACACTGTATGGAACAATCAGCCATCAGCCTGTACTGATTTTATATTTCTGGCACCTTTTTGAGAATCTAGTTTTCTTTTGATAGTTGGAAAGAGCAGGCTCTCCTTTAACAGATGATGTAATACATAGCTGTAATGTTAAAACTGTATTAATATAATTATAACTGATTTTATGGAAATTATTAAATTGACTGCTGTGAGGTTACTTACCAGTAACTGTTGTTCTTCAAGCAAGCAGTGCACATTGGGGCTACTCACGCCTTCCGTCCCTATCCCCCCAGATGATTCAAAGGAGGAGTGGCCCCAACTGCCCTTCAGTTCCTTCCCTAATTTCACATTTATTTACCTGAGGCCTTGTCTACACTAGAAAGTGTTTGCCGGTATAGTTAAATCAGCAAACCCTAGTAGTGGAGACAGTTTATACCAGCAAGAGTTCATTTGCTGGTATAGCTTATACCAATTCCCTGAACAAAATAAGCTATGCCAGCAAAAGGACTACTTTGCCAGTGTAACTGCATCTACACTAAAGCTCTTGCTGGCATAGCTTTGTCAGGCCAGGGTGTGATTTGCTTCACACTCCTAATGAACAAATCTATGTCAGCAAAACTTAAGTGCAGAACCAGACCTGAGACTCCAAAGAAGAGGGAAAGATGGGTGGTAAGTATTAATATGCAGAGGCAACATTCGAAGAACAGTTACTGGAAGTAACCTCTTTCTTCTTTGAGTGGCCTCTGCATATTCCCACTTGGCGTTTAGCAAGCAATACAATCCCCCCTAGAAAAGTGGGCTGAGGCGTTCTAGGTAAACAAGGATTGCAAATCTAAAAAAAAAAAAAAAAGTGCATCCGCTGTAGACGGCAGGTCAAGCGAATATTGAAAATGACCACAATTTCACCCTCCAATCCTTTTCAACATTTCTATGCAGCCACTAAGTGAACTGGTCAGACGCATGGACTCAAGGGCCAGCAATATGCAGATGATACACAGCTCTACCTATCCTTCACAACATATAACCACCTTACCACTATCAAGATGACCTAGTGCATAGATGAGATGAGCTCACAGATGAACAGCTGGCTGAAGCTGAACCCGAGCAAGAAATGGATGATGCTGGTGGGCAGATGAAAACATACTAAAGAGTACATACCCACAGTGAAGTCTCCTTTGACTGAAGGCACACATCCACAATTGGTCAATTCAATCTGTAGTTTAGGATTACTCTTGGATTCCTTGGAGACACTAGACTCTCACACAGCAGTATCGTGAGTAACTCTTTTTATCATCTCCAGTTGGCTAGCAGACCCCTTCCCATCCTGGCGGATGAGGACCTGGCCTCAGTTATTCACACCTTTGTCAACTCTCAGATGGAATAAACATGCCAATATATCGGAGCATGAAGCCTTCATCACTTTGGAAGCTCCAACTAGTACAGAACGCTGCAGCACATCTTTTTAGCAATACACGCTACTGTGAGCACATCAAACCTGACCTCTGCTCCCTACACTGGCTTCCCATAGAACAGTGAATCGAACTGAAGGTCTTGATCGTCATCTTCAAGGTACTCCATGGTCTGAGCCCAGGATATCTAAAAGACCGCCTAAAGCTCCAGGATGAAGACTGAGGCCGACAACTTTCCTCCTCTGGTGCAATGGAACTCTACTCTGCTGAACTTGAATTAATATGCAAATTAGATACAATTAACTTAGGTTTAAACAGAGACTGGGAATGGTTGGGTCATTACACTAATTGAATCTATTTCCCCATGTTAAGTTATCCTCACACCTTCTATGGGTCATCTCGGTTATCACTTCAAAAGTTTTTTTTCTCCTGCTGCTGATAGCTCATCTCAATTGATTGGCCTCTTACAGTTGGTATGGCTACTTACACCTTTTCATGTTCTCTGTATGTATAAATATCTTCTGTGTGTTCCATTCTATGCATCCGATGACGTGGGCTGTAGCCCACGAAAGCTTATGCTCAAATAAATTTGTTAGTCTCTAAGGTGCCACAAGTACTCCTGTTCTTTTTGCGGATATAGACTAACACGGCTGCTACTCTGAAACCTACACAATAAAGGTAAATCTCATCTATGCAGGAGACAGAACTTTCCCAGGGACCACTCCAAAAAAGCAGAATGAATTCCCCCAGGAACTAAAGACCATCACACATCTTCCCACCTTCCACTCCAAGTGCAATGCACATTTCTTTGACCTTTCCTTTTACATACATCACTCACTCACTCACGCCCGTCACCCCAACTGGGGTATGGGCCGCCAACCACAGATCTCCAGAGTCCTTTATCCTGGGCCATTTTCTCTAGCTGGTTCTAACATACATACCAACATGTATATTTTAAAAAACCTTACCAAAACAAGACAGGCCCCTGCATACACTTCTTGCTTACTACACTATTGGAACATACTCAGATACAACAGTGATGAGTGCAGTAAGAACCTATATGGAATCACCTTTGTCCAGCTTGTCCTCGTCTGTCCCTCCACGAGCACAAGTCGACACCACACCATTCTGTTTTGTTGCGAGCACGTTCTTTCCATTTCTGGCCAAAGACTTTTGTCATGGGATCGGCCCAGCGCATTTTCGGTATGCTTGTGGTCTCTGGGGATCCAGTCACTGATGCAGGTTGTTCACCTATTGTCTTGCCTGTAGACTACCTGACCCGCCCATCTCCACTTTGTGTTATACATCGCCTGCACTATATCAGTCACCTCTGTACGCCTTCTGATCGCCTCATTCAATGTGATCACAGAGCGATATCTTACACATTCACCTTTCCATTAATCTCTGGGTGACAAATTTTTCTTCCTCCGCTTTTGTTGAAACTTGGCCACCCCACCTGTTTTCTCCTACTGCATTCCCCTTCAAACGAGTGGTCTCTGTTCATCGGCTGACCCAGGTAAATATATTTGTCAACCTCCTCAATTACTTTCTTGTTTACAGTGATGATTCCTGCTGCACAATGCTCATTCCACATCCACTTAGTCTTCCATTTGTTCATTTCTAACCCAATATCATGCAAAAGTGTTTGCAGTTGCTGCAATTTGTTCTCCCGTTCTGATGTGTCCTTTGCCAATATTACAGTAGTCAGCGAAGAGAAGATGCGTTAACTGTTCTCCATCAATTCCGATTCCTTCTTCCCAGTACAATTTCTTGAACGGCGACTCCAGTACTGCTGCAAACAGCTTCGGTGACACTGTGTCGTCTTGTCTGACTCCTCTACGTATAATAATAATGCACGGGACATTGAATAATTTTATCTGTCGAACAATTGCAGTTAATTTTTTCCAGCAGGTCAATGTACCTTGGGTTGATTCCGATTTTGTTGAGCATGTTTTGTACAGCGTTAATCTTCACCGTATCAAATGCCTTTTTGTAGTCGACAAATGCAAGACACAATGGTAATTTGTATTCCTTGCATTTTTTGATGAGCTGCCAAACTGAGTGGATGTGATCAATTGTCGAATACCCTGAGCGGAAACCAGCTTGTTCTCTGCTTTCATGCATTTCAAGATCCTTCTTAATCTAAGTGAGTATGACGCGGGTGAAGACATTATACACTTGTGAGAGGAATGTGATTGGACAGTAGTTGCTCAATTCTTCTGGATCACCTTTCTTCATCAATAGTATTGTTTTTGATTACTTCCATGCATCTGGAACACGCTTACTATTGATGTCGATGGTGAACCATTGCGTCAACGCTTTGACGAGTCTCTTCCCCTGCTTTGAGATATTCCAGCCAAATATCATCCACTCCTGGGCTCCTTCCCTCTCTTTATGTTACGAATTGCGTATTCGATTTCTTCCCACATAACGTCGCAAAATTCTTCTGTAGACTGCTGCCTTGACGATGTACGCTGGACACTGACATGTGAGGACTAGAGATCATTGTCGAATTTTGTACATATTTTGTTCATTTTGCTCCTTTCTGATGTCCTTTCGCCATTTTCATCTTTCAGGGCTGCCGAGATAACCTGTTTCAGCCTAACATCTTTTTCTACCTTCTTCAGACACTCATTCTTTTTGGCTGCCTCTCTCAACTTCTTTCTAAATCCTCTATGTTCTAAATGTGTATGCTCTGGCAGGTCTATATGGAATGGAACAGAGGAATTCCCAATTCCAATCTAAGAAAAAGGGAGTTTGTCAGGAACATGGTGTTGTCTGACCCTGAAGTGACCTCTCTAGCAGAACAGGAGACAATGGATATTCTCCTTGGTAACAAAGAGGTCTAGTCCGGTCATACTCTTTACACAATACATAATGGCAGAGACCTAATGAAAACATGTGTGTTTTTGGTCAATAAGTCTATGGTCTTGATTAAAGAGAGGAATACTTTCATGCTAGACAAATGGCATTCAATTCCAGAACCGTAATGTGGAGCTTTCACCTCCACCAGAGTCCATACTCCTTAAAAAGGCTGGATAACAAGGTGAAGGTCCCAAGTCTACCATCTGGCAATATTACTGTAAATGGTAAGGGATGTGAGAAAGGAATTCTCTGATGAGCATGTGTTACTTCACTGTCTGTATCTTCAGTGATCTGAGACATAAGTGACTCAGGAGTAAGCAGCATCAATGAGTGGCTCCAGTCTTCTGGAGGCCATATGCGTGGCCCGGGTAAAGATATCACCCAGTTACACTGTTAAAGAACCTGTCTGTGGACCAAAGTTTGGAGACACACAAATACTCTGACATCTAAGATAGATGAAGTCAGCATAGCAAGGTTCTCTGGTATTTTTTAAAGGACAGTTTTAAAAGGAAGCATCTCATGGACATTTGTGGCTAGTTGGACTGATAAAGAGCTGGAATTTGTCCCATGGAAAAAGGTGATACAATCTAAATGTCACCTTATGGGTAGCAATCTTTGTTTGCTGTGGCTGAAGAGCAACATTATTCACTAACAATTCTGAAGAACTGGAACTATATATCTAGGGTTCCCAACTGAGATTAAGAAGTTGAATGCCTTCCCATTGGGCATTGTTGATATCTGAGTACTCAGGTACAGGTAAATTTAAAATAATAGGAGAAGACTGCTGAGGCATCTGTGCCCAAAGCAGATTATCCTTAGTTGATGCATAGGAGACAAAGTCCAAGGTCTTCCTGGCACCATAACAGAATAGATTCTAGGACTAAAGCACCAGCTGTGCCAGCACAAGAGGACATAATCTGATTAGAACACAGACCTCCGGTGCTAAAGCAATGAGATTCCAGGAGTGGCTGCCAAAATTTATTAACTGATTTATTGCTGTTTCCTAGTAGCTCAGGAGATGTCACGCCAATGGTGTCAGCATGAAATTCCATCAACCCAATGGGACCTGTGGACCTCAACCTCAATATTGACAATGCTAGAACCTTGGCAATGAATTAGGTTGACCTGGAGACCTCAGTGCTGGGCTCATTCAGATAAGACTGGGGAGATGGATGTTGCTTAAGCTGGACACAGAGCCTCTTAAGGCTAGCAGATGTTCAAAGTCAATGTTGAACTTGATCAAAACCAGACTTAGTCTCAAGAGCCTCCCTTGTTAGAAAGGGAGTTTGAGGCAGCACCCTGGCTCCTGCAGGTCATCCAGATGATACCTGGGCCCGATGGGTAGCATTTCTTCTTTATTCTTCAAACTGAAGAAACCTGTACTGTTAATTTAACAAAAAAGAAAATAGCCCACAAAAGGCAGAACCAAAAAGCACAAAACAGATAAGAAACACATCAACGATACTGCATATGATTCAATCTCACTACACCTTTGGTGGTTAAAAGGGAACTGAAGGGTGAGTGTGGCCATTCCCCTTCCCTTTTATACCTGTTGAATCCTTTGTGGGGGGAGGGAGAGAGGGTAGGGGGAAATGGCCCCAACTGACACTGCTCACTAGAAAAATTCCAAAGCCGCTATATCCCACAAGTGGGAATACACAAAGGGCACTCAAAAAAAACCCCAAACACTTTCTGTGCAAAATTACAATTCAAACTTTTTCCAGTTTTTAGCTTACTGTGAATGTTCAAAGAAAAGCCTGAGAGGAGATGGATATGCAGTGATTAGTTTCACAGAAGCATGGATGAATGGGCCTGAAGCCAAAGAGGTCCCCTCTTGAGCTTTCAGCTAAGTCTGTAGATCAGACCAACAACCATAGTGGAGGGAGGGGGGAATGGAGAATAAAGTGTTGAACCCCAAATCTCCCCACAAAAGCAGTACTGTTTTCTTTGGGGGGGTGGGAGTGGAGGGGTTTCAGAATCTCTTTGGTTTATGGTCCTGTGTTTTTCCTTCTCCCTTTACTGCTCTCAATAATTTGGTCTTCAGAGCTCCTTGTTTCAACTAAATGGGGGGGGGGGGGGGGGGGGGGGAAAANAGTGAAAACAAGATCTCATTAATCTTTCCTCCCACACACAGATTAACTTTGCTAGAGGTGGAGCTAACAAATATAATACTTTTTTTTCCAGAGGGGTTCCCAGGGTACTAATGTATTTAGGGTCTCCCCATATTCATTTCTGGATGGTTTAATCTCCTTTAGAGCACCTACAAGGAGCCACTTCTGTAGATAAGCTTTTAAAGGCTATTAGGTCTAAGTTACTGTGCACCATATGTGCAAAATGTGGAGGCAAACAAAAGCAAATTCTAAATCAGAATACATTTCTGCCAAATTCTGAGCATCTCTGCAGTATAGAAGTGATATCAGTGGACACTAAGTATATTTTGCCAACACGCAATAATAATTTCACATGGGGAAACTTCATGTGATTGCCATCTAACTCTTTTATCATACACTGGAAAGAGAAAGCAGGATTAAATGCAATCCCAAGAGTTAAATATAGTAATTGGTCTATAATAACTGATGGTTTTATATTGTATGACACTATCTCAGACAGCTTTCCCCCAAACCATCCATCCATAATGAAAGATCTACAAAATGGCAATACACTCTAAAAGGACTCAGACTTTCATGTAGTTTTAAAATTAGAAACAATTCACTAAAACAACAAATAAACAAATCCACGTGCACTTACTTCTTTTTTCATCCATAACTTTAAAGCACTAAGTAAAGCCTTCACTCCTCGGACTAAGTAGTTCTGGGGCTGGAAACCATCTTCCCTCAGTTCTAAAAAGGACAGAGATTTCAGTTTATAAGCATATTGCAATGTAAAACCATAAATCAGATACATACCTCTCAACTTTTAATAAACCTGCCAATATATTACACTACCAACAAAACATGCAACAAACTGAAATGTAGTACTCTATATGTTTATGTACATCAAACCATAAGAAAAAATGTTTAAGTACAAAATCTGTTTTCAAGGATGGCTTCTTACTGCATGAAACAATTACATGAGTTTTGCAATGTGTTACAGGTTACTTAGGGCCAGGGGGAGCAGCATATAACAGATTGCACAACTGGTTTAGAGAAAACATCCTTAATGACAATTTATGCTGAAACAATCTTTAGTTTCTAATTCAACACCACACAGGTGTTCCACATTTTTACCATTTGGGCCTACAAGAAGAGTGGTGTGGATGGACAGTCTCAGTACAAAATGCCTCAATTAAATTCATGCAGCTCCTCCTCACCCATATAAAATTCATGCAATTCAAGCCAGCTGCCTTATGCCACCCCAAATCTCTGCCATAATCCCAATCAATGCCACACACACATGCGTACACACAATATTAATGCGGTCTCCCCTGCAGTGAGTGGCCACCCTCTTCTTCCCTTAAGGATGGTGGCTGCTGCTGGGGTGCAAAGACTACCAAAGGCTGCTACAGCTCCTGGGGGCTGCCGTTCAACCTTTCCTTTCACTCTCTTCCCTGTAGCAGAACTGCCTATGATGAAAGGAGAGCTGGCCAGAAAGACTCAGCAGGTTTTATTCCTCCTGCCCCCCCCCCCCCCCCCCACCTTACAGATAGAGTGGGTGAGGAGGGAGGTGGCTAATGGGCCAACACCTTAATGGGGAAGAAAGGAGCAGATTTGGCCTGGAGCTGCTGTGCTTTTTCTGCTCCCTCCTCCTATGAATAAGGTGTGGGCCCAGCCATTGGCTTTTTCCTCTTCCCTATCTGAAAACTCCTTTCAGCTTCAAGGCAGCTCTGTTTCTTCTTTGCCAGGATGCTCTCTGAGGTGTGGAAGTGTGGAGGAAAAGAGCAGGGGGTCCCAAAAGGTGCAGCTGAAGCATCTCCACCCGCCAGCTATCCCTTGTGAAGGGAACCTGCCATAACCAGCTGCAACGCAAATGTATTACATGATTGTGGCACTCTGTACCTCACTGCAGCACCCTGAAACCCCCATGTTCACCACTATCATATAATTATGATATGTTTTGTACAAAGTATGCCTTGTGAGATATTTTAAAAGTCTTGATCTGTTGAACATTAATATCTGTTGGACTGTATGTGCTATCATTGTATATGAAGTTATGAAGTTTTGCTATGTGTATGTTACTGAGGTATGTTGTGAGGTTGGGAACACCCACAACCAACCTTTCAGGTACAACAATGGAGTAGCCTGACGTGCTGATGGCTCATTAAAGAGAATCCACTATCCCAGGAACTGTATACAATGGAGATTTCTCAGAGAGAGCACGTACACCATGGAGAATGCTTGACCAATGGGGGAGGACCCCCACCTCACGAGGATAGATCTTTCCAGCAAACTGGAAGAAATTATAAAGAGGGGGAGTCACATCATGACTTGGCTTCACTGCCCCCACAACTCAACACCTGGAAACATGCTTGGAGGACAAAGACTTTGAACAGGTGAGGGGGTTCCGGGCTGGAGGAGAATTCCAAGCTGTGTATTGAAGATCTGTGACCTGTTTGTACTATTTATCAGGGTGAGACACTGCTTGATTCAAGTCCTGTCTAGTTTATAGAACTTAGACTGCAAATTTATTTTATTTCTTAGGTAACCAACTTTGATCTCTACGCTTACTACTTATAGTCTATCTTTCTGTAGTTAATAAATGTGTTTTATATTTTACCTAAAACAGTGTGTTTTGGTTGGGAAATCTCAGCTCACATTACCAAGGCTAGTGCATGTCCTGTCCACATTGAGGGAGGTGCAGACTGGGTAATGAACTTACATTGGTCAGGCTTCTGACCAGGGCAAGATAGTACAGTTCAGGGGTGCAAGGCTGGGGAACTGGGGGGGAATTGGCTGGAGCCTCTCTATTGTTGGTTCATGAGTGGCTGGGAGAAGTATTCATGTAACTCTGTTGGGTGTATCCCTGCCTGTGGATGTCTGTGTAAGTGCAGTACCTGCCAGAGGTTTGTAGCTTGTCAACAGCATCACAGTGTGAGAGGGATACCCCAGGTTGGTAGGACAGAGGGCTCAGCGGTCCCACAGTTCAGGTTGCACCCCGGGAACCCCGTCACAATGATACAGTACAGTTGAGAGCTCTGTTTAGGAGAGCAATCAATGATTTTAAAGTTCTGATTGTGAAACAGATCAGTTTAATGCATGCTACAACACTCATAGTACCACAAAAGTACCTCTGTCCAGCAAATTGTACAAATTAGTTTAGCACTGAAACTTGGCATGAAAGGTTTCTGTTCAGATACTGTTCTCGTTTTTCTAAGTGTACATTTTTATTGTCATAACAATGACAGAATGAGCTTTATACATGAAGAATGTGAATCTCTCCAAGTCTTAAAAATACTGATCCATTAAAAGGCAAAAAGATCAAAAAGAACCTCATACCAAATGGCACATTGTCCATTCATAGAAGGAATTTTATTGGGATGAGAAGGTTACTCACCCTGTGCAGTAATTGAGGTTCTTCAAAATGCATCCCCTTATGTGTCCCTCCAATGTAGGTGTAGGTGTGGCAGCACCCCCTGCACCTGGGACAGGAGATCTTCATTAGCAGTGCCCAGACTGCACATGTGCACCTCCCCCTTCTTGTGCTCTGAGCAGGATGTATATATAACACTGAGATCCAACTGCCCTCCAGGTCCTTCTCTGCTGCAGAGCCTATGTGTTGACTCCGAAGAAGAGGGGAGGAGAGTGGGTAGGGGAGCACCGATAGGGACAAACATCTCAAAGAACTTCAGTTACTGCACAGAGTGAGAAACCTTTTCTTCTTCTTGAAGTGATGTCCCTGTGGATGCTCCACTGTAGGTGACTAAGAAGCAGTGCACCCTAATTGGAAGGCGGCGGCTTTGAAGCAGCATTTACTGCAGATGATAGGACAGTATGTCCTAGGAAAGTGTCTGCTGTGGTGTCATCAGTAAAGGCGTAGTGATGGGCAAAAGTGTCTGTTGATGCCCATGTAGCCACTTTGCAAATGTCAGCAATGGGAACATTACTGAGAAAGGCAATGGAGGTGGAAAGCGAGCCAGTGGAATGTGCTCTAATTGCAGTAGGAGGTTGTTGATTGTGTAGTTGGAAGGACAGATGTATATACTGCAAGATCCACTTGGAAAGGTATTGTTAAGAGATGGCTGTGTCCTTGGATCTTTTGGTCCATGAAAGGAATAAACGTGGTGATTTTCAGAAAGGATTAGTCCTGTCCAGGCAGAAAGCTAATGGCATAGAAGGCACAGAGTAGTGGTACATCCCATGTGATGAGGAATGCATCTCCCAGAGATACATGTCCCAGTCCCGCTCTCGAGCAGAATTGAGGACAGTGGGCATTTTGCAGTGTGTCAAAAAGATCTACGGTGGGGAATCCCCAGCAGTTGAAAATGAGCTGAAGGATTAGTGTATCCAGTTCCCACTCTTGGTCGTGGGAGAATCTCATGCTCCATGAGTCTGCAGTGGTGACAGTGCTGGCAGCGGTAGCAGCGGCTGGGAGCCCCGGGCCCTTTAAATTGCTGCTGGAGCCCCATGGTAGCGGTAGCGGCGGCCAGGAGTCCAGGAGCTCTGGTGGCGATTTAAAGGGACAGGGGCTCCGGCCGCTGCCGGGAGCTCCGGGCCCTTTTAAATTGCCGGGCCCCGGGGAAGCTGCCCCTTTTGGCCCCCGTCATCAGCGGCCCTGCCAGTACGGTTGGCTGTATACTGGCTCTTACCAATATGCCATACCGGACCGGCTTACTTTCACCTCTGGCTCTAGGAGGTTGACGTGTAGGGTGGATTCGATTAAGGACCATCTGCCCTGCGCTGTATGATTGTGAAGGTATGCTCCCCAACTGATTAGAGATGCACTGGTTGTTAGAATCATGGTCAGCGCTGGTTGGAGGAAAGGAACCCTGACAGATGTTCTTGGGATGTGTCCACCAGAGTAGCGAGTCCTTGCCTTTCATCAGCATGGAGAAAAGTTTGTGGAGGCTGTGTCTGTGAGGGACATATACTATACGGAGCCATGCCTGAAGATATTGCATATGTAACCATGCATGCTTTACAACAAAAGTGGCCGCTGCCATGTGACCAAGTAGTTAGAGACACGTCCTGGCAGAGATCTGGGGGCAGGCTCGTACTTTGGATACAAGATCCACTATAGTTGAGAATCTGTGAGGTAGAAGGCAGGTTCTGGCTTGTATGGCATATAATTGTGTGCCAATGAACTCCAGATGTTGTACCGGCGTTAAAGTAGACTTCTCTAGATTCACACAGAGGCCTAGATTCATAAAAAGGTCCATTGTCACCCGGATGGCATGAAGAGCCTCTGTTTCGGATGGGGGCTTGAGAAGACAGTCGTCTAAGTAGGACGACACCTTATTTCCTTAGGTAGGCAGCAACTACTGCAAGAACTTTGGAGATTACACAAAGGGCCGTCAACAGTCCAAAAGGCATTACCTTGTACTGATAGAGGGCAGTGTTCATGGTGAATCGGAGAAACTGCCTGTAGGCAGAGTGTACTGTGATATGGAAAAATAAGTCTTGGAGGTCAAGGGCAGAGAACCAGTCCTCGTGTTCCAGTGCTAGGATAATGGTGGACGGGGTAACCATCTTGAAGTGCTACAGTTTGACAAACTTGTTTAGGTTTCAAAGATCCAGGATCTGCCGCCAGCCGCCGGATTTCTACTGGACCAGATAATAATGGGAGCAGAAACCCTGTCCCCTGTGTTGCTGATGATGATTTATTTCTTCTCGTAGAAGGGGTCCGTAAAAGGGGTCCCTGAAGAGGGATGGGGAAGTAGGGTGGCAGGGCGGGATAGATAGAAAAGGGATGAGTATCCTGCCCCGACAATCTCTAGAACTCACTTGTCCGAGGTGATTAGGCTCCATGATGGAAAGAACAGAGGTAAGCATTCGCCAAACTAATGGGATGTCGAAGATGGTTGGTATGACTGGCACAGGGGGAGGCTTCTTGGGGGCCTCAACCACACCTTCAAATTTGTTGCTTGGCTGGAGGTTTGTATGAGGTAGCCCCTTCAGGCGTGGCCTGTCTGCGTTTTGTTGTTGATGCTGAGAGTCATACTTCTGCTGGGGAGTGTACTGCGGTGGTTGGGATTGCAGGGGAATATGATACTTTCCATGACATCTCTTCAGCGCAAGTGTGTAAATGTTAAGAGAGCGGAGAGTAGCTAGGGAGTCTTTAAGGGAGTATAGAGAGTAATCCGTACGCGCCGCAAATAATTGGGGCCCTCAAAGGGTAAGTCTTCTACTGTGGTTTGTATCTCCTTAGGAAAGCCTGAGAGGTGTAGCCATGATGCCTGCCTCAGGACTACAGCAGTTGTGATGATGGAGGCGGCGGTATCCACAGAGTCTGAAGAAGCTTGTAGGGCTATATGGGCCAGGAGATGTCCCTCAGACGTAAGTGCCTGGCATTGTTCTTTCTTGGCTTCAGGCAGGTCTTGGCAGACTTCCTCTATCTTGGAGTAGTTGAGGTAGTTGTGCTTGGCCATAAGAGCTTCATAATTCAATATGTGAAATTGGAGCATGGCAGATGAATAAGCCTTGCGTCCAAATAAATCTAATCTCCTCCGGGATCGATCAAGGTTGACATTGCTGTCTTTTTTCTTACACCGCATTAACTACTAGGGAATTGGGAGTGGGATGTGACAAATGAAATTCCATCTCTTTTGTGGGAACATATTTTTTGTCTGCCATTTGCAGTTCAGAGGGATGACACCAGAGTCTGCTAGAGCAATTTCATGGGATCGAGAGAGTGTCTCTGATAGGTAGGGCAATTTTTGCAGAAGATGATGTGTGCAGGATATTGAGTAGTGTGGTTTATGTTGATCTTTCACTTCTTCCAAAGGAATCTAGAGGGAGACTGCAATCCCGCAAAATAATTCTTGAAAGTGCCTGAAGTCATCAGCAGCAGTAGGAGATGAGGGCATGACAGCCTCATCAGGGGAAGAAGAGGAGAAATGTAGTCCTGGTGGAGCTTCATCCTCCTGTTCTTCCCTCCTCGTCCGGTACCAGGAGAGGTTCAGTCTCTGGTGGCGAGAGACGGATGGAGAAGGTAAAGGTGCAGGTCTCTGGCTCTGCACCATGGAAGGCTTCCCAAATTGTGCCCTATACGTGGCTCAAGGGTCCCAACATGGCCAATGTGTGGGGGAGTAGAACATGGGATTGCATCCACAGTGGTCCATACCAGGGTTGTGCATAGTGAAGGTATCTAGATGAAGTTGTTTGCTCCTGTCTGGAATAAGAAGGCACGATGGAGCCCTCTTCCTCCTTGTCGCTGGGGAAGGGAGATGCTGTCCTCAGGGGAGAAAGGGAGGAGTGTCGTGAGTCTGGAGAGGAGGGTGGAAGGCAGGGAGGTCGTGTCTCCTGGAGTTGGTGTTTTTACTGAAGCAATGTCATATGAGCTGCAGCCAAGTAAAAATGACAACTGCTGTGGGGCTGAAGTGAGGACACATTTTTAATACCTTGGCTTCAATGTAAATGGCACAGGCATCCTGCATGTAGTAGTCAAAGCTGAGCTGGCAGAATTCAGCAGGAATCTTGGACTGTGTTGAAACAAGCAACACCAAAACAGATTCCCAGTCCTCAAAACACAGGGCCTTGACTCTCACTTTTGCTTCCAGGATAAGTTACAGCAGTTGATTACATCAAAGCTTCAACAGAAAAAATGCCAAGAACTATAGGGGTTTTTTGGGGCAGGGACCTAGTCCTTTATTTACAATGTAAAGCACATACCAGGCTTTGGGGTGCTATAATAATTAGCGAAAGATGAACTAAATAGGTACTTCAGTAAAAGATCGACTAGAAAATGGGGAGGCAAAGGAGTGGAGGTCTGATTATAAACCAAAGTAGAGTTGAGCAGCAATCACTCACAGGACCCCAGTCAAAACTCCTTCAGGGAGCTTCCTGTCTGACCGTCACAAAAGAACTGGAAGGTGGAGGCAACTAGTAATGTGCAACTGATCAGGAAAGTGCAGGTGCAGTCCTTGTGATCTGATCTCCACTACACAGAGGACCAAGGAGGTCTAGGAAAAGAGAAATCCTGGGGTCTGTCTCTTGGATCAGAAGGGCAAGACTTTCCACCCTGAATGGAGTCTTGAGCACTCCTCTCAGTCCAGATCATCAGACTCAGCCCTCCCACTTCCCTAGGCTTCAGAACCTGAGCTTCAACCTGAGCCCCAACTTCAAAGTGTTATCTACACAGCTGTTTTTAGAGTGCCAGCGTGAACTCCGCTAGCCTGAGTCTGTCGACCAGGGCTGGAAGGCTTGCTGTCACAGGTTGTGTACCCATACCTTCAGAGGATAGATAGGCCCAGGGTCAGGTAAAAACTCCCCCACCACCTACCCCCCCCCCTTTTATTTTTTTTAATTACCACAAAGAATCAGGAGCAAAAACTAAAGCCTCTATTCTGACTGAATGGATGATTGTCCCAAGGGAAAGAGCTTTTGTGATACTGTTCAGGATAATGTTTCTTTTCACTAGGTCTTGAGAGGGGAAACCAGGAAAGTTAGTGGTTTGGGATTTTTTAAATCTTTGAAGAAGCCCTTGTTTGAAATGGTAGTGGCTCAGGTTTTAAAGATGTTCTTGAGTCTCTTAGGGAAGATGATCCTGGGTCAGAAGGATTGGTCTATGGAGAAGGTCTATCTGAGACAGCCCCTTGGGGTGGGGTAGGAGAATGTCATAACCCCAATGGCATGAAAGTAAGACTGATTTCCATTTATAGATAGATTTAGTTAGATCTAAGGACTAACATCTCAAAATTTTTCTACAGACTCAAAATAATTCACCCTCAAAAGGGAGCCTGAAGAGGGTCGCTTGGAAGAGGTGAATCAAAACCGGCAGTCACACATTTACTTGTGCTAGGGTGTTAGAGAAGACAGACCTGCCAGAGAACTGATGTCATAAGAACTGCAGATACAGCCTAATATCCTCCTGACAGAAGGAAGCTTTTTCTTAGCATCACTCTTTCCAGTTGCGATGGGATTTTTTTTTTTTTTTTTTTTTTAAAAGAGTATACAAAGGAATGATTGATTGATTGATAGGCCATATGAGTTGACAACAAATGCTACTTCAGCATATAAAGTAATGGAGGAGTATTCAAGGCTCCTCTTAAAAACTCTTTCAATCTTGCAGTGCACAAAGTATTGTGAGGATACTGCTTTATCAAATGGGGATGAGATCTTGGGTAAAATTTTCAAAAGAGCTGACATAATTTAGAATCCTAAATCTCACTGCCTCTCAATGGGCCTAGGCTCCTAAATCATTTAGGTGCTTTTGAAAAAATTTACAGTTTAGCATAAGAGCCAGTCAAAGCTGAAGTTCAAGAAGGGTAAATCAATTTTGAGGACATGAGCAACAGATTCCCATGAAAGGGGAAAATGTCAATGGAAGGGAATAAATGGGGAAAAAAAATGGACTTTGTAAAAGTGACACCTTATAAAGAAAGAAAGCAAAAAAAACTTTTAAAATGAATTTGTGCTGACTTGTCACTAAAAGTGGAGTTCACTGCTTCTACAAGGCAAAGAGACCATCACCAGAAAAACAGAAAAAATATCCCATGTAAGTTACTTGAGCTCTTTAAAGAGAGTTACATTGGATCAAGAATTTCTTCTCAAACACTGTTACCACAATAAGCACCTCAAGATGATAATGTGAAACCCTGACTTCTTGAAGGAGTCTTTGATCAAACTGAATTGAGAATCTCACCAAGACAGACAATAGGAAGAGTTTTACAGAGATAGATAATGCATGATGTTATGTGTCTTAAATGCTCGATACCTTTGGAAGGTACCTCATGAAGAGGTGATCTAGAGGAGTTGGAACACATTTTACAACCATCTGGCTTAACATGGTCCTTTCAGTCAGCAGGGAACTAATTCTACTATGTTAGGTTTAGCCTTCCCAGTAAGATTGTATTTTCCCAGGTTCTTAGATACCCAGTGTGTCCAAACTTAAAACTTAATACTGTTTAGATAAATTTATTTTCACTGGCCAATTATGCTGTTGGCATCTGAAAAAAACAACTGACATTGAGTTTCACTTCAAATACTAAAAAATGCCAGAGTAATCAATTTATACACCTAGACTTCCGCAAACGGAGTTTTACTGTTAGTCAATCTTCACATCAATATTCAGAATTACCATTTACTGAAAGCAAAAATGATTAGATGAACAGTGCAGCATTTGCAAAATCAAAAGAACAGATTTTGGTAAACAAATTATACAAGCTTTTCCCAGTTAGGAACTCAAAGCACGCAAAGACTATGTTCCCCAGCTCACCCGACTTCCCCAGATTACATATTTGTCATGAGATGGAGACCATGACCTTCCCAAGGTGAAAGAAAGCCAAGATGCTCAAAATCTTATTAAAACATGAAATTAGTTACCTTTCAAAGTTTCCAGTAAGTTTTTGGCCACAAACCAACAGATGGCTTCAAAGAAAGGGAATTTGAAAAGATCTGGGGTTTTTAGCCTTTTCTCCATTTCATAACACCTAAACAAATAATTTAGAAAGATTACTATATGGGTACATTTTAGAATTAATCAATGCAATATCCAACTCGTACAATGTTCAGAAAAATAAAACCAACAGGCCATGATAAACAAAACAAATCAAGTTCCACATAGCCAAACCCCGACAAGACTGAACTATGATCTTATCCGATCTCTGACTATCAAGTTTGACTGCTGCACTTGCAAAAATAAAGTTGGACTTCATAAAACTAGGATACAAACCCAATGTGTAATCTTTTAACAGATGGAATTTAATTGGGATTCCACGGTAATAAATAAAACAGTATGTTTAGAAGACAGCTCCACATCTTGGAGGTCGGGAAGGAATTTTCCTCCAGGGTAGATTGGCAGAGGCCCTGGAGGTTTTTCGCCTTCCTCCGCAGCATGGGGCAGGGGTTGCTTGCTGGAGGATTCTCTGCAACTTGAAGTCTTTAAATCATGATTTGGGGACTTCGACAGCTGAGTCAAGGGAGAGAATTATTCCAGGAGTGGGTGGGTCAGCTTTTGTGGCCTGCATCATGCGGGAGGTCAGACTAGATGATCATAATGGTCCCTTCTGACCTTAAAGTCTATGAGTCTATAATATAGCTGTCCTGACAGCAATCCTGACTGAAGGTTGCTCCTTCCATCTCAGAATTTCACACCTGAGCTTGACCAGTTTTAGCATCATTCTTTTTTGTACTAATCTCCAAAGTAGAGCTTGTTTGATTTTAGGATGGAATTAAATTTGTGCAGAGCATTCACTGGAGATTATGTTGTTCTTGCTGAAGTGAAATAGATCAAAGTCTGCTTCTGCCACAAACTAAAAAAGTCAGCAATGTCCATTACAAGACCCTGTCTCCATTTAATCCCATTTAACAAGCATGATGAAAACTATCTATTAAATAGAAGAATGTCCTGCTTCTGGAGGAAAAGGTATAGTCAAAACAGATAGATGAAACTAACCTGAGCTGCATGCCAATATTGAGGTTGTGCAAAAAGTTTCCTCCAAAAGCCATACAGTCCTGAGATGTGAGCACAGCATGAATCCAGCCTGAATTGACAAAAACATGAAACTTAATATGCATCTACACTACAAAACGTTGTACCTGGGTTTGGGCACAAAAATATCAGTTGTGTGTGTATACAAGGTGTAGCAATGCGCAGACTCACCCGGCAGCGCCTCCTGCTGGTTGTCCTCGGGAATTAGCTCTCCCAGCCTTGGAATGCCCTCTGTAGGCCGGTGATCCGCCTTGCCACTGGCCCCATGTCCCTCCCAGGACCCCGGTGCCCCTTTCTCTGGGTGCTGCCCCCTGGCAGTACCCCCACAGTTCTGGGTCTCCCCCTCCCAGGGGAACCTCCACCGACTATCCCCACTTCACCTCAGTCTTGGCTACTGCCCAGTCTCCAGCTAGCCCCCGTTCACTGGGGCAGACTGCAGTATCAGCCACTCATCACAGGAAAAGGGGTTCGGACCTGCTGCCTCTGCCTACCCATGGGCTGCCCCCTGCAACCCAGTACCTAATAGGCCTTACCAGGCCTGCAGTCTGGGGCTTTCCTAGGCCAAAGCTCCCCAGCTCCCTTGGCCTTTCCCCAGCCCTGCTCCACTCTAGGCACTTAGTTAAGCTCCCTGCAGCCAGGCCCTTCTCTCTCTGAACGCAGAGAGAGACTGTCTGTCTGCCCCTGGCTTCCCTGCCTTTATAGGGCCAGCTGAGTCTGTTTGGGGCGTTGCCACAGCTGAGGCTGCCTCCCAATCAGCCCAGCCTAAGGCTCCCAGCCCCAGCCCTCTCCAAGGGCTAGCTTTTAACCCTTTCAGGCCAGGAGCGGGTAACCACCCCGCTACAAAGGCCAGAGAGTGACAATTTGCATTTCAGCAAAATACAAGTTAACGGAACATTATCAATCTGAAATCTAGGTTTGTTTGTGTTTTTGTTTTTTAAGTTAATAGTAGTTACAGAAGTTACACCTATCCAAGGCCTTTATAGTTTTAAAACCACATTCCTATTAAAAAAACAAAACATTTTCTCTCCCCACCCCATTTGCTATGTGAAAAACCCACAAACCCGAGGAAATTGACTTTCATGAACAGGGCCGCCCAGAGGATTCAGGGGGGCTGGGGCAAAGCGGGGGAGCTGCAGCACTTGTACTCACCCGGCGGCGGTCCGGGTCTTTGGTGGCATTTCGGCGGTGGAGGGCCCTTCAGTCGCTCCATGTCTTCGGCAGCACTGAAGGACCCGCCGCCGAAATGCCGCCGAAGACCCGGACCGCCGCGGGGCCCAGGGCAAATTGCCCCACTTGCCGCCGCGCCCCCCCCGTGGGCGGCCCAGTTCATGAAACAGACTATACACAAAGTAATCACAATAAAAAGAAAAAATAATTTCTTGCTAATCTTTCAGTTCATTGTAATCTTAGGTGTTACTTTTGTCTGAATGTTTTATCTAGCAAGTAATTATAGCCCTATTTAAGTTATTCAGAAAAGAATTAGAAGGTACTTCCACTAATTATCCTAAACCATAGCCATTATATAATAGCCCAATGAAACTATGATCAAATTAAAACCAAGACTAATAATCATTCTTACACTATTAATTTGTCATGTAATTGGAAGATTGTTCTCATAACACCACAATTTAATATGAAGAGCACAGGCCAATAATATTGTACATCTCTACCCTGCAGCTCAAACAACTTCAAATATGCACACAAAAGTATATATCTATTGGCTTCTTATTTAAAAGTGGATGTAGTTTAAGTTTGCCTTCAACAGCTTTAATTCAGGTAAATAGCATACACTCATTTTCTTCTTCCCAAATCATTCAACTCTATAGATGTATATTACTGGCAGAATCAATTCAGCAAAGTTCAATCAACTATTCCCAGACCTGCTGCTAAATATTAGGCAAACTGTTTAATCTCCCCAAGTACTTATCTGTGAGCAACTTCTAATTTCAGGCTTTGAAGTTCATATCTGTTATTTGCTCCTTGTGCAAGAATGGTTTCTTGAACTATGTTTAAGTGATGACCTAGAGCATACCCAATAAATGCTACTTGTCCGAATGCAAGGTTAAATTTGAATTGCAACTCCATTTGTGAACATATTTTGGAGGCCACCTAACAATCACAGGAAATGTCCATTTGTACCTGGACAGAGAGATAGAAATGGCCAAAATGTAGCATGTCCTTAGAAATATTAGAAGTGACTGGACGCCACATAAGAGGAAACACGTTTTAAATGTTTTGCTGCAGAAATAGCTGGCAAATCTCTATCCATGCTGGAAAGTTATCAAACTCTAATCTTGACTTTTTCTCCTTAAACATTACTACTATGAATCAAGTAACAAAAACCCAAGTCAATTTCTTAAGAAACTTTCCAACTAGTTAACCATTTTAAAGGACTGATATTTTGCTCTTTTTGGGTATCAATTCCAAGTATTTTTAAGACAGAATCTCTTCCTCAAACTTTAGGATATTTCTAAAAATGATAATTTAATGCATATCTTTTGATATCCTGAATTTGCTGGTGATACAATATAAGTACACAAACTGCTGGGAGGTAGGGGGGGGAAGGAGGTAAAATCTTACCTGTAGGAACAAATAAGGTATGTCCTTGTTTCACCACACATTTATAACATTTGTCTACCTTATCCCCAAAATACACTTCACTCTGAGTGACAGAGGAACTCCAAGATTCATAGAGAGCCAGATTTTCATCAGTAGGTTTGATCAAGTAGAAGATCTTCTCACCCTGTACACAAAAAATATCCCATATGAGATATGGTACAATTTTGGAATCGTTTACATAAACAGTATTATTGTCAGGCAAGCCCTGTAATCTAATAGTAATATCCTGTACTTCCATGCGAGTGCCCTAGGTTTTCCAACCCTCTATGTCACTCTTTGGTCTACCAGAAGCTAACTGTGTAGTATATTCCACCCTTTTGGGGTTTTGGGACAAGGAAAGTGCCACATTAAGTTCTGGTGGAAGTTGTGTCCAGTCGTCCTCAGCTACATGCTGCAATTCAGAAAGCAGTGTGAGCTAATGTTTGAGAAAAGTTCAGTTTGTCATTTCATTCATTTTCTCCCACAAAATGCTCAGGATAGCATCCACCTATCTGCTAGAAAGCGCAGAGATTGGCATTTTCATCTAGGGGGTCAACTTGCACAGAGCACTGAACAGTGCACAGTCAGTAATCCTCCTCTGCCCCCTTCTCAAACTAACAATTTCATTCAAAATACATGAGGAAATCCCTGAACACAGGTTTCTTTTGTGGCAAGAAGATGTACACAGGACAAAATCCATTTTCAAGCATTCAGGAAGCAAGGACCTTCTTACCCACAGAACATGGTACCAGACTGACGTGCCCCCAAAATCAATATGAAAATCAGTGTAGCTGTCCTGAACTCCCATCAAGCAATATTTCTGAACAAAAGGCTTGGGGAAGACGGAGTCATCTGGCCAGTAGTTTTCCACCCAAGAAAGCTTTGTGGCAATGTCAGGGACTTCCACCAATTCAGACATCCTTAAAAAGTAAGTAAATGATGGGTAAGTGCAAGTAATGATGAGAGACCTCTTTAAATGTTTACCTTTCCTAAATCTCTATCAAATTGTAAACATGTTTACTTTTATATGATTCCATACTGTCCCCAAATCCCAACACAAAATAGTCTACTAGAGACCATTTCATTTATGTTAGAGTACTATTTACTTATACTTCTACATTTACTCTTTGTTTTAGAAAAATCTACTTTCTACTTCAAAGGAGTCCAAGTCAAGTTGTCTCAAAGTCATTTACTCACTTTGTGTCTGAAAACTCCAGACTGATCACATTTAATACTTTTGGTCGATCAGGATTCATGAAATACTTAATATAATTATGAAGCTTCATTTTACTGTCTGCCTGCCTTGCCACATCAATTACATCTATCACTTTGTCGCCACCTGTAAAAATAAGAAAATTAACATTTTAACAAGACATATGTTTAATATTTTCTGCAAGATAGGACAATCCATTTGTACACTGAACCTAATCTAAAAATAAAATAAGTCACCACTTCTGTGGTTAACCAAAAGGAAAAGGAGGAACCTAACATGACTAGCTGGTTCATATGCTTGGTTTTGTGGCTTCTGTCACCGAAAGGGAGAGAGGGTAGGAGGAAGTTATCAAGAATACATTTATTTGTATATATTTCTATAGTAGTCATCACCACAGTATCCGAGCAGGTAACTCGATGTCTACTACAAATTTTCTACAAGCAATAATGAAGCTTATAGCCCTGATCCAGCAAAGGTTTAAGCATATGAATAACTAAGCATGGAGTAATCCCACTGGACTTCTTGCATGCTTAAAGATACGCACATGCTTAATTCTCTGCAGGATTTGGTCCTACATCTATGGATTTTCTTCTGAGTATTTGTAGTGATATCTTGTGGACCCGTAGAGGGGACGTTGTACTACTTATCTCTGACAAGTGGGTGGTATCGTTGCAGGGGGCCTGCCAGATTATCTTGGCTGGATCCATGAGTGCCTCATTTATGGGGAGCGCAATCTTCGATGAGGTTGATGTTTGTAAAATGTCCAACAGCTTGTGTTGAGACTCTGCAACCTCTTCCAAGTGTATCTTGAGTAAGTAAGTGATCCTTTTAAATAGCTCCTGGAATTGTCTAAAGACATCAGCTATTGGGGGTGGAGGAGGCATGACGGCTTCGTCCAGAGAAGATGGAGATATTGGTCGGTAGGGTGACTTCCTGATCAAAAGTCTCCTTAGAGGGTCCACCTACCGAGGATAGGGAGCATCTCAGTCTCTCCCTGTCAGTGCTAGAAGTCCTAGAATAGTGTTGCCTGTATGCAGCCCATGGATCCCAATAAGGCCACTGCAGTGGGAATGATATTGGTGGTGGCATCCATGGATGTCTATACCACCAATGGGTGTTAACCCTGGGGTGATATGTGGGTTGTTCCCATGGACCAGGCCTGGTGGTTGCCTGAATGGATGAGAAGTAAATGTCCCCTTCCTCCTTATCCTCCTCCTCACTGGAGAAAGGAGGGGCCCATCTGGATGGGGGTGTAGATTGGCACCGTATCAAGAATGCCGGAGTAATATCAGTACCAAGAAGGGGAGATTCCGGTGTTGCAGAAATTAGAAGGTCCTTGTGGAAAAGGAATTGTTGAGGTACCACAAGCATTGGTACCGAGGACGACGTTTTTGTTGGTGCTGCTGAAGTTGTAGCGGTTGTCGGTACTGATCTGGCTGTGCTATGCGCTAGGTGATTGGTACGTCACGCAGCAGACTACAGCAATGCTAAACTGCCCAATGCCACACATTTAAGCGGCTCCATCAGTACCATGGAGGAGGAGGTGAGCTTCTCTTTGCCACTCCTCTCAGAGACCACCCCCTTAGGGTCTTTGGCTTTCGTGGTACCAGCAGTATTGGAGGATCCCACCCACTCGGAGGGGCTCAACAGCACTGTGGTCGGTATCAAGAGTGTTGAATGAGCCGGGTTTTTTTTCTTTTTTAGCTGGTTCCCTGGTAGGGGAGGTTATTGCCTGCTTTTTGTCCACCTTTTCAGAGGACTTCCTTTTTGAAGGTGGTGGGGAATGTCTGCCGGAGGCTGTCACTGGGATTGGCGAAGACTGGTGTCCAGGGTGCAAAGAGGTCTGGGGGTCAGAAGCCAGGTGCAGTGACTTTTCCATCAGGATAAGTTTCAACTTAAGTCCCCTGATTTTCTGGTGCGAGCCTTGAGGTTGTGGCAATGGGGGCACTTCTGAGGTACGTGTGTCTCGCCCAGACATCGGACACACTGAGAATGCCCATCACTGACCGGGATTGCCTCCCAGCAAGAAAGGCATTGTTTAAATCCCAGGGATCCGGGCATGGCCCTGTCAGTAGCCTTCCCCCAGGTGAAGAAGGTTAAAGGTACACTAAGGATGAAAGAAAATAAACGATGAGAGAGGAGGGTAGCTATAGTTAACTAACTCTACTCTAAAACTATATAAACACTAACTCTCAGAGGTAAACGTGAAGCAAGCAAAGAGGCGCTACCATGGACAGCTCAAGGACAGATGAAAAGAAATTGAGGGTGGTTTGGTTGCATAGCGCTATGTAGCCACCAGGAGTGGCACAAGACGGGGAAAGCACATGTGTGACCCAAACGGGCACTGCCACTGAAATTCTCCGATCACAGGTGCAGACACACACATTCACCTTAAGTGGAGCACACACAGGGACACTCCTTGAAAAAGAACCAGGGAAACTGATGTGCCAAACTGAGTGTGTGGAAGTGTGTGTGTGGGGTGGAGGGATAGCCCCGGAATAGCCAGACTTCCAAAATAAAGTCACAGAACTGTTGAAATGCCAGCTATTCTTCCGAGCAACCATGAGCAATCAATAAGGGGACTGAGTAATCAATATATGGTCAGGTTGTTCAGTATACTGCACATAGTGTATTCTAGTGGAGTCTTAAAATACTGATAAGCACAAGAGTCCTGTTTGTAGTGCATTTCAATATGCTACCAAAAGAACACAAGAGATGATGCAAGGGACACAGAAAACTCTTAGCTGTAGTATATTATGCAGCACATTCCACACTGCAGCTGGCTCAGTCTCACTGTCCCACTGAAATACATATTCAGCTGGTCCTGAGGTGGTTAGAGACTGCCCAGCAAGCCTGACGGAAGACTAAATGCTCCTGCTGAAGCTATGGTGCTCCCTGAACTTCTCCCCCACTCCTCCAAGGAGCAGAAAAAAAGCTTATAAGGGAAGGATCAGATAGACTGAGGAGCCAACAGTTTACAGATAAGAGAGGTGAGGAGGGAGGAAACTGATTTGACCCTGAGCTTTCAGTCCCCTCCTGTTCCCTCATCTGCCAACTGTGAATATTTCTGCCCTACAGCTACCTCCCTCCCTCCTCACCTATCTGAAATATACTGTCTGCTCCTCTCCTTCCCTCTCAGGCTGCTCTGCTCCTTGGAGGGGAAGGGGCAGAGAGGAGCATGGGGTTCCAGAGATGCAGCAGCTGGGAGTCCCTGGACTCAAGCAGCAGCTATAACCTCCATGTATTAACAGTGTAGGTGGGGAGATTGTATTTTGGGGCAGCTGGGAAGGTAGCATCCCTCTCTCCCTAAGTTCACCCCTACCCCCGCAGCCACATAAGAAGCCCAGGCAAGGACCTTCTCCCCAATACCCCAGACACCCTAGGGACATCCTCACATATGCAAAAGCTTTGTTGTGCAATGCACCATCAGCAACAGATGATTGGTAAATGTAAAACCCTTTAAAAGATGTTCTCACTGTGCGACAAACAATTTTAAAAATCTGTAACAAAGCCCCCCATCCCCACCATTAGAATACAGATTGCAAAACTAGCTTATCTGATTCACAGTGTAAGAAAACATCCTCAAAAACCATTACAATCTGTTGCTTATGGTGTGTTGCAGAACAAAATACAGCTGTTCAACATTTCAGTCATCACACATTTTGATAGCTTGTGCCACAAGTTGCCAGGTGTGAATGTTGAGAGCTATGGGCATACAATTGTCACATGCATACCCATAAACAAAACCCAAATTGGTAGGTCTAATTTACCCTTGCCAACCTTCTGGTAAGAACTGTTCAATTTAGATTAGGCATATAGTATCCTTTAACTGTTGTAACCATGCAAATATTTATTGTATTTAATTCACTCTACACTGAAGCATTCACACATATTCCAGGAAGTCCCTTACCTACATAGCGTTCCACATCCAAAACGGAGAAAGTAGGGGGAGGGAGTCTGAGCCCAAGATCGTCTAATTTAGGAACCATAATAGGCACATCAAACCCATGTTTCTCCAGGTATCTGTGTGTCAGCTGGCTGCCATGCATTTTCAAAATGATTTCATCAGCACTGGGGGGGAGGGGGGGGGGAGGAAATCAAAATATTAGCACTGAAAAAACAGTAAACCTGTTTGAAAGAAATTAACAAAAGCTTTGTTAGGTTTCAAGGAAACATCTTATTGGAGTTACATAGCTAATATAAATCAAATTAAAATAAGTGGATACAATTGTATTAAATTAAGCACTCAAGGTAAAGTCAAGCCTGCTGATTACATTTAATGAAACTAAAAAACAAATTTAAAACCAAATCAAGGAAGTACATTTTTATATGTATAATTAATCTGGGGAACTCTGCCATAAAATGTAATTGAAGCCAAGAGTTTAGGAGGATTCAAAAAAAGTCACTTATACGGATAAAGACAACATATTGATATATTAGAATAAAAAGCATTTTCTTTTAAAAGGGATATAAGTCGTCATGCTTTAGAGAGAGTAAGCCAACCCTTAACTGCTGGAATAAGGAAGACATTTATTTTATGACCAGGTTATTACATAACTGTGCACCAGGGGATCTCCTTCACCTTCTTCTGAAGCATCTGGGACTAGATAAACCACTGTTCCGATGTTTGTGGTCTACATTAGAGAGAGAAAATGGGAAGTGATTTCCGAGTCTCTTGTTTCCTGGACCAGACGGGCTGAAAATGCTGAAGAGGCAACACACCTAACAATATGGGTTGGTAGTGATAGACTCCATAGGAAATTACATCCATGTGTAGTAATTTGATTGATGGATACTACAACAAGGTGCCTTGAAGGCAAATATATGGATATGAAACGCTGGATGAAAAAAATTAGATCTCAGACATATAGGAAGGGTTTTTTGTGATGGTGGTGTTTTTGTGAAGGCACGTTAGGAAGACTTTTTAGAAATGATCAATACCCACGGTTTTCCCCCTTTTTATGAATTAACTTCTAAGCAAGTTTCCATACCTTGGGAATGAGCGAGCCCGCAGTTGCTTAACAAAAGTCCGTGTTCCAGCTTGGACTGGTTTGGAACCATCATCAAACTCTGTGTAGTCATGTCTGTGCCAGTTCCTCCTCTTCTTCACTAGATTTTTTTTTTTAAAGGATTAAACTTAACATTAGTCCGTGTTGATGGCATGGGTCAGACTGGCTGATGTTCAATCAGTGAACCAACCACGTTAATTAGACTGACAGTCTATTTTTAATTCAGTTTGACTTCATCTGTTGCATAAAACAAAGAGTAGTCTTTAAAATATTATGATGGTAATAACAAAATATTAATCCTTTGCATTTCTATAGCTCCTTCCATCTGGGAATCTCAAAGCAGTGTATGAATAATGATTTAAGATTCAACACTCCTGTAATAAGGGAATACAAACACTGACAGCCTGAAACTTGCCCAGAAAACTAAAGAGGAAGCCTACAGCAGAGCCAGAAATAGAACTTGAGGTTTCCTAATGCTCAGTCCTACATTTTAATCACAAGATCATCCTACAACTTCAAGATGAGCTAAATTATTACTTAATATTTATATTACCATAGACCAATACATCCCAATAATTCTGAGTGGGGTTTCCGATATGCTAGCAGTTGTATAAACATGAAAATCTAGTCTTTGGCTATTATTAAAATGACTTATTTTTGGTTACTCCACCCTCATCCACTCATCCTATCCCTCACCCCATTTGTTTGCCCCATCCACTGTTTACATCTTGTCTTTTAGTTTGTAAACTCTTGGGTAGGACTGTTATTTATTATGTTTGTACAGTGCCTAGCACAAAGGGTCCAGACCTGATTGAAACTTTTAGGTGCAACTGCAACATACAATCATCAAGCTCCAGGTGGATGATTTTATATTAATAAAAACAAAAGGATAAATAGGTGTTCCTTTATGGTTTTGGGCAATTGACTTTGGTTCTCTTCTATTAGCTACATGGTATATTCATACAAAGGCTTTAGACTTCTAGAGCTAAACACAAATGTAAAACTAGAAGTCCTCATGCAAATTGCTTTGCCAGTTGCACCATTACAAATCACAGATATGCTACTGAAAATATTACACAAAGTCACAAAGGAATTATATGCAGTCTCCCACGTCACTTTTTTTTGTTTTAAGAAAATTGAAAAACTGACAAATTTACTTAATCTTAAAAGCTTCCCCGTTTAACATAAAATGATTGAATATCACCTGTCCTCAAACCCATTTAATCCTTTCATGAATTACTCTTAATTGCTATCAACCACTTGGCACCGTAATTCAGACAGAATGGCTATGGCTTTTTTTTAGAAACAAACGTTCAACCATGAATTTAATGGCAAAGAATGCCAACACTTTATTAGCACTTTCTACCAACACAATGAATACTGTGATTCTCTTGCACTCAGCTTCTATCATTTCAGTGGCTGCAAACCCCAAATAAATTCCCAACCAGGTGCCTCAGCAAAAAGGATCACACCACAACAGCTTGGAATGAACTTCGGCTGAGTTTAGGCCTAGTTTCTCATTACCTTTTTATTGATCTGCAATGTACCAGTTGCCAACTGAGGGAAGTTGAACAAAAAACTTAAAACTCAGGCTATGCTTATTTTATTCTGATTAATTCTAAAACAAAAACTATGCCAAATTGTGATCAGTAGTATTTGATAGCTGCTAATAAAGACAGCTGCCCCCAAGATATATACTGAGACCAAGTGTGTAATGTAATAATTACTACTCTAGTATTGATCAGGAACTTGGTTACATCTGCTGAAAAGGAAAGAGCTTGGGTTACTAGCCTGCTCACCCAAATGGGGTCTCAAAAATTGAGACAAAAAAGCCTGGCTAACAAAATCTGACATCTAAACAGTTTTATTAATATGATAATATTATTGGATCTTAATTCAACCCAAAATGAATTAACCAAATATTCCATAATTCCAAATATTAAATAAATTTAGGATGAGGTCTTGTAAAAAGTTCATATTGCACCAACGACTGCAATAAAACCTAGCAAGTCTGAACACTCAATTATTTAAAAAAAAAAAATCAAAAAAAAAAATCTGTCTTTACTTTATTTTAATAAGCTCTAGAATTTTTTGCTGCTGGTTTTTCAGAAACACCAGCTGCAGTCCAGCACTGATTGACAGCTAATTAATCTATTTGCATCTCCCAGTCGTTATACATGACAGGTAATTATTCCTAATGATGTATTGTTTTCTGTAGAGGCAACAAACTGTGCCCTTTAAAAGACACTTAGGAAAATAAATTGGCTCAATTAAACATGTGACGTTTATAGTGACTTACTAACCTGAAAATCAGTGTTGTAGAGCTAGTTTAATGAGTAGACTATTCAAATATTCAGTAGTACTTCATGAATAATGAAGCCAAGTTTTAATTAACTTTCCAAATCTACTTCCTCAATCATAAATAATATTTGAATAATGCAGAGTACTAGCCACTAATTTGATGATTTGCAACATACAGCACTTCCACCAAAATTCATCTGTGATGTAATAATATACTGCAATGAAAGAACACAGTAGTTGCATAATACATTTATTTTTACAGTACAGTACTGATGTTTACCATCAGTTTTTAACATCTGAGAGCTGGGAATTAATAATTTTATTTCAGTTAATTCTTTTTCACCACTTGGTAGTTAGGGAGGAGGTGCATCATGCTTTCTTGAGCAGGAGAGAATATTCAAGAATACAAAGCAGTATGAAAAGTACCTTTCTATTTAACTGTCAAATTATTTTCTATGTTTGGCAAAATCCAGTAAGACACACTAGAACAATAAACAAGCAGATAAGAAAATAAGTACAATAACTTTATTGTTTAAAAAACAAATTACTTGATTTTTGTGATTTAGAATGGACATGTCATGTAAAAAACTTGAACTCTAAGAAGTGGAAGGAAAAAATATTTGTCCCCTCACCAATGCAAACAAGAAAGGCCCGGTCACAATTACAACACTAAAAATGGATTAAGGAAATCCATTGGAGAAGCAGGGATGTTTTAGGAAAAGGAGTGAGAGAATGGGCCAGAAGTTCATTTTAAGATAATACAGGATAAAGCATTATTTAAATTTTAATTTAATTATTGTTTTAATTAAGATTTTTACATTCTGCACACCAGGCCACTAACCACTTCTTACTAACTTATGTAAACACACCTTTACTATTCCTACGTGCCCTCCCCTCGCCTCTTTGTTTGACCCTTGCCTATTGTCTCAGAAAAATCACAATCTAGATTTTAGGCAGGGACTGTCAGTGTTATTGTTTGTACAATGAGGATTTAATCCTGTTTGGGGTCTTTAGGTGCTACCACAACAAACAAACAGGCTGGACCTATGGGATTTGAAGGAGGTTGAAACACGATGAAAAGCAGTGTTGCCAACATGCATGACTGTTTTTCTTGGGAGCTCCTGATCCTACAGTCAATTGACTATATGAGAGCCTCAGCTTTAAAAAACGTTCTAGCCCTCATGATTAGGGAGAGAAGCTTGAAAACATAACCCAAGTGTAACCTAAAGGCTTCAAAACCAGTAGGCAAAGAATAAGAACCCACAATGTATTAGTAATTATTAAAATACCACTATTTTTAAGCTACTCATGATTACTCATTTTTTAAATGCTTTGAGTTGCCAATAGCGCAACCCTCAACCAAAACACATTTGCAGTGATCACCATGTCTACACAGTAGGAGTAGGAATATGATATGGTGGCCCACATTTTCAAAAACACGTATGAAATATCTGATAAGTGCACAAGTCAAGCTGACATGTGGATACTCAAACTGCATACCCATAGGATGCCATGCATTGTCAAGTCAGGAGAGCACACTTGGGCTGAAGTGTGAAAAATAAATTGAGTAAATTTCTGATAGTAAATTTTATCTTTACATCTTTAAACTACACAGCGCAGTTCCTTTAGATACTGAAGTCTGCCTTTATTAGCATAGTGGATTCTTTGGTGAGCCGGAAGTCAGCCTTAATTGACATTTGGTAATATGGAGTTTGCACTTTTTATACCTTTAGTCTTACAAGTTAAATTGTTATGAACAATCTTTTAATGATTAGACGGGAAAATATCCATAACATATATACTCCCTAGAACTGCGATACAACTTCCTTTTAATCTGAACAGAATTATGTTTAAACTTCTTTCAAAACAATTTTGGAAAAACATATTTCAAGTAATAGGGATTATTATTTATTAATTATTATAAGTGCCATGCAAATGCCTGTTCTCACTTTCTGGTGACACTGTAAATAAGGAGAGGGCAGCAATATCTCCTGTAAATGTAAACAAACTTGTTTGTCTTAGCGACTGGCTGAACAAGAAGTAGGANTCTGGGGCTTTCCTAGGCCAAAGCTCCCCAGCTCCCTTGGCCTTTCCCCAGCCCTGCTCCACTCTAGGCACTTAGTTAAGCTCCCTGCAGCCAGGCCCTTCTCTCTCTGAACGCAGAGAGAGACTGTCTGTCTGCCCCTGGCTTCCCTGCCTTTATAGGGCCAGCTGAGTCTGTTTGGGGCGTTGCCACAGCTGAGGCTGCCTCCCAATCAGCCCAGCCTAAGGCTCCCAGCCCCAGCCCTCTCCAAGGGCTAGCTTTTAACCCTTTCAGGCCAGGAGCGGGTAACCACCCCGCTACAAAGGCCAGAGAGTGACAATTTGCATTTCAGCAAAATACAAGTTAACGGAACATTATCAATCTGAAATCTAGGTTTGTTTGTGTTTTTGTTTTTTAAGTTAATAGTAGTTACAGAAGTTACACCTATCCAAGGCCTTTATAGTTTTAAAACCACATTCCTATTAAAAAAACAAAACATTTTCTCTCCCCACCCCATTTGCTATGTGAAAAACCCACAAACCCGAGGAAATTGACTTTCATGAACAGGGCCGCCCAGAGGATTCAGGGGGGCTGGGACAAAGCGGGGGAGCTGCAGCACTTGTACTCACCCGGCGGCGGTCCGGGTCTTTGGTGGCATTTCGGCGGTGGAGGGCCCTTCAGTCGCTCCATGTCTTCGGCAGCACTGAAGGACCCGCCGCCGAAATGCCGCCGAAGACCCGGACCGCCGCGGGGCCCAGGGCAAATTGCCCCACTTGCCGCCGCGCCCCCCCCGTGGGCGGCCCAGTTCATGAAACAGACTATACACAAAGTAATCACAATAAAAAGAAAAAATAATTTCTTGCTAATCTTTCAGTTCATTGTAATCTTAGGTGTTACTTTTGTCTGAATGTTTTATCTAGCAAGTAATTATAGCCCTATTTAAGTTATTCAGAAAAGAATTAGAAGGTACTTCCACTAATTATCCTAAACCATAGCCATTATATAATAGCCCAATGAAACTATGATCAAATTAAAACCAAGACTAATAATCATTCTTACACTATTAATTTGTCATGTAATTGGAAGATTGTTCTCATAACACCACAATTTAATATGAAGAGCACAGGCCAATAATATTGTACATCTCTACCCTGCAGCTCAAACAACTTCAAATATGCACACAAAAGTATATATCTATTGGCTTCTTATTTAAAAGTGGATGTAGTTTAAGTTTGCCTTCAACAGCTTTAATTCAAGTAAATAGCATACACTCATTTTCTTCTTCCCAAATCATTCAACTCTATAGATGTATATTACTGGCAGAATCAATTCAGCAAAGTTCAATCAACTATTCCCAGACCTGCTGCTAAATATTAGGCAAACTGTTTAATCTCCCCAAGTACTTATCTGTGAGCAACTTCTAATTTCAGGCTTTGAAGTTCATATCTGTTATTTGCTCCTTGTGCAAGAATGGTTTCTTGAACTATGTTTAAGTGATGACCTAGAGCATACCCAATAAATGCTACTTGTCCGAATGCAAGGTTAAATTTGAATTGCAACTCCATTTGTGAACATATTTTGGAGGCCACCTAACAATCACAGGAAATGTCCATTTGTACCTGGACAGAGAGATAGAAATGGCCAAAATGTAGCATGTCCTTAGAAATATTAGAAGTGACTGGACGCCACATAAGAGGAAACACGTTTTAAATGTTTTGCTGCAGAAATAGCTGGCAAATCTCTATCCATGCTGGAAAGTTATCAAACTCTAATCTTGACTTTTTCTCCTTAAACATTACTACTATGAATCAAGTAACAAAAACCCAAGTCAATTTCTTAAGAAACTTTCCAACTAGTTAACCATTTTAAAGGACTGATATTTTGCTCTTTTTGGGTATCAATTCCAAGTATTTTTAAGACAGAATCTCTTCCTCAAACTTTAGGATATTTCTAAAAATGATAATTTAATGCATATCTTTTGATATCCTGAATTTGCTGGTGATACAATATAAGTACACAAACTGCTGGGAGGTAGGGGGGGGAAGGAGGTAAAATCTTACCTGTAGGAACAAATAAGGTATGTCCTTGTTTCACCACACATTTATAACATTTGTCTACCTTATCCCCAAAATACACTTCACTCTGAGTGACAGAGGAACTCCAAGATTCATAGAGAGCCAGATTTTCATCAGTAGGTTTGATCAAGTAGAAGATCTTCTCACCCTGTACACAAAAAATATCCCATATGAGATATGGTACAATTTTGGAATCGTTTACATAAACAGTATTATTGTCAGGCAAGCCCTGTAATCTAATAGTAATATCCTGTACTTCCATGCGAGTGCCCTAGGTTTTCCAACCCTCTATGTCACTCTTTGGTCTACCAGAAGCTAACTGTGTAGTATATTCCACCCTTTTGGGGTTTTGGGACAAGGAAAGTGCCACATTAAGTTCTGGTGGAAGTTGTGTCCAGTCGTCCTCAGCTACATGCTGCAATTCAGAAAGCAGTGTGAGCTAATGTTTGAGAAAAGTTCAGTTTGTCATTTCATTCATTTTCTCCCACAAAATGCTCAGGATAGCATCCACCTATCTGCTAGAAAGCGCAGAGATTGGCATTTTCATCTAGGGGGTCAACTTGCACAGAGCACTGAACAGTGCACAGTCAGTAATCCTCCTCTGCCCCCTTCTCAAACTAACAATTTCATTCAAAATACATGAGGAAATCCCTGAACACAGGTTTCTTTTGTGGCAAGAAGATGTACACAGGACAAAATCCATTTTCAAGCATTCAGGAAGCAAGGACCTTCTTACCCACAGAACATGGTACCAGACTGACGTGCCCCCAAAATCAATATGAAAATCAGTGTAGCTGTCCTGAACTCCCATCAAGCAATATTTCTGAACAAAAGGCTTGGGGAAGACGGAGTCATCTGGCCAGTAGTTTTCCACCCAAGAAAGCTTTGTGGCAATGTCAGGGACTTCCACCAATTCAGACATCCTTAAAAAGTAAGTAAATGATGGGTAAGTGCAAGTAATGATGAGAGACCTCTTTAAATGTTTACCTTTCCTAAATCTCTATCAAATTGTAAACATGTTTACTTTTATATGATTCCATACTGTCCCCAAATCCCAACACAAAATAGTCTACTAGAGACCATTTCATTTATGTTAGAGTACTATTTACTTATACTTCTACATTTACTCTTTGTTTTAGAAAAATCTACTTTCTACTTCAAAGGAGTCCAAGTCAAGTTGTCTCAAAGTCATTTACTCACTTTGTGTCTGAAAACTCCAGACTGATCACATTTAATACTTTTGGTCGATCAGGATTCATGAAATACTTAATATAATTATGAAGCTTCATTTTACTGTCTGCCTGCCTTGCCACATCAATTACATCTATCACTTTGTCGCCACCTGTAAAAATAAGAAAATTAACATTTTAACAAGACATATGTTTAATATTTTCTGCAAGATAGGACAATCCATTTGTACACTGAACCTAATCTAAAAATAAAATAAGTCACCACTTCTGTGGTTAACCAAAAGGAAAAGGAGGAACCTAACATGACTAGCTGGTTCATATGCTTGGTTTTGTGGCTTCTGTCACCGAAAGGGAGAGAGGGTAGGAGGAAGTTATCAAGAATACATTTATTTGTATATATTTCTATAGTAGTCATCACCACAGTATCCGAGCAGGTAACTCGATGTCTACTACAAATTTTCTACAAGCAATAATGAAGCTTATAGCCCTGATCCAGCAAAGGTTTAAGCATATGAATAACTAAGCATGGAGTAATCCCACTGGACTTCTTGCATGCTTAAAGATACGCACATGCTTAATTCTCTGCAGGATTTGGTCCTACATCTATGGATTTTCTTCTGAGTATTTGTAGTGATATCTTGTGGACCCGTAGAGGGGACGTTGTACTACTTATCTCTGACAAGTGGGTGGTATCGTTGCAGGGGGCCTGCCAGATTATCTTGGCTGGATCCATGAGTGCCTCATTTATGGGGAGCGCAATCTTCGATGAGGTTGATGTTTGTAAAATGTCCAACAGCTTGTGTTGAGACTCTGCAACCTCTTCCAAGTGTATCTTGAGTAAGTAAGTGATCCTTTTAAATAGCTCCTGGAATTGTCTAAAGACATCAGCTATTGGGGGTGGAGGAGGCATGACGGCTTCGTCCAGAGAAGATGGAGATATTGGTCGGTAGGGTGACTTCCTGATCAAAAGTCTCCTTAGAGGGTCCACCTACCGAGGATAGGGAGCATCTCAGTCTCTCCCTGTCAGTGCTAGAAGTCCTAGAATAGTGTTGCCTGTATGCAGCCCATGGATCCCAATAAGGCCACTGCAGTGGGAATGATATTGGTGGTGGCATCCATGGATGTCTATACCACCAATGGGTGTTAACCCTGGGGTGATATGTGGGTTGTTCCCATGGACCAGGCCTGGTGGTTGCCTGAATGGATGAGAAGTAAATGTCCCCTTCCTCCTTATCCTCCTCCTCACTGGAGAAAGGAGGGGCCCATCTGGATGGGGGTGTAGATTGGCACCGTATCAAGAATGCCGGAGTAATATCAGTACCAAGAAGGGGAGATTCCGGTGTTGCAGAAATTAGAAGGTCCTTGTGGAAAAGGAATTGTTGAGGTACCACAAGCATTGGTACCGAGGACGACGTTTTTGTTGGTGCTGCTGAAGTTGTAGCGGTTGTCGGTACTGATCTGGCTGTGCTATGCGCTAGGTGATTGGTACGTCACGCAGCAGACTACAGCAATGCTAAACTGCCCAATGCCACACATTTAAGCGGCTCCATCAGTACCATGGAGGAGGAGGTGAGCTTCTCTTTGCCACTCCTCTCAGAGACCACCCCCTTAGGGTCTTTGGCTTTCGTGGTACCAGCAGTATTGGAGGATCCCACCCACTCGGAGGGGCTCAACAGCACTGTGGTCGGTATCAAGAGTGTTGAATGAGCCGGGTTTTTTTTCTTTTTTAGCTGGTTCCCTGGTAGGGGAGGTTATTGCCTGCTTTTTGTCCACCTTTTCAGAGGACTTCCTTTTTGAAGGTGGTGGGGAATGTCTGCCGGAGGCTGTCACTGGGATTGGCGAAGACTGGTGTCCAGGGTGCAAAGAGGTCTGGGGGTCAGAAGCCAGGTGCAGTGACTTTTCCATCAGGATAAGTTTCAACTTAAGTCCCCTGATTTTCTGGTGCGAGCCTTGAGGTTGTGGCAATGGGGGCACTTCTGAGGTACGTGTGTCTCGCCCAGACATCGGACACACTGAGAATGCCCATCACTGACCGGGATTGCCTCCCAGCAAGAAAGGCATTGTTTAAATCCCAGGGATCCGGGCATGGCCCTGTCAGTAGCCTTCCCCCAGGTGAAGAAGGTTAAAGGTACACTAAGGATGAAAGAAAATAAACGATGAGAGAGGAGGGTAGCTATAGTTAACTAACTCTACTCTAAAACTATATAAACACTAACTCTCAGAGGTAAACGTGAAGCAAGCAAAGAGGCGCTACCATGGACAGCTCAAGGACAGATGAAAAGAAATTGAGGGTGGTTTGGTTGCATAGCGCTATGTAGCCACCAGGAGTGGCACAAGACGGGGAAAGCACATGTGTGACCCAAACGGGCACTGCCACTGAAATTCTCCGATCACAGGTGCAGACACACACATTCACCTTAAGTGGAGCACACACAGGGACACTCCTTGAAAAAGAACCAGGGAAACTGATGTGCCAAACTGAGTGTGTGGAAGTGTGTGTGTGGGGTGGAGGGATAGCCCCGGAATAGCCAGACTTCCAAAATAAAGTCACAGAACTGTTGAAATGCCAGCTATTCTTCCGAGCAACCATGAGCAATCAATAAGGGGACTGAGTAATCAATATATGGTCAGGTTGTTCAGTATACTGCACATAGTGTATTCTAGTGGAGTCTTAAAATACTGATAAGCACAAGAGTCCTGTTTGTAGTGCATTTCAATATGCTACCAAAAGAACACAAGAGATGATGCAAGGGACACAGAAAACTCTTAGCTGTAGTATATTATGCAGCACATTCCACACTGCAGCTGGCTCAGTCTCACTGTCCCACTGAAATACATATTCAGCTGGTCCTGAGGTGGTTAGAGACTGCCCAGCAAGCCTGACGGAAGACTAAATGCTCCTGCTGAAGCTATGGTGCTCCCTGAACTTCTCCCCCACTCCTCCAAGGAGCAGAAAAAAAGCTTATAAGGGAAGGATCAGATAGACTGAGGAGCCAACAGTTTACAGATAAGAGAGGTGAGGAGGGAGGAAACTGATTTGACCCTGAGCTTTCAGTCCCCTCCTGTTCCCTCATCTGCCAACTGTGAATATTTCTGCCCTACAGCTACCTCCCTCCCTCCTCACCTATCTGAAATATACTGTCTGCTCCTCTCCTTCCCTCTCAGGCTGCTCTGCTCCTTGGAGGGGAAGGGGCAGAGAGGAGCATGGGGTTCCAGAGATGCAGCAGCTGGGAGTCCCTGGACTCAAGCAGCAGCTATAACCTCCATGTATTAACAGTGTAGGTGGGGAGATTGTATTTTGGGGCAGCTGGGAAGGTAGCATCCCTCTCTCCCTAAGTTCACCCCTACCCCCGCAGCCACATAAGAAGCCCAGGCAAGGACCTTCTCCCCAATACCCCAGACACCCTAGGGACATCCTCACATATGCAAAAGCTTTGTTGTGCAATGCACCATCAGCAACAGATGATTGGTAAATGTAAAACCCTTTAAAAGATGTTCTCACTGTGCGACAAACAATTTTAAAAATCTGTAACAAAGCCCCCCATCCCCACCATTAGAATACAGATTGCAAAACTAGCTTATCTGATTCACAGTGTAAGAAAACATCCTCAAAAACCATTACAATCTGTTGCTTATGGTGTGTTGCAGAACAAAATACAGCTGTTCAACATTTCAGTCATCACACATTTTGATAGCTTGTGCCACAAGTTGCCAGGTGTGAATGTTGAGAGCTATGGGCATACAATTGTCACATGCATACCCATAAACAAAACCCAAATTGGTAGGTCTAATTTACCCTTGCCAACCTTCTGGTAAGAACTGTTCAATTTAGATTAGGCATATAGTATCCTTTAACTGTTGTAACCATGCAAATATTTATTGTATTTAATTCACTCTACACTGAAGCATTCACACATATTCCAGGAAGTCCCTTACCTACATAGCGTTCCACATCCAAAACGGAGAAAGTAGGGGGAGGGAGTCTGAGCCCAAGATCGTCTAATTTAGGAACCATAATAGGCACATCAAACCCATGTTTCTCCAGGTATCTGTGTGTCAGCTGGCTGCCATGCATTTTCAAAATGATTTCATCAGCACTGGGGGGGAGGGGGGGGGGAGGAAATCAAAATATTAGCACTGAAAAAACAGTAAACCTGTTTGAAAGAAATTAACAAAAGCTTTGTTAGGTTTCAAGGAAACATCTTATTGGAGTTACATAGCTAATATAAATCAAATTAAAATAAGTGGATACAATTGTATTAAATTAAGCACTCAAGGTAAAGTCAAGCCTGCTGATTACATTTAATGAAACTAAAAAACAAATTTAAAACCAAATCAAGGAAGTACATTTTTATATGTATAATTAATCTGGGGAACTCTGCCATAAAATGTAATTGAAGCCAAGAGTTTAGGAGGATTCAAAAAAAGTCACTTATACGGATAAAGACAACATATTGATATATTAGAATAAAAAGCATTTTCTTTTAAAAGGGATATAAGTCGTCATGCTTTAGAGAGAGTAAGCCAACCCTTAACTGCTGGAATAAGGAAGACATTTATTTTATGACCAGGTTATTACATAACTGTGCACCAGGGGATCTCCTTCACCTTCTTCTGAAGCATCTGGGACTAGATAAACCACTGTTCCGATGTTTGTGGTCTACATTAGAGAGAGAAAATGGGAAGTGATTTCCGAGTCTCTTGTTTCCTGGACCAGACGGGCTGAAAATGCTGAAGAGGCAACACACCTAACAATATGGGTTGGTAGTGATAGACTCCATAGGAAATTACATCCATGTGTAGTAATTTGATTGATGGATACTACAACAAGGTGCCTTGAAGGCAAATATATGGATATGAAACGCTGGATGAAAAAAATTAGATCTCAGACATATAGGAAGGGTTTTTTGTGATGGTGGTGTTTTTGTGAAGGCACGTTAGGAAGACTTTTTAGAAATGATCAATACCCACGGTTTTCCCCCTTTTTATGAATTAACTTCTAAGCAAGTTTCCATACCTTGGGAATGAGCGAGCCCGCAGTTGCTTAACAAAAGTCCGTGTTCCAGCTTGGACTGGTTTGGAACCATCATCAAACTCTGTGTAGTCATGTCTGTGCCAGTTCCTCCTCTTCTTCACTAGATTTTTTTTTTTAAAGGATTAAACTTAACATTAGTCCGTGTTGATGGCATGGGTCAGACTGGCTGATGTTCAATCAGTGAACCAACCACGTTAATTAGACTGACAGTCTATTTTTAATTCAGTTTGACTTCATCTGTTGCATAAAACAAAGAGTAGTCTTTAAAATATTATGATGGTAATAACAAAATATTAATCCTTTGCATTTCTATAGCTCCTTCCATCTGGGAATCTCAAAGCAGTGTATGAATAATGATTTAAGATTCAACACTCCTGTAATAAGGGAATACAAACACTGACAGCCTGAAACTTGCCCAGAAAACTAAAGAGGAAGCCTACAGCAGAGCCAGAAATAGAACTTGAGGTTTCCTAATGCTCAGTCCTACATTTTAATCACAAGATCATCCTACATCTTCAAGATGAGCTAAATTATTACTTAATATTTATATTACCATAGACCAATACATCCCAATAATTCTGAGTGGGGTTTCCGATATGCTAGCAGTTGTATAAACATGAAAATCTAGTCTTTGGCTATTATTAAAATGACTTATTTTTGGTTACTCCACCCTCATCCACTCATCCTATCCCTCACCCCATTTGTTTGCCCCATCCACTGTTTACATCTTGTCTTTTAGTTTGTAAACTCTTGGGTAGGACTGTTATTTATTATGTTTGTACAGTGCCTAGCACAAAGGGTCCAGACCTGATTGAAACTTTTAGGTGCAACTGCAACATACAATCATCAAGCTCCAGGTGGATGATTTTATATTAATAAAAACAAAAGGATAAATAGGTGTTCCTTTATGGTTTTGGGCAATTGACTTTGGTTCTCTTCTATTAGCTACATGGTATATTCATACAAAGGCTTTAGACTTCTAGAGCTAAACACAAATGTAAAACTAGAAGTCCTCATGCAAATTGCTTTGCCAGTTGCACCATTACAAATCACAGATATGCTACTGAAAATATTACACAAAGTCACAAAGGAATTATATGCAGTCTCCCACGTCACTTTTTTTTGTTTTAAGAAAATTGAAAAACTGACAAATTTACTTAATCTTAAAAGCTTCCCCGTTTAACATAAAATGATTGAATATCACCTGTCCTCAAACCCATTTAATCCTTTCATGAATTACTCTTAATTGCTATCAACCACTTGGCACCGTAATTCAGACAGAATGGCTATGGCTTTTTTTTAGAAACAAACGTTCAACCATGAATTTAATGGCAAAGAATGCCAACACTTTATTAGCACTTTCTACCAACACAATGAATACTGTGATTCTCTTGCACTCAGCTTCTATCATTTCAGTGGCTGCAAACCCCAAATAAATTCCCAACCAGGTGCCTCAGCAAAAAGGATCACACCACAACAGCTTGGAATGAACTTCGGCTGAGTTTAGGCCTAGTTTCTCATTACCTTTTTATTGATCTGCAATGTACCAGTTGCCAACTGAGGGAAGTTGAACAAAAAACTTAAAACTCAGGCTATGCTTATTTTATTCTGATTAATTCTAAAACAAAAACTATGCCAAATTGTGATCAGTAGTATTTGATAGCTGCTAATAAAGACAGCTGCCCCCAAGATATATACTGAGACCAAGTGTGTAATGTAATAATTACTACTCTAGTATTGATCAGGAACTTGGTTACATCTGCTGAAAAGGAAAGAGCTTGGGTTACTAGCCTGCTCACCCAAATGGGGTCTCAAAAATTGAGACAAAAAAGCCTGGCTAACAAAATCTGACATCTAAACAGTTTTATTAATATGATAATATTATTGGATCTTAATTCAACCCAAAATGAATTAACCAAATATTCCATAATTCCAAATATTAAATAAATTTAGGATGAGGTCTTGTAAAAAGTTCATATTGCACCAACGACTGCAATAAAACCTAGCAAGTCTGAACACTCAATTATTTAAAAAAAAAAAATCAAAAAAAAAAATCTGTCTTTACTTTATTTTAATAAGCTCTAGAATTTTTTGCTGCTGGTTTTTCAGAAACACCAGCTGCAGTCCAGCACTGATTGACAGCTAATTAATCTATTTGCATCTCCCAGTCGTTATACATGACAGGTAATTATTCCTAATGATGTATTGTTTTCTGTAGAGGCAACAAACTGTGCCCTTTAAAAGACACTTAGGAAAATAAATTGGCTCAATTAAACATGTGACGTTTATAGTGACTTACTAACCTGAAAATCAGTGTTGTAGAGCTAGTTTAATGAGTAGACTATTCAAATATTCAGTAGTACTTCATGAATAATGAAGCCAAGTTTTAATTAACTTTCCAAATCTACTTCCTCAATCATAAATAATATTTGAATAATGCAGAGTACTAGCCACTAATTTGATGATTTGCAACATACAGCACTTCCACCAAAATTCATCTGTGATGTAATAATATACTGCAATGAAAGAACACAGTAGTTGCATAATACATTTATTTTTACAGTACAGTACTGATGTTTACCATCAGTTTTTAACATCTGAGAGCTGGGAATTAATAATTTTATTTCAGTTAATTCTTTTTCACCACTTGGTAGTTAGGGAGGAGGTGCATCATGCTTTCTTGAGCAGGAGAGAATATTCAAGAATACAAAGCAGTATGAAAAGTACCTTTCTATTTAACTGTCAAATTATTTTCTATGTTTGGCAAAATCCAGTAAGACACACTAGAACAATAAACAAGCAGATAAGAAAATAAGTACAATAACTTTATTGTTTAAAAAACAAATTACTTGATTTTTGTGATTTAGAATGGACATGTCATGTAAAAAACTTGAACTCTAAGAAGTGGAAGGAAAAAATATTTGTCCCCTCACCAATGCAAACAAGAAAGGCCCGGTCACAATTACAACACTAAAAATGGATTAAGGAAATCCATTGGAGAAGCAGGGATGTTTTAGGAAAAGGAGTGAGAGAATGGGCCAGAAGTTCATTTTAAGATAATACAGGATAAAGCATTATTTAAATTTTAATTTAATTATTGTTTTAATTAAGATTTTTACATTCTGCACACCAGGCCACTAACCACTTCTTACTAACTTATGTAAACACACCTTTACTATTCCTACGTGCCCTCCCCTCGCCTCTTTGTTTGACCCTTGCCTATTGTCTCAGAAAAATCACAATCTAGATTTTAGGCAGGGACTGTCAGTGTTATTGTTTGTACAATGAGGATTTAATCCTGTTTGGGGTCTTTAGGTGCTACCACAACAAACAAACAGGCTGGACCTATGGGATTTGAAGGAGGTTGAAACACGATGAAAAGCAGTGTTGCCAACATGCATGACTGTTTTTCTTGGGAGCTCCTGATCCTACAGTCAATTGACTATATGAGAGCCTCAGCTTTAAAAAACGTTCTAGCCCTCATGATTAGGGAGAGAAGCTTGAAAACATAACCCAAGTGTAACCTAAAGGCTTCAAAACCAGTAGGCAAAGAATAAGAACCCACAATGTATTAGTAATTATTAAAATACCACTATTTTTAAGCTACTCATGATTACTCATTTTTTAAATGCTTTGAGTTGCCAATAGCGCAACCCTCAACCAAAACACATTTGCAGTGATCACCATGTCTACACAGTAGGAGTAGGAATATGATATGGTGGCCCACATTTTCAAAAACACGTATGAAATATCTGATAAGTGCACAAGTCAAGCTGACATGTGGATACTCAAACTGCATACCCATAGGATGCCATGCATTGTCAAGTCAGGAGAGCACACTTGGGCTGAAGTGTGAAAAATAAATTGAGTAAATTTCTGATAGTAAATTTTATCTTTACATCTTTAAACTACACAGCGCAGTTCCTTTAGATACTGAAGTCTGCCTTTATTAGCATAGTGGATTCTTTGGTGAGCCGGAAGTCAGCCTTAATTGACATTTGGTAATATGGAGTTTGCACTTTTTATACCTTTAGTCTTACAAGTTAAATTGTTATGAACAATCTTTTAATGATTAGACGGGAAAATATCCATAACATATATACTCCCTAGAACTGCGATACAACTTCCTTTTAATCTGAACAGAATTATGTTTAAACTTCTTTCAAAACAATTTTGGAAAAACATATTTCAAGTAATAGGGATTATTATTTATTAATTATTATAAGTGCCATGCAAAGGCCTGTTCTCACTTTCTGGTGACACTGTAAATAAGGAGAGGGCAGCAATATCTCCTGTAAATGTAAACAAACTTGTTTGTCTTAGCGACTGGCTGAACAAGAAGTAGGACTGAGTGGACTTGGACTACTGCAGCATCCATATCTCCATCTCAAATGGATGTAACCATGCACGTTCCTGAAGAAAAAAGTGTAGATCAGAGAAGAGTGTGGTGGAGGCACAAGAAACAGCTGCTGCTGAGTTTAGTTCCTTAAGTCTAGATGATCCAGGACTGTGGACTCACTTGAGCAGGAGCATGAGGGACTTCCTTGTACTACATGGGCCACAGCAAGTGAGAAACTTCATGTTCCCCAAAGACGATGAAAATAGAAGTTTCCATCCAACACATTACTGGCGGGAAATCCCCGATGGTGACAAAGTGGAGAGGCCATGGCTTATGTACTCAAAACCCCAAAATGCTGCATACTGTTTTTGTTGCAAACTCTTCCAGTCTAATGTTCCAGCCACATTGGGTTCTACAGGAACAAAGGACTGGAAAAATCTGGCATGCCATGAGAGGCAGCAAATCACCAGAGAGCATTCCATAGGTGGAAAGAGCTTGAGATGAGACTAAGGTTAAAGGCCACTATAGATGATCAGCATCAATAGAAGATTGTATCAGAGACTCTTTACTTGCAAAATGTTCTGAAAAGGCTCATTGCCATTGTGAGAATGCTTGCTACCCAAAACCTAGCACTGCGTGGCACTTCAGATCAGCTGTATGTGCCAAACAATGGAAACTTCCTTAAAATTGTGGAGCTGATGGCTGAGTTTGATGCTGTACTCCAGGAGCATCTAAGAAGAGTCACCACCCAAGAAATGTACACACACCACTACCTTGGAAAAACAATTCAAAATGAGATCATACAGATCAACAAAAGTCAAACAGAAGATTGTGGCAGATCTGAAGTCAGCAAGCTATTACTCTGTTATTCTGGACTGCACACCTGACATCAGCCATACAGAACAAATGACTTTAATGGTGCGTTTTGTAACAACAACAGAACCTAGTGAAAAAGTCCCTACAATGGTGACAGAGCATTTTCTAGAATTTATTGACATTGATGATACTACAGGAGCTGGTATGACAAATGTGCTTCTTAAAAAGCTGGAAGATACGGGAATTGCGATAGCTGACATGAGAGGTCAGGGCTACGATAATGGTGCCAACATGAGAGGAAAAAACAGGAGTGCAGACATGGATCCAAGAGTTAAACCCTCGAGCTTTTTTTGTCCCAGGCAGTGCTCATTCATTGAACTTGGTGGTCAGTGATGCAGCATCAGCGTCTAGTGAGGCTGCTGAATTTTTTAATGTAATTCAAAGCATCTATGTATTTTTCTCTGCATCAACGGCAAATTTTGAAGCAACATCTGGGAACATCCTCTCTGACACTGAAACCACTGAGTGCCACATGATGGGAAAGTTGAGTGGAGGCGATAAAGCCTATCTTCCCAATTTGGTGTTTGATAGATGATGCCATAGTTGCCATTATGGAGGATAATGCTATGACAGGAACTGTTCGTGGGAGAACAGTGGCAGAGGGAAATGGAATCACCAGAAACATACATCACTTCAAATTTCTGTGTGGCTTAGTGTTGTGGCATGACATACTGTTTGAAATAAATGTTGTAAGCAAGAGACTCCAAGGTGTTGACCTTGATATATCTGGAGCTATGGAACAACTGGACAAAGCAAAGTCATACCTACAGTCTTACCAGTCAGATGAGGGATTTCAAAATGTTCTGAAGAGTGCACAGAAGTTGGCAGAGGAACTTCAAACTGTAGCTATTTTCTCACCCATTCAAGAATACAAGAGCCACCGAAGAAGATGACATTTTGATTACGAGGCACGGGATAATCCCATAAGAGACCCCAAACAACAATTCAAAGTTGCATTCTTTAACCAGGTGCTAGATTGTGCAATACACTCAGTTGAAGAAGGTTTCATGCAGCTCAAGGAACACAGCAGTATATTTGGGATGTTGTATGATATTCCAAAACTCCTCACTACACCTGAAGACCTACACCAGCAATGCAGGGCACTAGAGACAGTGTTGACACATGATGACATGAGTGATATTGATGCGAGTGATTTAGGTGATGAACTGAAAGCCCTTTCAAGATAAATTTCAGCAGGATCAACTCCAAAGGCTGTTCTAGAATATATGTGCACAAATAAGATGACCACCCTCTTTCCAAATGCTTTTGTTGCTCTGCGCATACTTCTAACGCTTCCTGTAACAGTTGCCAATGGAGAACGCAGCTTCTCCAAGCTGAAGTTAATAAAAACACGTCTACGCTCCACAATGACACAGGAGAGGCTCGTCAGCCTTGCAACCATCTCAATAGAGCATAAGCTGGCCCAGACTGTGGACCTTCAGGAAGCAGTTCAAATCTTTGCAACCAAGAAGGCACGGAAAGCACCACTTTGATTATTCAAACAGATAAAAATGCCAGTGTTTACTATGCAGACAAGAAAAGTTAACTTTCAGTCACCTGAACAGCAAATGTAAGTGTTACTTAACATTTTTGAACAAGGCATTTTAAGTTGTTAGTTCTCCTTTACTGGGGTAGGTAGCAGAGCAGTACCATGAGAGGAGTAGAATAGAGACCTTTCAAAGTTTTGGCCCAAGCGAGGGGGCATGGGGGCATCATTTGAGCTCCCCGCTTCAGGTGCCAAAATGTTGTGGGCCAGCCCTGCCTCCTCCTGCCCATAGAGTCAGTACAGCAATGGATGAACAGCCTGCTTCTGCTGTCTGCCACCCTCTGCTGTGTTGTGTGTGGTGAGAAGTGCTGCAAGACCTGACTCTTGTAGTTGGGTCCCACTGGGTTGAGGTTGGGTTGCAGGGCTCTAAGAAGGAGGCTGTCAACTGAACATTCATGAGGCGTACTTAAGTTTGGAACTTATCTCTCTCCTTGATTCGGCAGAGCCAGGATTTATTAGCAGTCAAGGTAAATTACAAAGCCTATTTCCCTCCCCACCCAACCCCAAAAACATCCATCCATCTCTCCCTCTCCTTATCTATATAAAATCACATCACACTTTCAGAGAGGGGGTGGGCAAAAAGTTGGAGGAGGTTGGTGGCTATTTACATGCACTATATTGTATTTTGATCCATAGAACAGGTGCACAGTGATGAAAGGTTAGAGAATTGATAAATGCCTTTTTGCACTGGTGTGGTTAACAAGGCTTTTAGACCCTAAACTAAAGGTTGCTAATCCTGAAGCTATTAATTACATTTTATATCAAATACAAGAGATTAATTTTCCAAAACAATCAGGGCTGTAACAACTTTAACAACTCATCTCTAATGTTGTTAATTGAGGAGCAGATGTCACACCCATACAGATCAGAAACACTCTAGAAAAGGCAGGCAAAGCTGGAGTCTTAGGTGTAATCTTCATAAGCCATTCAGAGAAAGGTCCGTTACCCAACCTCTCAGCAATCTCTCAAATATCCTCAGGGAATTGGGGGAGCGGGAAATCAATGCTGATAAACTTTTAGAATAAAATTCAAAACTCCATCCAAAACGTTTCCCTAGGTAAGAGCTTAACAAGAAGAGGTTAGCCTTTAAAAAACCAAGACCAGGCCGTTATGTACATAAGCATTTCACAAGATTTACTCTTTTCCATTCAATATTCTTCTCTCCATTATTGAAATGTTTTAATCATTACACTCCAAGATACATACCTCTTTGCTCTTAGTGCTGAATGAAAAGGAAAGAACCTGCTCCATCCACTCTCGGCACAATTTAAATATGCTCACAAGAGGAAAACATATGAACAGTTTGCCTCCAAAGAGGCTACTATTTTCTTTTGATAGTAATTTGAATGCAATTCATATTCTTCAAAAGAAGATTTAATCCCAAACTAACCATTAAATTACAGGAACAGGTACTGATTTAATGATCCAGAGTATTTCATTTTGAACATTTTCTAGAGACCAAATAAAAGTCTAATAGGAGCCAGTTTCCCAGAAACCTAGGGTAAGAAATTGTACAAACTTTACAGTATACGGGAGGCATCCCGTTGGGAGGAAAAACCCAAAATATTTAAAACGTAGTAAGAATCAAACAGCATAACAAAGTATGTTGTATACCAAAATTCCTGTGCGACATGCTTACGAAGTTCAAAAGTTAACAAGCACAGAAATCAAGCTCTGAGTCTAGGGAGTATTGGGTGAACCCTGCAGTAGGATGAATTTATGAGCCTTTACTTCAAAACAGACTATTTGATCACCTTTGAAACTCCTCCCTGCCTCATCAAAATTATAATACAAATGAAAAAAAATACAAAGCCTGATACGTACCTCCCCTATTAATTTATAAAAAATATAACTGTGTGATTAAACATGAACCCCACACATCCATCTTCAGAGAGCTGCAGAAACTAGGGATCTATCTTAATTCTGTTATTGCAAAGAAATATGGGAATGAGTCAGTGTAATTCCATAATATGGCCACATAATAGCATAATTTTAGATGAAATACTGCCAAAATTACCCCTTATCAAAAAAATATTGTGTCACTTAATTTATAATCCATGAAGACCCAGTCAGGAGATAGCAAAGAAAAACAAAACCACAGAGAAAAAAATGTTTGAAATAAATCCAGCTGCTCAGAACAGATTCAATTTTGCCAATCCATGACCAGAAATCCCTGTTCATCTTCAGGCGAAACACATATAGGTGACCCATTGTACACAACCTTGATCTTCAGAGGGTACAGCATATAGAACTTATCCTTTATTTTTCAGGGCTGAATCATAGTTCACTATTGGATGGGAATCCAGAAGACAACAGGTCATGCTGATTTTCACCTTGCCTTCTTTTGGAGAAAAGATTGAAGATTCAGGGGAAATCAAGGAACTGAAGATGCCTTCAGTGCCTACTAGCAGACAGACAATCTTCAGATTTTTGCTTTCTGTGTCTCTTCTCTAACTCTTCAAGGGACTTGGTGGTTCTGGTAACCTGTGCTTTTAACTGGCTCAGCTCTTGGCAAAGATATCCGATGCTATCTACAACTGCTATCACTAACTTAAGTTGCAACCAAATGATGCCCTGCTTTACTTGCTCAGGAAATCTGTCCACTGAAGTTTGCAAGTAACCCATCAAGGAATGAAGTGAAGTTTTTCATCTTTTCACTTATGGTCTGCACCACAAACGGATCTAATGAAGAGGCAATGGATGGAGAAGAAGTCTCTGCTGGCACTGTGTTTGAATGATGGTTTCTTTTGCAATTCCTATGCGATTTAGGCTAATTCCTATGAGATTTAGGTTCACATAGGGATGTGTGGGGATTTGTTTATAAATCAGGAAACTGGAATGGAGACAGGCAATGAGAAAAATTACAAAGACATAAGAGGATAGTGTGGCACTGCACCCCATATTCTTCACAGTAATATTATATGATTATGACATACTCAATGTATTTTATGCGAGATAGGTCATGTGAGATATCATTGGAAAGGTTATGATTTACTGAATATGATTATCCTATTTGTATGTGTGTATCATTTTTTTATCTGAAGTTAGGAATATTGACTATGTATCTGCATCACAAATGTGTTTACACCTGGGGAACGCCCAAGACTGTCAGTCTAGATGGCTAGCTGGGAGGGGCCCATTCAGGTTACAGGGACATCAGAAAACAATAGGTCTTCGAAGAAGATAATCTCCCACCAGGGAGCCTTCCTGAGGACACTATAAACAGTTTCTGACTCATGGCTGCTAGGACGCTACAGGGGCAGGTGACCAGGTCACCTGGTACTGGACGCCATTTTTGAATACCAGTGTTTTTCCACTGACTGGCGTGGGAACGAAGCTTGGAGACACAGGGTTCCCACCATATGCAAAAGCTATTTAAGGCAGGGGAGTGACATCATCGAGGTTTTTCACAGACGTCCTGCCCAAAGAGACTCCTGGAAACACTTGAGGAACAAGGACTGAACTGGAAGGAAGTGCTGGACCCTGTGAAAACAACACCTGGGTTTTAAGCTGTAAGCAAATGCAGCTGGCCCCTTAAGAATTTTTGCAGCCTGCTCGAATCATCATTTAGAGTGAGAATTTGCTACTCATATCCAATCTTTAGTATATTAAGCTTAGTTTGCAGGTTTTGTTTGCTAGGTAATCTGCTTTGATCCATTTGCTATCTCTTATGATCACTTAAAACCTATCTTTTGTAGTTGTTAAACTTATTTTTGCTTTGTCTAAAACCAGTGTGTGGGAGTCATAACTTGAGGTGGAGAGCTGTTGCATATCCTTCTTCACATTGAGGGAGGGGGTGAGTATCATCAGCTTATGCTGTACAGTTCTCTGTACAGCACAAGATGGTATAATTTTGGATTTACACTCCAGAGTGGGGTGCATGCCTTAGGAACTGGGAGGTGCCTTAGCTGTGCCCCCATGCAGGGGCTGGTTAAAGAACCTGTGTGGGTGTGTCCCTACCTGTATGTGTGCTGGAGCCTGAGGGCTTGGCAGGCTAGTCACAGCAATACAGTGTATAGGGAGCCCAGGCTAGTGGGTCAGGGGGGCTCAGTGGTACCCCAGTTCCAGGTGGCACCCCAAAGGGAACCAGTCACAGATAGATCCCCATTGAAGCTGCAGCTCTCAGATTTCTTTGGACTGCCCTTTGTGTGAGGCCTGCTGTTCATGGAAGAAAGAAAAGACATAGAACCTGCCAAGCTGTTCTTTCAATTGCTGGCTTCTTCAGGATTTGAAACTAGAAATTAATCTCCAGTCCTTCCCAAATTCCAAGTATTAGAGACTTGGCAAAAAAATGGTTACTAACCTTTCGTAACTGTTGTTCTTTGAGATGTATTGCTCATGTCCATTCCATTGTAGGTCTGTGCGCTCGCCACATGCATCGGGGACAGAAGTTTTTCCCCTCAGTGGTATCCGTAGGGGACTGGCTCTGGCGTCCTCTGAAGTGACTCGCATATGCGCCGGTATAAGGAGCACCGCTGACTCCCCCGACCTCCTTCAGATCCTTCTTGCTGGAACTCCGACAAAGGGGAAGGAGGGTGGGTCTTGGAATGGACATGAGCAACACATCTCAAAGAACAACAGTTATGAAAGGTTAGTAACCGTTTTTTCTTCGAGTGATTGCTCATGTCCATTCCATTGTAGGTGACTCCCAAGCAGTACCTCTAGAGGCAGGCAAGAGTTCATGGATGTGTCAATTGCAACACAGCTCTGCCAAATCCAGCATCATCTCTGGCCTGCTGGGTAATGGCGTAATGCGTGGTGAATGTGTGTACTGAAGACCACATCGCAGCCCTGCAGATGTCCTGGATAGGGACATTCGCAAGGAAGGCAGCCAAAGATTCCTGAGCCCTAGTAGAGTGAGCCTTCACTATCAGTGGAGGCACAGCCTGCACCAACTCGTAACAAGTGAGGATGCAGGTGATCCAGTTTGAAATCCTCTGAGAGGACACCAGAAGGCCCTTCATCCTGTCAGCAATCGCAAAAAAAGAGCTGAGCCGATCTGCAGAAGGGGTTGATGCACTCCAAGTTTAAAGCCAGGGCATGCCTGACATCTAGAGTGTGCAGGCATTTCTCCTCGTTGGTTGTGTGAGGCTTTTGACAGAACAGTGGGAGGAAGATATTCTGGTTGACATGGAAGTGTGACACCAACTTTGGCAGGAAGGCCGGATGGGGCCACAGCTGAACCATGTCCTTGTAGAACACCATATACAGGGGCTCCGAAGCGAGGGCTTTATTCTCAGAGACTCATCTCGCTGAAGTAATAGCTACAAGGAATATGATGGACCCGTGAGCCTGGAGAGGACCAGGTTACGGTCCCATTGGAGAACCGGGCCCCGGATCAGCAGAAAACGTCTTTCAAGGCTTTTCAAGAACCTGATCATCTCCTCATGTGAGAATACAGATCTACCCTGGACGTGGGGATGGAAAGCCGATATGGCTGCCAGGTGCACCTTGATCGAGGAAAAGGCAAGGCCCTGGTGCTTCAAGTGAAGCAGGTAATCCAGGACGGACTGCAAGGACAACTGGGTCGGGGAGATATTCCGCTCTGATGCCAGCAGGTGAAATGCTTCCACTTTGCCAGGTAAGTCATTCTGGTGGAACGCTTTCTGCTCTCCAAGAGAACCTGCTGTACCTGACTAGAGCAGGCTCATTCCTCTAGGTTCAGCCATGCAGCATCCAAGCCGAGAGTTGGAGAGAGGTTCGGTTCGGGTGCAAGCATCCAACCCTGATCCTACAAGAGTAGGGCCAGGCGGTTAGGAAGTGGCCACGGGGCCAATACGGCATAGGTGCAGAGTTTCTAATCTGCTGGGGGGTGCTTCTCCTGGCTCTGTCCAGGCCCTGCCTCCATGCCACCCCTACCCCCAAGGCCCCACCCCCGCCCTGCTTCTTCCCACCCCTGCTCTGCCCCCGCCCCGCAACTTCTTGACACTGCACTGGATCTGGGACCTGGAGCAGCCCTTGATGAGCCATTCGTCGAGGTACGGGTAGATCTTGATACCTTGACATCTGAGGTAGACTACTACCACTGATATGCACTTCATGAATACCCTTGGTGCCGTTGCTAGGCCAAAGGGGAGCACCGTGAATTGGTAGTGGGTGGTCCCATCTACGAAACATAGGAACCATCTGTGTCCCTGAAATATCGATATGTGAAAGCAGGAGTCCTTCAGGTCGAGCGTAGGGTACCAGTCTCCCAGATCCAGGGAAGGAATGACAGAGGCCAGGGAGGCCAAGCAGAACTTCAACTTCTTGAGGTATTTGTTGACACCCCGCAGATCGAGGATGAGGCATAGACCCACTTCAGCCTTTGGGAATCAAAAAATAGCAGGAGTAAAACCCTTTTCCCCCCTAAGTGCAGAAAAACTTCATCTACTGCTCCCACCTGCAGAAGGCCCTGCACCTCCTGAGCGAGTAGATGCTCGTGAGAAGGATACATGAAGAGAGACGGGGAGGATATACCTCCCTGCTACTCTGCTGAGGACCCACTGGTCTGATGTTATAGAGGCCCAGGCAGGGAGGAAGGGAGACAGGCAGTTGGGGAAAAAAAAGGGATGCTGGATCCAAGACACAGGCTGGACGGTCACGCTCGAGTGCACCCTTATTACCCAGTTGGGTGCAGGTACAGCTCAAGTGAGCTGAGGAGGCCAGCTGATGGCCTTGCCAGTGCTTATAGCCCCTGCCCTTTTTACGGAAGGACTCTGAACAGGAAGGGAACTCAAACCTGTAGGACTGTTGCGGCTTGAATTGCTTCCTCGCGGGCAACCAAGGTGTAAAGGCCCAGCGAGCGTGAAGGGGCCTGAGAGTCTTTAACTTGCTGTCTGTCTGTTCTGCGAACAGCACCAAACTGTCGAAGGGGAGTTCCTGGATGGACTGCTGAACCTCTGCCACTAAGCCCAACAACTGCAACCAGGATGCCAGCCTCATTGAAATGGCCAAAGCCATAGACCAGGCCGCGGAGTCTGCCACATCCGAGGCCACTGGGAAAACTGTCCCGGCTACCGCTCTGCCCTCCTCCAGAATAGCCAGGAATTCCTTCCTGGGCTCCTCAGGCAGCGACTCTGAGAACTTGGCCATGGACTGCCAGGTGTTATAATCATAGTGGCCAAGTAGGGCCTGATGTTTGGACACTCTTAGCTGGAGGCTGGCCATAGAATAAATCTTTCTACCAAAAAGATCAAGCTTCTTCGCCTCCTTATTCTTAGGGGTTGATCCCGGTTGGCCTTGTCTATCATACTCATTGGCTGCTGACACTGAGAGTGAGCTTGAGGCGGGGGGTATGTACTGGTATTCAAACCCCTTAGCAGAGACATAGTACTCCCGCTCTGCCCGCTTAGAGATGGGGGGCAGGGAGGAGGGGGTTTCCCAAAGGGCTTTGATCAGTTTCACAACTCCCTTCCAGCCCAAGTTCAATGCCACCCTCTTCAAAAGCTCCTGGTGGGCTTTTGTGTCATCCTGAGGGACCGTGTGAGAGGGCCCCGCTATCGCCTCGTCGGGCGAAGATGAGGAGGAGGCAGGTATAGATGGGCCTGGTACCTCCACTGCCTCTGCCAGGGGAGCCTCGATTGGAGCTGGCTGTCCCTGGGGAGCTTTCTCTAACTCCGCTTCCAAGTCGGGGAGGGATGGGGGACGGGACGGGACACTGTGGCTGACCGTCTTTCTGATGCCCCTGAGACCAACCAATGCCCCTGCAATGGTTGGGGAAATGCCCCGGGATTCCACAGGTTTCAGGAGTTGGCCATGACCAGGGGTTCCACAGGTGTCAGGGATTGGCCACTGGCCCTGGAGCCATGCAGCCCCTGGGGGCCCAGAAGGAAATGCCAATGCCCCGGCGGGTGGCCTTGGCCTGCGGGTAGGTCTTACTCCTCGTTTTCAGAGCCCTAGGAAGGGGAGACTTGTCTGGGAGACCAGAACGGGACTGATGTTGCCTGCCTACCCTGTTCCCGTCGGCTCTCTCCGCGGACCTCTGCTGAGGAGCTGTACCAGGACCATGTGTCTCGGTGTCGCAATTGACGCTTCATACTATGAGAACAGTGCCACTCCGTGGACTGGGAGCGAGAGGATCGACGTCTTGGAGACCATCAATGCACCCGTGGGGATCCGTACCGGCAAACCAGAGATTTGGACACTCCGGGTGCCGGGGCTCTGGGGACTGGCGACACACCTCCAAGGATCTGCTCCAGACAGCCGACGATCAACGCCGGGATCCCGGTGAACACTGCCTACAGACCAGGGAACCATGCTGGGAACTCTGGCAGGTAAGCCGACCCGCATCCGGGGGCTGGTGGTGCTGTTCAGGTGAGCACTGGTGGGGCACCCCCTGCACTGACAGAGACTGCTGGAAGGGTCCCAGGGCAGGTTTTCCCCTTGAACGTGGCACCTCAGTAGCTGGTGTCGACAGCACCAGAAGGGACAATATGTCTGTAGCAACCTGAAAGACCTCCGGCATGGACAGCACCACCAGGTGCCGAGTGCCTCTGCCGCTTTCCGGGGATTGAAGGGGACTCGACAGCTCAATAGGTGCTGGAGCCTGGCCACAGTCCACAGCAAAAGAGCTGCTCCTCGTGGGTCTTTGCTCTCCTCCGGCTCTCTCCTTCCCTTTATAGGACACACAAAAATGCCCTTTCCCAGCCTCTCTTTGCTTTTTAGCCGGTACCGGGGATGGGATCGGCACCGGTCTGAGGTTGGTGCCTGCAGCGCGCTCCACACTGAGGCTGCGGTGCTCAGAGCAGAGTCCGATCTAGTCGGCGCCGATGCGAGGGCTAACTCCATAAGGAGCACTCAAAGATGAATGTCCCGCTCCTTTTTTGTTCGTGGCCTGAAGCTCTTACAGATGCGACATTTGTCGCTCACGTGGGTTCCCCCCAAGCACTTTAGGCAGCTTTCATGGGGATCACTGACTGGCATAGGTTTCTTGCAGCAGTCACAAGGCTTGAAGCCCAGGGACCAGGACATGACCCATCCCTAGACTAAGTTCTGTCCAGGACTAATCGACTGTTACTAACTCTAACACTACTGGAACTATAATACTATACAAGTTTTTAACAACTGTATACACAAGGTTCACAACTAGACACAGCTGAGAGACGTAAACTTGCCGAGGCAAGGAGACGTTCCAGCATCATCACAGGCGGTAAAAAGGAACTGAGGGAGGGGGGAGCTGACAACACCCTTTATACCACCACATACGCGCACCACTCCAGAGGGTGCCAGAGCCAGTCCCCTACAAATATCTCTGAGGGGAAAACTCCCGGCACTGGTGCGTGTGGCAAGCACACACACCTACAATGGAATGGACATGAGCAATCACTTGAATAAGAACTCCTTGTTTTTATAGTGTGGTCCTTTAGGATTTTGTCAGTTTTCACTTCCCTGCTATTTTCACTAGTGTCCAATGAAGCGTGAGAAGAATGATGCACCATCATTGCCTACACTCAAGTCACTTAAAAAGGGACTACCATCCTCTCTCCCCTACAACTCAGTTTTGTTTTCTTCAAACTCCAGTCACAATCCAAATATTCGGTTAAATTACTCTGTTTGATCTTTAGTTGTGGTTTACATTTTTATGGGATAATGACAGTTAGGAAAAAAGTCTGCAGGTGCTCTAACCCAATTTATCTGCTGCCATGCATCATGTCAACCTCCCCAGACTATTTTTTAAAACTTAGAATTAGCCATAAATAGCCTGTTACATTTTGAATGCCCTTCCAAACAATTTTTTCCAGTTCCAGGTTGGGGAAAGAATATCCATAGTCATTTACACCCTTGATCTTCGTTTGAGCATTCAGTACTTACTTAAGGATAGTCCATGCAGAACTGCACAGTTGGGACAGTGGTACAGATCAATGTCAACAGCATGGTGCTCCTCTACTTTGACACAGCTGAAAAGAAAAAAATTGTTTTCAATGCTCATGAGAATAAAAAAAAATCTCAAGAGTCCAAGTCCTTTTATTTTCCTCTCTATCCCGCCCCACCCAAAAAAAATCAATGTTAAGTCTAGCAACATTTACCAGACCATATTGCAGCTCTACGCAGTCAGAACTACATACATCAAGACTCCACTCTAGAGCCAAACTATATTTGTCACTTTCAGCATCTATACAGCTACTTTAACAATATGCAAATCAAAGTTTAATTGGGAATACCATTAAAGTATCTGATAAAAAGTAACCAGATGGAAGTAAATTCCACAGTGTAACTACACAAATGCTTTGATCTTAATTACAAGAAGCAGGGTGTGCAAGGTAATTAAAGCAAAGCCAGAAAAAATGTATTACTGAAATCTAAGTGCTAGTAGTTTACAGAAGACCTCATGGAAGCTTTGTTGCTTCCCATGTGGCAATGCATGTCTTCGGTAGCATACAAAAAAATGTTTTTAAATCACACAGAGTGCTATTCTCTCAAACATCAAAGGGAAATAAGGTATACTATTCATTTTTCCTTATACCTTCCTTTGCAACAGCAGCTAAAAGTGACCACACTAAGTGTATTCTTCTGCTCTGAAAAACATATGCATCCTTTTGAATAAATAAACTTCTTTATAATCCTTGTTATAAAATACCTACAATTAGGCCATTTATAAATACATTATTTAGACCAAATATTCCAGCAGGTTATTTCCTCTCTTGGTAAGATTACACCAACACATATGGATGGCTATAAAAACCCAGCAGGGTTGGAAAAGGTCAGTTTTTCTATTCAAGATAGCTGGATATGAAATGAAGTATTGATAGTGATATTTTGCAGGTTTTGCATCACTAGAGATTAATGATTTAGAAAAGCAGTGTTTATATAGAATTTTCTCAAGACAAATTTTATTGTTTAAATACTCTTTTTGCTGAGAGGCATCCAAAGTTTGGCAGAATTCCTCTCTTCAAAGTATGTGACTTGTTCATCAATAATGATGAAAGATTAAAGAACGGTTTTTATATCATAAATAGAACCCTACCAAATTCACAGTCCATTTTGGTCAATTTCACAGTCATAGGATTTTAAAAATCTTAAATTTCATGATTTCAGATATTTAAATCTGAAATTTCAGTGTTGTAATTGTAGGGGTCCTGACCCAAAAAGGAGTTGTGGGAGGGAGGGGGTCGCAAGATTATTGTAGGGGGAGTTGCAGTACTGCTTCTCTTACTTCTGCGCTGGTGCTCGTGGCAGCGCTACCTTCAGTGCTGGGTGGCCGGAGAGCAGTGGCTGCTGGCCGGGAGCCCAGCTCTGAAGGCAGATCCACCGCCAGCAGTAGCACAGAAGTAAGGATGGCATGGTATGGTATTGCCACCCTTACTTCTGCGCTGCTACCTGCAGAGCTGGGCGCCCGGCCAACAGCCACCACTCTCCGGCCGTCCAGCTCTGAAGGCAGCACAGAAATAAGGGTGGCAATACTGCGACCGCCCTAAAATAACCTTGAGATACCCCATCCCTACAACCTCATTTTGGGTCAGGACCCCCACTTTGAGAAACACTGTTCTCCTCTGTGAAAACTATAGTTCAGACACTCCCCGAGTTACGTAAACCCGACGTATGCAAATCCGAGCTTACAGAAAAAGTTCTGTAAGCTAGAAATAGGAGGGGTTTTTTTGTTTGTTTTTTTGTGTAATGATCGGAGATACGTTTCCGACTTACGCAAAATTCGAGTTACGCTAGGCGTTCCGGAACGGAACGCTTGCATAAGTCGGGGAGTGTCTGTATAGGGTGTAAACACAAAAAAAAAACAGATTTCACAAGGGGAGACCAGATTTCACGGTCCATGACACGTTTTTCATGGCCGCGAATTTGGTAGGGCACCAATCATAAAAGTTTACAAAAACAGACAAGACTGAACGTTCATATTAATAAATCCAATGCAAACAGATAATTACCGATACTATTGCCATGTAAATTAGGCCCCAAGCCATAACAGACCCAACGTCTACAGCAAATTGGTTAAAAATGCAAAGCTCATGTGCCATATCTGACTTGTCAAGAAGAGAGTGCTCCTTCAGTGACATCCACTGGGGTCTAGGTATCTTTTATCACACTTTGTCACAAGTGTTTATATATGGTAGCATGAGAAGTCAGTTAAAAACAACTAATGAACTCTGCATCAAAGTTGAACTGCTCTGCATTCAAAATAAATAGTTGTATTTACACAAATTTTATTGTCTATAACAATACATTAGAAGTGGTCTAAAGATAAACTTAAGAGCATTTCTATTTTAACAAGAAAATATTAAATGCTCCCACTGAGCAGATAAAGAAGATTTATCATATATAACCTTTTATAAAAATACGTAGGTTTCATTGGGTAATTTCACAGCTATCAAAAAACTCAACCAGAGTATTAAAAGCTGATCTCTTCCCACCCTCCCCCACCCCACCTTTAATTGTGATAGAGTTTTAAGATGGTTTCAGATAGATGTTTTTATTAGGCACATTTTTCATTTTTATTTTTATTATAAAGGACAAGCTTAAAAAAACCTTTAAACACACCATATACACCTCTACCTCGATATAACGCTGTCCTCAGGAGCCAAAAAAATCTTACCGCGTTATAGGTGAAACCGCGTTATATTGAACTTGCTTTGATCCACCAGAGAGCGCAGCCCCGCCCCCCCCTCTCCTCTCCCCCGGAGCACTGCTTTACCGCATTATATCCGAATTCGTGTTATATCGGGTCGCGTTATATCGAGGTAGCGGTGGATATTAAAAGAATGCCATGAAACTCTTTAATTCACTAGAATTGAGAGCCACAAGTCAAACTCCTGACTATGCCATAGAAAACTGTTCTAAGTGCAGCACAAAATATCCACAATCTTCGTACAACAACATGTACACTCAAACTTTAAGGCCAGAAGGGACCATCATGATTGTCTAGTCCAGCGGTTCTCAACCCGTGGCCCAATTAGCACACAGCTGGGGCCCACTCGTGCTGCAGAGGAAGGTTAAAAAAAAACAACAACAGGGTCTCTGCCAATCTGACCCAGGGGGAAATTCCTTCCCAAATATAGCAATCAGTTAGACCTTGAGCATGCGTAAAATACCCACCAGCCAGACACCTACGAAAGTATTCCCTGTAGTAACTCAGAGCCCTCTTCATATAGTGTCCCATCGCCAGCCGTTGGAGATATTTGATGCTAGCTATCGCAGCTCAGCTACCTGCCATTGTAGGCCGTCTCATCATACCATCCCCCTCCATAAATTTGTCAAGCTAAGCTTAGGGTTTTTTATCCCACACTACTTCCCTTGGAAGGCTGTTCCAGAAAGAAAACAGATAAGAAAACATGTGCACAAAATATTTGAGGATACCAAACATTGAACTTTTTTTTTTCCCCTCAAGCCCCTCTCCTATTCAGTTTCTCCTCTGCTTTCCCATCCAAAAAAGAGCTTTAAAGCTGTTTAGGACTAATATTTGACTACAGAAATGAAGTACAAAACTGAAGTTGCAAGGCAGTTAAATTGAGTCTCCATGAGGTGTTTGCAAAGTGAAATACTAGAACTATACCTGTAACAACTGATTACAAATATACCTTCCCACCACCACCAGTAACAGAATCCTTTCAAAATTAGTTATATTGTTATATTAGCTACAGGGTTTATATGGAGGCTGTTTTGAGTTTGTTTGGTTTTTTTGTACAATGAAGAGAACCTTAAAACAAAATGATTTAGCCTCACGTAAGTGTATAGAATGCATATTAAATAAAACTGATATTTTGAAGGGGCTTTAAAATAAATTTTAAAAATGACATCTCCACAGGATTTTTTCTCTCCAAAAGATGTTTATAAAATAGAAAGAAAATCCCCATTTTAGCTACTCTGTGCTTGCAATAGTTAAGTACGTGTTAATACCAAACTTTTTTAAATAGGGTATTATTGCTAATTTTCAAGCTACCACAAATCAAAACAAAATTCTACAAATTTACTACACAAAAGGTTTTTCTATTAAACAGGTTTTGCAAATTTTTGCATTATATTTTGACTAAAACACGGCCTACAGTTCCTATGCTCAGTTTTGTATCTAGGTTGCACATGCCAACTAAACACTTTTACGTTAGTTGTACCTTTATTAGCAGAACCAGCTTTCAACTACTGCAAGATAAGCAAAGAATAACCCCTCCCACTCCTTGTCCCTAGAAAAGAATGCCAACGTGAGCATTTTTATCCAGGGGAATGGGGGTGGAGATACCAAATCAGTTTGGCAGATCCCATGGAAGTCTGGTTAGTCATTAATTCAAGTCAATTGTCTCCAAGCGTCAAAAGGACGCCAAGTAAGCAAAATCTGAAGATTCAGACAACAGAAAGTGCTAAAGATGTCACTGTCCCAATCCACCAAATGGCTCTGGAGATATTCTGTAAGCAGAAAGTGTTCTGCTTAAATCACAATTTGTCACTCCTTCAGGGAGCAAATTTAAACAATCAAAAGATTTTAGAGCTTGGGCTGCAGATGAAGACTGAGAAACAGATTGAAAATTTTGTCATCAGATACAAACATTTCCTTCTGTAGAGAAAATGCAAGCTGAAAAAATGAACTGTATTTGAAGGCTAGTCTAAATAACTAAGACAGATCATTAATATTCGGAGAGTAAAACTAAGTCATTTAAACTTTAAATCTAAGATAAAACTGACTGATGAGGAAGTAGCCTTAGACACAAAGGATTCCAAAGATGTTCATTTTTATATAACACTACTAAGAATTGACCAAACTGAATTTTCTTTTTTTTCTTTTCTGAAAAAAAGGAACCAATAGCCATCAATTAGTCCTATTATATTCCAGTGTCATTCCAATACTGCATTATTAGTAAACAAAGATAAGAACAGCCATACTAGATCCATCTAGCCCAGTATCCTGTCCTCCAACAGTGGCCAGCGCCAGGTGTTTCAGAGGGAATGAAGAGAACAGGTAATCATCAAGTGATCCATCCCTTGTCACCCATTCCCAGCTTCTGGCAAACAGAAGCTAGGGACACCGTCCCTGCCCATCCTGGCTAATAGCCATTGATGGACCTATCCTCCATGAACTTATCTAGTTCTTTTTTGAACCCTGTTATAGTCTTAGCCGTTACAACATCCTCTGGCAAAGAGTTCCACGGGTTGACTGTGCATTGTGTGAAGAAATGCTTACTTTTGTTTGTTTTAAACCTGCTGCCTATTAATTTCATTTGGTGACCCCTAGTTCTTGTGTTATGAGAAGAAATAAATAACACTTCCTTATTTACTTTCTCCACACCAATCGTGTTTTTAATAGACTCCTATCATATCCCCCCTTCGTCGTCTCTTTTCCAAGCTGAAAAGTCACAGTCTTATTAATTGCTCCTCATATGGAAGCAGTTCCATACCCCTAATCATTGTTGTTGCCCTTTTCCAATTTCAATATATCTTTTTTGAGATGGGGAAACCACATCTACATGCTGTATTCAAGATGTGGGCGTACCAGGGATTTATATAGAGGCAATATGATATTTTCTGTCTTATTATCTATCCCTTTCTAAATGATTCACAACATTGTTAGCTTTTTTGACTGCTGCTGCACATTGAGTGGATGTTTTCAGAGAACTATCCAGTGACACCAAGATCTCTTTCTTGAGTGGTAACAGCTAATTTTGACCCATCACTTTATATGTATAGTTGGGATTATGTTTTCCAAAGTGCATTATTTTGCATTTATCAACACTGAATTTCATCTGCCATTGTTACCCAGTCACCCAGTTTTGTGAGATCCCTTTGTAACTCTTTGCAGTCTGCTTTGAACTTAACTATCTTGAGTAGTTTTGTATCATCTGCAAATTTTCCCACCTCATTATTTACCCCTTTTTCCAGATCATTTATGAATGTTGAACAGTACTGGTCCCAGTAGAGAGCGCTGGGGGACACCACTATTTAGCTGTCTCAATTCTGAAAACTGCCCATTTATTCCTACCCTTTGTTTCCTATCTTTTAATCAGTTACTGATCCATGAAAGGACCTTCCCTCTTATCCCATGAAAGCTTACTTTGCTTAAGAGTCTTTGGTGAGGGACCTTGTCAAAGGCTTTCTGAAAGATAATATTCAGCTCTTATGTTGATTAAATTATGCTGACTCATTTGTTTCTTATATCTATGCCAAACTGCTATGAACTAGGTAAATAAGTAGTTCCTCATACATAACGAGCATAATTATAGAACTACTCAATATGGGGCCAGTGATTATTATTTATATTTATATATTTTTTATTTATATTTTTGAACTGTGGTTACTGGTAAGTAAGCATGGGAGCCTTGCAAAAATACAGGTGGATTTATAAATTGTTCAGATGGATCAGCAGGCCTTCTGGTACTCAGACATCTTGGTTGCCACCAGATTCAAGCTCTTCCATCCTCAACTTACATCCAGATTGTAGGGTTGCGAGGTGTCCATTTTTCGACCGGAACACCCAGTCGAAAGGGGACCCTGGCAGCTCCAGTGAGCACCGCTGACTGGGCCATTAAAAGTCTGGTCGGCAGCGCAGCGGGGCTAAGGTAGGCTCCCTTCCTGCCCTAACTCCATGTCGCTCCTGGAAGCAGCGGCACGTCCCTGCGGCCCGTAGGCACAGGGGCAGCCAGGCCATGGAGGCTCCACATGCTGCCCTCGCCCAGAGTGCCAGTTCCGCAGCTCCCATTGGCTGGGAACCGTGGACAATAGGAACTGCAGGGGCGGCGCCTGTGGACTGGGGCAGTGCGGAGAGCCACCTGGCCACCTGTGCGCCTTCGAGCCAGAGGGATGTACCAGCCACTTCCGGGAGCTACCTGAGGTAAGCGCTGAGTAGAACCCTTTGCCTCATAGATGTTGTGGTACTGGTTCTATGGCTCCTAACTAGAGGAGATGATCTACCTCTTGTCATAGTAAATTCTCATGAGAATGGTCCCTGAAGACATGGTGTGGTGGAGGAGGGAGGGAGGTAAAATGGAGAGTACCCATTGCGAACCATTTCTAAGACCCATTGGTCTGATGTTATGTGCTCCTAAGCGCTGCGGAATGCTGCCCAAATGGGTGGATAGTGGTGGTCAGCTGTAGAGGTTGGGGGGGCGAGGGGGAGTGGTCTATCGACCCCTCAACCAACATGTCAAAATTGGTGCTTGGACATGGACAGCTGGGATGAGGAAGATTGCAGGCCAGATGGTTTATGCCTCAAAAATTTCTCTCTCTTTGTGGCTAGTAGTAATGCTGAGCCAGGTATCGGGAGCTGTGTGGTTTGTGCTGGGGCTGCTGACTAAGTTTTCTCTTTTGTCCTGGCATGCAGATACCCAGTGAACAGCGAATGGCACTAGAATCCTTCAGTGTGTGACGAGAGCCATCACTCTTCTCTGCAAAGAGCTTTGAAGGCACTAAAGGAAGTTCTTCAACAGTCAACTGCACCTCTTTCGGGAAGCCTGACAGATGAAGCCATGATGTATGTCACATCACCCAGACGTGGAGATGGACCTGGCTGCTGTCTCGGCTGCATCGAGAGCAGACTGTAGCATTGTCTTGGCCACTAACTGTCCCTCTGGGATGATAGCCTTAAATTGGTTACAATGCGACTCAGGCAGCTGCTCAATAAAAGAGTTCAGTTTCTAATGGTTTACATAGTTTTATTTTGCCATCAGGGCTTGGGAACTGGCAATTTGAAACTGAAGCATGGCCAAGGAGCATGCCTTCCTCCCCAAAAGGTCCAAGCACTTCCAGTCCCTATCATAGGCAGTGGACCTCATCTGTTATTGACGGCTGTGGGAATTAATAGTGTCCACCACAATGGAGTTGGGTGAAGGGTGGTAGAAGAGGAATTCAGTCTCTCTCACTGGGACATATTTTTTGTTTGCCTGCTCTCAGGTAGGTGACACCGATGCTGAGGTCTGCCAAATGGTTTTTGCAGGGTCCAGAACTATCTCGTTAATGGGTAGGGCAATTTTTGAGGCAGGGGATGGAGTATGTCAAGGAGATGATGGTGGGTGTCCTCGACTTCTTCTAGCGGTATTTGGAGAGTGTCTGCCACTCTCTGCCAGGTCCTGGAAGAGGCGAAAGTCATCCGCCAGAGATGGTGGGGGAGGCATGACTGCCTCATCCAGGGAGGCATAACAGGGTCACCTCTTCCTCAACACTGCCCTCCTGTTCCTCCACGATTTCTTCTGGAGGTTCTGAAACTCTGGATACTGAGACAGAAGTGGTGCACCTCAAGGGTTCTTGTGTGGGGCTAGAAGCTTGAGAGGGATGGTGGCTATATGCAGCCCAAGAGTACCAGTATGGCCACTGGGGTGGTGGTGGCACAGAGCTCAGTGGTGGTGCCCCTGGGTGGCTGTACCAAGATGGCAGTGGTGGGGCCATCCAAGAGTATGCCTGGGGACTCTGTTGATATTGGGCACCGTAAGGGCTTGGGAGGAGTACTGTGACGCCACCTCCTCCAGTTCGCTATCTAAACCCTCACTGGAGAGCAGGGGAGCATGGCAGGGTAGAGGGGAAGATTCCCATGCTGGGAAGAGCCGGTACCGAGAAGAGGAGACTTCAGTACATCTGATACACGAAGGTCCCTTGAGTGTCGGAATACTGGCAGTACTGACTGACTTGGTGCCGTTAACGGTACTGGAGAGGTGGGGGAGGGATGAGGATCTTGCCCATACCAGTTGCTCTGGTGCTGGATAAGGCGACAATGACTGTACTGTTGGAGAATTGCATACCAGCAATGCCTTCTTAGCGGAGTGCTTATTCCTGTCCTTGTCCCACAGCACCATTGACTCTGTGCCCATGCCCATTGGGTTCATAGACTTGTCAATGGTACCTGCCACTGTAGATTTCCGCAAGCCGTGGATACCAGGCTGGGATTGTTGCAGTGCTGTCGGTACCAAGGAAACAGAGTGTGCTGGAGACAGTTTGTGGCTATCTCAAGGCTCACTATGGAGACTTCCCGCTCTCTTTTTCAACTATTTATGAGAGGGGTCAGTGGCTTGTTTCTTCAACCAACAGCGTTTAGATGTTGAGGGCTGTGAGAAAGACTCATGTCTGCCAGGTAACTTGTGGCAAGGGTCCAGAGAGAATCAGAGAGCCGCCTCCATTAATATGATCTTCTATCTGACCTCTCTATCCTTACAAGACCTGGGCCTGAGTTGCTGGCAGAGACCACACTTTTGCTGAATGTGGCCTTCCCCAAGTGTATGCACTGGAAGTGCTTGTCGGCAACAGGGATTGCTTCTTTGCAAGAAAGGCACTTCTTGAAGCCCCATGAACCAGGCATACCCCGTTGGGGGAAGGGAAAAACTATCACTAACTACACTAAGTACTAGGAGGCTAACTAACTACAGAAATGCAAAATCGAAAGCAATGGTCGTAACGGACTGTGAATGGCTCCGTCTCTAGCCAAGGGTGGTTGAGAAGGAACTGAGGGAGGTTAGCCCGTTCATGCTGACTAGCCTCATGGCAAGACATGAGGAGAGACAGCACATGTGCAGGCTTAACGGACACTGCTACCAATGTTCTCTGATCAGCAGTGCAGGATACAAACACACCTACAGTGGAGCACCTATAGGGACACTACTTGAAGAAGAACCTTCTCTTCTGTAGGCAGACCATGCCACAGTATAGTAAAACCTGCCTTAGTGACCATTTCTGAAGAGAGACCATCTGTCACAAGCAACTAGTTGCAGAGGCCATGGAACTTTTTCCCCTATAATTTAACTGTGAAGAAACTGTGAAGAGTGACTACCTGTCATCTGCGACCAGTGACCATATTTTCTTTCTCGCTTCAGAGCTGGATGCCTGGCCAGCAGCCGCTGCTCTCTTCTCTGCCTTCAGTACTGGGTGGCTAGAGAGCAGTGTCTGTTAGCTTTTTTCTGGACGTCATTTAACATGTCTTTAACTTATGTCTAAATGGTTTGTGTTCAGAGTACCACGGAGATCAACTCTCTTGTTTTATAGTGCAACGGGGCGACACTGAGGGTGGAGGACTTGCAAGGGCTATAGCCACTCCAAAATTTTCCTTTGCCATCCCCGCCCCATTGCCACCTCTCCCCGCACAAAGGTCAAACTTTACGCAGAAGTAAAGGTGGCATGGTATGATATTACCACCCTTACTTTTCTACTGCTGCTGGCAGTTATAGGGGCTGATACGTACAACCTACTTGAACCACACACACAGTGGCTGGGGAGTGCCTGAGGATATGGCAAGGGATCCAGGACTCTCTCCCATGTGGTGCAATCTTGCAAAACAGGTTGAGCTCCTGGTCTGGCCTCCACTCACAGAGCCTATTGCTCTTCGCACAGGCTTATTAGCAACCAGGGAACGCACTTTTAAACACCCTCCCTGGGAGGAAGCCACGCCGACTTGGACAGCTCAAGTGCAATAGGAGGTGGGCCATTCAGGCAGCGGAGAGAAGCTAGGTGTATTTCTTTGGAGCAGTTGGCTACACCGAATCTCTGTGAAGGCTGTCAGAGGGGTTCCCCGCCTCCTGCCAGGACATCTTTGGGCTAGATTTGGCTCCACTCTCAGGGCTATAGCTAAAGGTACCTGCTGTAACAGGTGCTGGGGGAGGAGGATAAGTTATGGCCAGTCCAAGGGAGCATAGAAGCTGTGAGAGTCGGGGGAAGGGGTCTGGATATGGGCAGGGTGCATGTGTAGGGGCTGTAGGTTTGGCATCTTAAGGGACCTAGGGTTCTAGGATATATGATGGGCTGTGGATGTGGGTCTAGGATATGTGGGGCTTTTTTAGGGAGCAGAGGGGACGGGTTGGCAGAGGTATATGGGGTGCAAGAAGCACTGGAGTTCTTCTGAGTGCTGGGTGGGTATGAAGGGAACTGGGGTTCTTGTGGGGATGGGAGCCACGGCCACTGCTCTCCGGCCACCCAGCTCTGAGAAGGTGAAGAAGTAAGGGTGTCATACTATGGCACTGCCACGTTTACTTCTGTGCTGCTGCTTGCGGCAGTACTGCCTTTAGAGCTGAGCAGCCAGACAGCAGTAGCTGCTGGGCAGATAACACAGCCCCACCCAATTTTCTGTCTAGCCCACCTCAGCTCCCCTTTGGGTAAGATAACAGTCCATAAGCAAAAATAAGGAACTGAGAGGTAGAGAGCTTCCTGTTAGTCCAGGATAGTAACAGCAGCAGAGCCAAGAAAAAACAGAGAGGCTTAGCAATTCCTTTATTTATAGGGAAAGGTGGGAGCTCCTTCCAGTTCATTTATTTATGAATAAGGGTGAGCGCAGAATTAATTTATTCTGGGGTGTAGTTAGGATAAATAACTCAATATTTTTGTTTTATTTAGGAAGGAGTCCAGGATGGATTAATTGGAGTTGTATGTGATAGAAAGGAAAACATCATAACTGATTTTATTTGTGGGTCGTTAATACTGATTAGCATGGGGAGGAAGTTGATTTACTGATGGAAGAGAAAAGACATGTCAATGCAAAGTAAAATGGCACTGTCTTTAGAGACCCAGCTTTGCAGGTTTATTTCATCCACAGTACAGCAGAACCTCAGAGTTACAAACACCAGAATTACAAACTGACCAATCAACCACACACATCATTTGGAACCGGAAGTACACAATCCGGCAGCAGCAGAGAGAAAAAAAGAAAGCAAATACAAGAGTACTGTGTTAAACATACTAAAAAAAAAAAGTTTAAAAAAGATTTCACAAGGTAAGGAAACTGTTTCTGTGTTTGCTTCATTTAAATTAAGATGGTTAAAAGCAGCATTTTTCTTCTGCATAGTAAAGTTTCAAAGCTGTATTAAGTCAATGTTCAGGTGTAAACTTTTGAAAGGACAACCATAATGTTTTGTTCAGAGTTGCGAACAACCTCCATTCCCAAGGTGTTTGTAACTCTGAGGTTCTACTGTAGTAGGCTTACGCTTTATCTACACACAAAAATTGCACCATTTAATTTTTTTTAATTGATTAAATTAAACTGATACAAAAGCTGTATGGCCACTTCTTTTGGTTTGAAAACCATTCTTTTGGGCTTTGAAAAAAAATCCTCGATATCCAACCTTCCTTTTTACAGTACTTCAATAACATGAAAAGTCCATCCATGAACTACCATTGTGCCTACTTTAAGGACAGGGGATAAATTCTTTTTTTTTTTTTAAATAAAGTTTACTGAGGAGAGGTGTCTACATTTTCTACCCATATTCATTTTTCCTTAAGTCTCTAAAACCTGACTCATGTCTGGCATATCTGCTGGAAAGTAATGTCCATTTTTATTAAAGCCTCTTTTCTATTTTGCAGATGGCAATGAATGTTTTGCTTTTTCTGTAGACTCTGCTACTGTATCATTAGGATCTCCCAAAAAGTTTTCCTCCTGAATAGTTAGTGAAAGCTAGTAAACACTTTCCATGACAGTCTACTATCAAGGTGTTCACCATATGCATCTCCTATATACAGCTTTAGAGGTCACTGATCTCACACATCTTAATGAATTCAATGATTCACTCAATACAAAATATGAGGTTATCTTAGTTCAAATCTGGCTTTAATGTCAACTTTAGAACAAGTTATCTTTCAGTTAATTTGTTCATGCTAACAGCTCTGTGTAAACAGAGATGCTGTAAGAGATTCTAACAAAGAACTAGAGAAATCAAGGCAATCTGTCAGCTCTTCTGATGGAATCACTATTTTTTTAACAATGCAATTAATACCACATCATCTTAGAGACCGTCGGATTTAGTCTACTGCATTAGGGTTACCAGGTGCCTGTTATTTTCTGGTTTAAACAAACAAACAAAAAACAGGTCAAAAGAGGACCTGTAGGTTTGTCCAGTCAGAAGTACTGACCGGACACAAAAGTCCAGTTACCATCTGCAGGGGCACCAAAACAGTGGGGTCGCTGCATGCAAACACCATGCAGGGGGAGGGAGGGGAGAATGCTGGGTCATCAACCCGCACCAGTCTCTTCTCAGCCAGGGCCACCCCTACCTGCATCTCGTGGGCAGGCAGGCTCCACATCAAATAAATCACTAGTCCTACAAACAGCCTTCTTCACTACACAAGCCTGATGCGATCTCTTAGCACCATCTGTACTGTGCACTGAATGAGGCAGGGGCCCTATAGAAAAAAAATATGTAATCCTGGACCTAAAGGATGCCTCATAATGCTTATGGACAAGGGGGCCAAATAAAGAATACACAGGCAGCCTTAATTCTGGCATTTCATAACTTCTGAGTGTTTGACTTTGCAAACTTAGTTAATTTTTATGTACAGCACTTGGTTTTTAAAAAAGCAAAATAAAAATAATTTTACAGTATGGAACAATACTGATCTTATAGGTGTTATCAGCAGGGTTGGAATCTTTAGCTCCACAGCACAGAACTCTAACATTTGAGCTAACAGAGTACCTGCTAGTAGTAGTAGGCTATCTTCTATGTGGACCAGCCACTAGAAGCATTTCCATTGTCAAAAGAATATTTTTAGCAAAGCAAGTAGGTAAACTGGACATGTGATTCATAAAATAGAATTTTCATCTCTTCACTGTTTGAAAAATATTGCAATATTTTTACCCTAGGATAACTCAATTTGACCTAGAAATTCAAAACTGAACATACTCTATTACTCTGATGAGAACTAATGCATAGGTCCCCAATCTGTGGGGGACACCACCACCCCCCAGGGATGCACGGAGGAATGTTCGAGGGGAGCAGCTGAGGCCCAGGCCAGCCCCCAAGGGGCACTGGCTGCCAGCCCTGCACCCACCCCCAGCTATGGCCCCAGCCTCAGTCCCCCACCTCCCAGAGCCATGGCCCTGCTCCTGGCCGGCAGGCATGGACAGGGGTAAGGGCGGGTCGGAGGTAAAAAGTTTAGGGACCACTGAACTAATGCCTTTGAGTGTTTTTGAAATTTTACAATTACATTTTTGAATTATTTAATACTTATGCACATCTTAGGCAAGTCTGTATGGTCCAACACAGACAGTCCAATCGCTAACAACTTTGAAAGGTGATGTAGGTATTAATCACGGATTTCTAGTCTTTATGATGTCAGTGAAGAGTCTAAAGTTTACAGCCAAACTGAGCCTGTGGGGATTACGAGTGCCTAGGCTACTACCCACACAGGTTTTTGAAACAGCAACAGTGTAAGACTGACAAACTAATAAGTGCTTGCCTACATGAACGGTTAGTTTACAGCAAGCTAGGGTTTAAAATCTACCCCACACACTAAGAGTCCGTGTGGACCCTGCTGCCACACACTAAAAGTTTTGTAATGCTCTCTGATCTATTCCTGTTTCAAAGCGGAACAGATTAAAGTGCACAGGAGAACTTCTAGTGCACTGCAACAGGGTCCACACAGACACTTAGTTAGGGTGACCAGGTGTCCGGTTTTTGACCGCAACACCCGGTTGAAAAGGGATCTTGACAGCTCCAGTCAGCACTGCTGACCAGGCCATCGACTGTCCGGTTGGCGGCGCCGCACAGCGGGGCTGGTAGACTCCCTGCTAGCCTCCATGCCGCGTGGCTCCCAGGAAGCAGCCAGCATGTCCCCCCTCCGGCTCCTACAGGTAGGGGTAGCCAGGGGTCTCTACGTCCTGCCCCTGCCCTAAGCACCGCCACCACAGCTCCCATTGGCCGGGAACCGCGGCCAATGGGAGCTATGGGGGTGGCACCTGTGGACAGGGCAGCAGGCAGAGCCGTCTGGCCGTGCCTCCGCCTAGGAGCCGGAGGGGGGACATGCCGCTGCTTCCAGGAGCTGCTTGAGGTAAGCGCCGCCCAGAGCCTGCACACCTGACCCTCTCTCGGGCCCCAGCCCCCTGCCCCAGGCCCAGCCCTGATCCCCCTCCCGCCCTCTGAACCCGTAGGAGCTGTGAGCGGCCATTCCTGCAGATGTTCAGGTAAACAAAGCGTCTCGCAGCCTGCCAGGGGCTTACCCTGAACAAGCCAGGAACCAAGTTTGGGAACCCCTGTTCTAGAATGATCCAGATCAAATCAAGTCTAGGTCTTCTAAACAAAAATGGAACACGAAAAACTTCAATTCTCAGAAAGTTTTCTTTCCCTCCCCCCACTTTCATGCATAGTGTTTTTAAGACAGCCTTAAAATGAATAAAATAAAACATTAATGTAAATAGAAACAACATAATTAAATGTAGGAATAAGTTTAGCAGGATAGCTGCAGTCTGTCAACTGAATTTCTATTGAAAATAGATTTAATACTTCAACGTATTAAAAAATTTAGAATATTTTGACTCCCTGCATTTGGCTTTTACATTAATGTAGAATGATCTTCTATAGAAGCTTTTTGCTTTTGTGGCAAACCAGAGCACTTATGCCCTGCAGAGGAAGAATGAACTCAACATTTTCAGCAAGAAAATCTACTTTACTTAATGCCAAAATAATGGAGAGAAAGGTATTAAGTATTAATTCAATTTGAAGCAGAACTGACCTGGAAAGACAGAACTATCCATTTAAACCCATGTTATTGGCATGAAGCAGAAACATATCTGAAGACACTTGAAACTTCTAAAATGTAAGTTAGTTCTGTGTATTCATATGCCAATGTCACAATATGGAAAAAAGACTGAACCATTTCTCATTTACCAACAATTTTAAATTCCCTAAATACTTCACTAAAACAACTTAATAGTTCTTCTGCATCATTAAACAGGTCAGTGGCAATTTGCTATTGTCTCATAGCTGACTGGAATGCTGTTATTAAATGAATAAATTCTTCTTAGACTGTGGAATATTACTTTTCAAGTCTGAACTGAATATATGAAAGTCTTTACAAGTTAGTCAAAATTGTTCATCATGGTTCTGAAAAGAATGAACAATGTACTAGAAAGTATAAGTATTTGTACAACAGGCCAAGTGTTTGCTTAATACACATGTGCAAACTAGGGTTGCCAACCCTCCCAGTTTCGCCGGGAGTCTCCCAGAATTGGGCTCTATCTCCCAGAGGCTACTGAAGCCAAACCGGGAGATTTTAGGCCGCTAAAAGTCCAGCAGCGCAGTGGGGCTAAGGCAGGCTCCCTGCCTACCCTGGCCCCACACCGCTCCCAGAAGCGGCCAGCACGTCCCTGCGGCCCCCCAGGGAGGGAGGGAGGGAGATCTCCACACGCTGCCACTGCCCCGAGGGCTGACTCCGCAGCTCCCATTGGCCGGGAACTACAGCCAATGGGAGCTGCAGGGGCAGTGCCTGAAGGCAGGGGCAGTGCACAGAGCCCCGTCCCCCCCACCCCCCTCAGGGCCACAGGGACATGCCAGACGCTTCTAGGAGCGGCACGGGGCCAAGGAAGACAGGGAGTCTGCCTTAGCCCCGCTGCACTGCCAACTGGAAGCTGCCCAAGGTAAGCACCACCTGGCCAGAGCCCACACCCCTCATGCCCTCCCGCACCCCAGCCCTGAGCCTCCTCCTGCATCCAAACTCCTTCCCAGATCCTGCACCCCCTCCTGTACCCAACCCCCTGCCCCAGCACGTCTTGGCGGCCTGCCGCTTCCCACAGCTCCCATTGGCCGGGAACAGTGAACCGCGGCCACTGACAGCTGCAGGGGGCCATGCCTGCAGACGGTCAACGTAAACAAAATGTCTCGCAGCCTGCCAGCGGATTATCCTGATGGGCTGCAGGTTGCCCACCACTGCTCTATCCTAAGAATTAAGGACCATCCAACAAGGGATCCCATTACATACACAATTAAGGACATAAAAATACTGGATTAATTAAAAGAGCAACACAACCTACATCCATGAAAATAAGAGCACCTTTATAAACCATGACTTCAATTCTTCAGTCAAATTAACTTTATGTCAAAGAAACCAAACAGTAAGTTAATGTATCTGAACATTTTCTATGTAACTTATCTAGATGGTGGTGCAATACAAATTCTCTGCTAACGAGTTAAATTTCATACTTAGCACCTTACAGGAACTGTCTTCACTAACTCACTTAACATTTTCTGTAAGAAGTGATTACCAAGTTCAAGTATGCTTCTTTATTTTTTTCAAATGGGTACACTAAACAGGCAAGGCTAACAATATGATTGATACAGAGCAATTAAATACAATATAGATTACAACTAAACTGTTTCAACCAATAATTCTAAATCTTAAGCTCTTTTAAGCAGCGTAGTATAGATAACTATGTAAAACCCCATGCTGTTGTACAAGTCCAATTCAGAAAGTGTCAAAAAGCAGAAAATGGCTGAGAACTTAACAATTGGACAGTAACAGACCGTGAATCCCTATAACAATTGAACCTGGCGACAGGGCCGGCTTTAGGAAGTGCGGGGCCCAATTCGAACATTTTTGGCGGGGCCCTGGCAGGGATGACTTAAAGTAAAAAAAAAAAAGCGCCTTTCATTTCTTCCATGTATTATTTACTTTCCATAACTATAAAAATAATAAAATTATGTATTATGTACATTGCGTCATATATGCTGTTGATCGGTTATTAATGAGCTCCGTTTCACATGTGTGGGTCCCCGCCACTCTCTGGCGGTGTGCTAGGGTGACCAGATGTCCCGATTTTATAGGGACAGTCCTGATTTTTGGGTCTTTTTCTTATATAGGATCCTATTACCCCCCACCCCCTGTCCCGATTTTTCACACTTGCTGTGTGGTCACCCTAGGGTGTGCACATGTGGGGGTCCCAGCTGCTCCCTGCCCCCCTCATTGGAGCAGGTGTGCAGGGTTACTGCCCTGAGAACTGCAGGGCACCAGTGGACATGGGGCTGGCTGGAGACAGGGGGGTGTGGGGCGGGCTGGCTGGCTTCAGGCAGGGCCGCGGGGGGTGTGGCAGGGGTTGGCTGGAGACAGAGGAGTGCGGGACTGGCTGGCTTCAGGCAGGGGGGTGCGGCAGGGGCTGGCTGGAGACAGGGCAGGGGGCGCGGCAGGGGCTGGCTGGAGACAGGGCAGGGGGTGCGGCAGCCCCGGCCCTTTAAATAGCCCCCGACCCCCCGCTATCCCAGGGCTCTGGGGGCTATTTAAAGGGCCCGGGGCTCCCCTGCTTCTACCGCCCCGGCCCTTTAAATAGCCGAGGGAGCCCTGGGGAAGCGGCGGGGCTCCAGCAGCTATTTAAAGGGCCAGGGCGGTAGAGGCAGCGGGAGCCCCGGACCTTTTAAATAGCCCCCAAAGCCCCGCAGCCCTACCCCAGGGCTCCAGCAGTGGGGCTCTGGTGGCAATTTAAAGGGCCTGGGGCTTGGGATAAAGTGATTCCTATGTACACAAGATACTTTGATTCTTCTCATATGAAAGGCACTGTTAAAAACTCAAGTTCCCTAATTAGATAATTAGATTAGATAACTAACCACCACCTATTTTAGCACCATGAAATCACCTTATTGTCCTCTCACTGTAATTTTAAGAATGATATTATAAAAACATTCACTGAAACAAAATGTTGACATTATTGCCCAATCTAAGGATTCAAAAATTATGAGTCAGGCTTCAGTCATGAGTAGCTTTAAAAAAATCATAATTTAAAAAAAGTAAGCTTCAGAGTCTTTATTTACCTTTGAGTTGAGCCTTTAGTGTTCATATTTTCAGACTTCCCCTTCCCGTCCCTCCGCCCCCAAAATGAGGGCTAGAAGTTTAATTTTTTTTAAAAAGGGAAAGTCAGATTCTCGTTGTCACATGACTCAAGGAGCAGGGGCATTAAAAAAAAATCAAATATCAGAATTGGGAACATACTATTGATGTAAAGGAAAAGATAATGCATTGCTTTCAAACACAGCACATATACAAATCGGTCAAATGCCAGTTTGTCAAGACAACTGCACTCAAAACAGATATACACACAATTCCAAGAATTAGACTTTTCTATAGCACTCAACACTGTTGTATATGAGCACATCACACAGATTAAGGAGTTTATTTTGACAAGAGAAGCCATGTCACAGAAGGGGAACTGAGGCACAAAGAGAACAACTTGTTCTCAATTAGGAAATTTGTGGCAGGGCTGGAATCAGACACCAAATATTCCGAGTACTACTCCGAAGTGAGCTAAGACAGGGAGGCTTGTTTTTAAAAAGTTGTAAACGCCAACAGAAAACCAGTTTTTATTCGGGGGTGGGGATGGGACAGACATAGCCTCTTTGAACTACAACAGAGTTGGGAGTTTCTATCTTGCTTCTGCGGAAATAGTGCTAAATTAGAGAAAATAAGTTTAAGAAACCTTCCCTCACCTTACTTTGGCCAGTCTAACATCAGTTTCCACAGAAACCAAGTCAGTCAAAACCTAAAAGCAAAAAAACTCGCTTGTTAACTACAGCAACAAATGTGGGAAATATGAATTATGAAAACTTAGCTGAGAGCCATAGATTTCTAAATTTGGAGTGATTCAATTTAAATTGTTTAATTAAAAATTAAGGGAACATTCCCATTGCAACAGGAGTAATTTCTGGAAAGGAAAATTAGTTAATTTATCCTGCCCTCGTAATCACACCAGATACCCACACAGTTTTAATTGGCCAGGAAAGTTTCAACGCCTCCTTTCATAACTTTATTTGTAACTTTCTCTTTGTCAGCATCCATAAATTGTAAATTGTCAGAATGGACACAGATGAGTGTCCAACCTGTTTTGAAAGCATCCATGAAAGGCTAGAAAAGGAATGGCATTCCAAAAGGCACCTCCCGCCACCACCACCTTGATTTCTGAGGGTTGGCCCTTCACACCAGACAGTGATTTCAGAAGAGAAAGTCACCATAATGTTCTCTGCTTAACCAGGAATGAAGAAATCTCATCCTCAATCTGCCAAACACTGTAATTAGGATATATGATAAAAGCGACAAAGAGTCCTGTGGCACCTTATAGACTAACAGACGTTTTGGAGCATAAGCTTTCGTGGGTGAATACCCACTTCATCAGACGCATACGTCACCCACGAAAGCTTATGCTCCAAAACGTCTGTAAAGTCTATAAGGTGCCACGGGACTCTGTCGCTTTTTTCAGATCCAGACCAACACGACTACCCCTCTGATACTAGGATATATGATGTTGTTAACGCTAACAGCCACAGGAACACACAAAACTGGTTTTGAGGTTGATATTGTATTAAATGAATGGTTCTGAGAACATCTTAATGTCTGGAAGCAGATATTTACCATCCTCGGACTCTATAGACCAGGGGTCGACAACCTTTCAGAAGTGGTGTGCCGAGTCTTCATTTATTCACTCTAATTTAAGGTTTCGCGTGCCAGTAATACATTTTAACATTTTTAGAAGGTCTCTTTCTATAAGTCTATAATATATAACTAAACTATTGTTGTATGTAAAGTAAATAAGGTTTTTAAAATGTTTAAGAAGCTTCATTTAAAATTAAATTAAAATGCAGAGCCCCCCAGACTGGTGGCCAGGACCTGGGCAGTGTGAGTGACACTGAAAATCAGCTCGCATGCCATGCCTTTGGTTGCATACCCCTGCTATAGAGTATACTTACTCTAATGAATAATTTTTTTACAAGTTAGAATAAAGTGCAAACTCTTGATTTAGTCTTAGACCCAAGAATTGATATAAGGAAGTCTTCTAAAAGGCAGAAGAGACCTTGAGGCATCTGCACTTTTACTAACCAGTCCTCAAAACTACAAAATACATGAACATTCTACCTTTTCAAATGAACTATCACCACAGAGACACATTTGGAAAAGACCTTAGGCACAACTGAAAACTAAATGGCAGAATTCTGTACTGGTAACAATTCTCACCAGAATGGATATGAAGTTACTTCTTTTCAACAGGTTAGATTAAATATGGAATTAAGTTTCTGAGGGTGAGAACTGCATATCAATGCTGTGAATTCAGAGATGACCAAAACTGAAGTTTAATCATTTAAAGTTTCACGTTATACCAAAAGTAATATTCAGTATGCACACAAATGGTGCTGTAGTTTTCCTCTTCATGACCCTCTATAACTCACTCACTTTGAAATAGCATCACCAAGAATGAGTCTTCATTTGTGAAATTGTGATTACTTTAAACAGATATGGATATAAACTTCTAAATCTAAAACAGATCCAGGAAGAAACACATATTCAGTTGTAAAAGGTACCAAGCTCGTAGAAATAGGCATCTCCTTTTGGATGATCAACTAGACACTATTCAATACCATTAACATTGAAAAAAATAAGCAGAACACAAAAGGATTTTCAAACAATTTAAAAGATCAGTTATATTCTGAGTGTTTAGCAACAAAGAAGCCTTTCCCTCATAGTACACCCTCTATTATGCTGCTTCAGAAATGGTAAATTTATTTCCTTAAGATGCTAGAATACAATCATTTAACCCTTAAATGCCAATAATTTATGTGCAGTGTTAATGACCACCTTGATCGATTGGTCCATCAGCCCTCACAGAGAGCGCGCTGATCACGACACGTCATTCCTGTCGTTCTAGCCCAGGGGTCGGCAACCTTTCAGAAGTGGTGTGCCGAGTCTTCATTTATTCACTCTGATTTAAGGTTTCACGTGCCAGTAATACATTTTAACGTTTTTAAAAGGTCTCTTTCTATAAGTCTAAAATATAACTAAACTATTGTTGTATGTAAAGTAAATAAGGTTTTTAAAATGCTTAAGAAGCTTCATTTAAAATTAAATTAAAATGCAGAGCCCCTCAGAGCGGTGGCCAAGACCCGGGCAGTGAGTGCCACTGAAAATAAGCTCGCGTACCACCTTCGGCACACGTGCCATAGGTTTCCTACCCCTGTTCTAGCCAGTCCTTCAGCTACCCTCTGGCTGGGCTGTCAGTGGCACTGAATACCCGATCGACATAGCGCATCGCAATCCAGAACCCCTGAGTGATCTGCCAGCCTCAGCCTCCCAAGTAGCTGGGATTACAGGCACACGCCACCGTGCCTGGTATTAATGACCAACGAAATATAATGGTTCAACACCCTTGTATGCATGCCCTTCTATATTAGAAAGGTAACCTATAATTTATCCCCTAAATTGTGTGAACATTTGGGTCTATGACTTTATGTACAGCAAATGACTTGAGTTTTAATTTTGGTAAAATACCATATGCCCAAATAAATTGTGACGCTAGGAGGATGGCATACCATTTTCTGCTATTTTCTATATGCTATCAATGTTCCAATTAGTACCAGCAAGAGGCAGCTACTTCATGATGATGGATAACACTTTTTTCATGGCAGTGGCCTATAACCTTGTGTGGAATTTAAAAAAGAGCATCTTACCATAATATTTCATTAGCTAACAGCCTCATGAGATGTCCAGAGAGAAGAGAGCTTGCCTTTCACTGTATCAGGCAAACATCGTACATCCCGATTTAAGAAGAAATTTTTAAAAAGCAGAAGATTCCTTCCCCCCAACCCTCCGCCCCATTAAAAACAATAAATATCAAAGGGCCTGTGTGTCAGGATGCATTGTTTAGCTTAATACAAATTTCTCAAACAAGGTAGGTAAAGGCAAGGTCCAATCTCACTGTGCTCTGAAAAATGCAGAGCAAATAAATTATTATTGAACAGATAATACAGCAGGAAGATAATTTGTGATGACATCAAAAAGCTGCAATTCCAAATCTAAACAGATTCTGTATGTGCAGGAGAATAAAGATGTAATCACTATCAATTTGAAATCTAATCAACTAAAAAAGTAGTTTCAAACCCTACACCTTTTCTAAATCCCCTTGCTAATTTTTGTGGTTTTAGAACTATACTTTCCAATTTTCTCTTTTTTTTTTCTGTCCTTTGCCGTTGTGTGAAAGGCTCATATACATGAAGTCTGATTGAATTCTCTGAACACATGCTCAACAAAAAAAAAGTATTGAAATTATTAATATTCCTCACCCAGCAAAAAAAGTTACCAAAATAAATGTCTTATTTTCAAACAAAACCTAAATGTGGGGCCTAAATCTACACCCAGCAATTGTTGCCAGAACTGCTGTCAGATTGTCAATGCACACTCCCTGCTCACAACAACAGGACCACGTGCTTGGGATATGAGAACACAAATACACCTGCAATGGGGAAACAAACCCAATAAAAAGTTTCAGAGCTGACTATGCAGCAGAATAATTGATTGTTTTTTTTAACTTTACTGGATAGATAACTTCTGGGCCTGTCACTGCCTCCAGTGTACCTTAAATCTAGAAAATTGAACTGAGCACTAAAAGCATGTGCTCGTTCTTCCCATCCACATCCAGCAGAGGGAGACTTGGCTGTCTAGCCTGCTTTACATCGTGAGTCTGTTTTTGTTAAATGGGGGTATTTAAATGTCCTGCTGTCAATCAAAATGTACTTCCTACAATCACAACCAGCTCCTCCGTAAATATCCCAGCGCTTGGTCTCTACAAATAACAGACTCCAAACCTGAGCCAGGCAGCTGGGGTCAGAACCGAACAGCCAGTTGAGCCGCCGAGCCCCCAACTTGTTTCTTTGTTTAAATGTCCGTGAATACCCCCCCCCCCCCCCCCCCCCCCCCCCCCCCCCCCCCCACCCCCCCCCCCCCCCCTACACACACACACACACACACACACACACACCCCAGGCTGCCGCTGCTTCGGGCCTCTCTCATGCACAGTTTACAAAACACACATGAGCCGGCCGCGGCCGGGGAAGCCGCTTGGGACCGGACAAGAAACGTCAAACCCAGGAAAGGCAGGAACGGACCCAAAACACAGAGTGAGCCACGAACCCCAGGCACCGGGAGCTCCCGGCGCGGGGGAGCCCTGACGGCCCGGGGCAGGCAGCTAGGGCAAAGGATGTTGTCCCTCACCGCCTCTCCCCCACTGAGCGGCCGGCATCTCCCACCCCTGCATGACCGAGGCAGCCGGGGGGAATCCCCCCCACACCCACAGTTAGCACCCACTGCCCCCCGCGAGCTCGACTTCTGGGCAGCTCCTGCCCCCCGCTCTCCGGCGGCCCGAGAGCCCCTCATCTGTTGCTCCCTTTACTTTGATGGGTGACACCCCCCCAGTGCCGGGCCGGAGACCCCGCACGCGGCTCCCCGCGGGGGCGCAGGGCGGGGAGCGGGGTTGTGCAGCTCGGTCGCGTGGGGCAAGAGGGCATCTGGGGGCGAGGCGGGGGAGCTCGCGGCTGCCCTGCCAGGAGGTCCGGGCGCAGAGACGCGAGGGGTCCCCGCCGGGGGTCCGGTTCCCCCCATTGTTTCCCGCTGGTGGCGGTTGTTGTTACCGGGGTAGCTGCCACCCCCGGGCTGTTCCCCTCATCCCCCCCCGGCCCCGGCGGGGGCTCCCCTCGCCCCGCGGGCTCCCCGGCCCCTACCTGCCGTGGAACCAGTCCTTGCAGATGTCGCACTCGATCATGAAGCGGCTCACATCGTAGGGCTCCCGGCACACACAGTACACGGGGGTCGCAGTCGCCGCCGCTCCGGCCATCTTTAAAGAACTCACTGACTGAGCCACCCTCCCCCTCCAACAGCCGCCGCCAGCGGCACCAATAACAACAGCGCGCGCGCGCCAGCCCCACGGAGCGCGCGCGCCAGAGGCGACACGAGAGAGAGCGCGCGCGTGCGGCCCACACAGTCATTTAGCCAGTGAACGCTCCACCGCTGAGCATGCGCGCCTAGGAACTTCGCCTCCTGAGAGCAGCAGCAGCAGCTCGAAGACGTACGAGCGGATGCGACACTTGAGCGTGCCCGGCAGCCGTCTACGCTATATTGGATGCGCGACAGAAAAGCACGTGCCACAACTCCCTTTGGAGGCGGAGCAGGCAGGCAGCTAGGGCACGCGCTCGCTCCTCCTCCCTCCCTTCCCCCGCGTGACAGTTCCGGGCGGGGGCGGGGGATAGAGAGGGGAGCGAAGGGTTCCGCGAGGACACAGAGAGAAAGAGCTCGAGCGCTGGGAGGGGGGAAGAGCCGTCTCCCTTATGTAACCGAGCGGGGCAGACGGGACGGAGGGGGCTGCCGCCTCCTCCCCCTCCTCTCTACGGAAAGTGCCGACAGCTGCCGGACTTGCCCGAAGTTCTAGACTTTGTTTTTTCACACTTGGTGAATGACAGGGGGGATCCCCTATGTGGGGGCGGGGCGGCACCTGGGCATGGGGAGCCCGAGGGGGGGGACGGTGTTGGGAATAGGGTGATCAGATGTCCCGATTTTATAGGGACAGTCCCGATTTTGGGGTCTTTTTCTTGTATAGGCTCCTATTACCCCCCACCCCCGTCCTGATTTTTCCCACTTGCTGTCTGTTCACCCTAGTTGGGAAGCCGGGGGGGGCTGGCGTTATAGGGACACTAGGGCCTGGCGGCACAGGACATTGCTGGGATTTCCATGGGGCCTGCCTGGTGCAATACAGGACACATGGTTGCTGGCGCCAGGTGGCACAAGCCATTTGCTGGGAGTCCAATGGTGCTATAGGGACACGGGGTTTGGGCATGAGGCGGCACCGAGCATCTGCTCAGAGGCCGGCCAGGCACCCGCTATGGGGTAGTGGAGTTCAGCCTGTGGTCCGCAGACTATGTCAAAGGGGTGCCCACCTCTTTTTAAAAAATTTTAGGGGCCTGCAAATTAAAAAAGGTTGAAAACCACTGTGACGTGCAGGAGGGGTAAAAATCTATTTAAAAACGATCCATGAAAACCCAATTTTTTTTAGTTAAATTGGACTTTTATTTTGTTTTTTTACATATTTTTCCATTTAAAAATAAACCCAATTAAAATGAAATCTGATTTTAATACAAAATATGTTAAGGCCTACAGTTATAATCTTTTAAAACGTTAAATAAAAAAAATGCTGAATCCATGAGTCTGTATCAAACACTTTTCCGTTAAAGGCTTCTTTTCTGTATAAAGAAAGAATCGGGAGCAAAACATATAATGTTTGAGGTCAAGCTTTATAAATATGGCACAATAGGTCACGTACTGTATTAAGGGCTTGATCCTGTCACTGTGCTACTGGGTGAAAGAAAAAGGCATTGGGACCTGACCTCTGACTACAGGAGCCACCTTTATGATCTCATCAAGATCATCTATTGAGCTCACCTGGATGCTCTCCCACTCCTGTTTTATAGCTTTTCCCAATGTGACACCTGATTGGCTCAATACTCACATTATGAATATTATGACTTCACTCACTTTCTCTCATGAAAAAACACTGATCTGCCCAGTAACTACGCCCTTGTTTCTGGATGGGTCTGGTCACTTCAAGCAAATTACATTGCTCTGTTTCCATGCATGTGTATACAGAGAGACAAAGAGAAATCCATTAATTTCTCAACTCCCTCTCAGTCTCCAAACAAATAAAATACTGTAGTGCAAAAGATATGTGAGTTACGCTAGCAAAAGTCTTGGATTGTTGTTTGTTCTTTTGTTTTTCAGGGGGGAGGGGAGGGAGACTGTAACAAGGAAGGAGCAGAGTATGCAACCAGAAAGGAGCAACACTTGTGTCAAAGCAGGACCCTGTGGGAAGGGACAACATTCTTCAGAGTGCAGCCTCTAGTGTTGATTTCAGTACCTGGGAACTGGAGAAAAAAAACTGCCATGGCTGCGGGTAATAAAAAACAAACAAAAAAAAACCCCTCTTTGGGAATGCTTTCAAGAAATCCTGTACCTGTGGGTAAAAAGAGAACACATGCCAAATGTAAACAGTGCAACAAAGAGATGCAAGGCCTGGTTATCAGAATGAAATAACTTTATGAAAAATGCTCCTCAGAAGGCAATGACTTTGAAAAAAAATGATGTGGACATATCTGAACAATCTGGATCAGCTGGTTTGGTAAACTTATTTTTGCATCATTCTTATGGATTGCCTACCATGTCTTACTATGCTAGTAAATGATTAAATGATTGTTATACATTTGTGTTTTGGGTGAATTATGTATGAATTTCAAAATGTTTGTGTTCAAAATATAACTGGTATGTTAGTTTGTAGGACAAGGATTTATCAATTATATTTTTACTGTCACTGCTGGCCTTGTGAAATGATTTTTATTGCTCAATATAATTAAACACCCTAGGTGAAGATTTCCTGTCTAAAAGTAAAGTTTTATTAGGCATTTATGAATGTTAACATTTAAAAAAAATCAAGCTGTTTGGTATGTTAGATATAAGAACTTAAATAGATTCAGATAATCCTTATGATTTATTAATGATTTTCCCTATAAAAATTGGTGTAGAATAACTTTTATCATTTAAATAGTAGTGCAGACAACTGCAGTAGGAAGAATCTTTCCTTTACAATTTTTTTTAAAAGCAGTGTACTGTGTAATACTCAATACATGAGTGACTTTTCTTACTATTTTTTTCAGGGTCCAGCTCAGGCCAGAGGGTTATGAACTGCCATAATCTGCAGTGTCTACAATTTCAGAGTCATCTATTGATACTACCAGGGCTGCAACTAAACAGACATCAGACAGTAACTTACCTGTATTAAAAAAAGACTCTTCGTCGTCCAGTAAAACCATGGATGAGTTTATAATCAGGACCAGCAAATCTAGAAGAAGATAACGTAGGGAACCTGAAAGATATATGGGTGCAGTGCTCAATTGATGCATCTTCTAGCCAAAACTTAAGTACAGCTCCAAGAGTAAAAGAAAGTAGTGTTGAAATTGCAAAGTACTTCTGTAACAGCCACTTTGCTTCAGCTTCCCCAAAGAGAGCAGGAGGAGCCAAACTAATTTTCCCTCAAGATGTACGATGGAATTCAGTGGTTGACTGTTTTGAGCTGTTTATTAAGAACTGGCCTATTCTGATGAAAATTTGTGAAGAAAATTGTGACAGAATAGATGGGATTATCATAGACAAAATAGTCAGCATCAGACTAAAGAGAAATGTAGAAGACATGCTGAATTTACTGAAACCTATTTCCATAGCCTTGGACAAACTTCTTAGTGTATGTGCAACATGCCTCAGGTGGCATATGACCAGGATTCATCACCGAATTTTGGTCCACTGGTTGGATCATTAGCTTCCCCAGCCCAGGACAGGTACTGACAGGGAGTGCAATGTGAATGCTGATCCATGCTCCCCTTGGGCTAACTCTAGAAAAAAGATTACTGTTGTGTTGCTGACACTGTTGAAATTTGGAAAGAACTTCAAGAGACACTGAAGGAAGAATACCCAACAACAAAGTTAAATTGCAGGCAGTAAAGAAGTAAATGAATCAAGCACTTACTCCACCTCTTTTCCATGCCAGTATTTTCAACCCAAAGTATCAGGATAGATGCCTAACTGCTGAAGAACATGCTGCTGTTACGATATGGACATCTAATAATCACCCCTCAGTCATTCCAACTATACTAAATGTCAAGGCTGGATGTGAACCACTCAAGCAGTACCTGTTTGCTGATGATGTTTTAAAGAAAGTCACACCATTGAACTGGCTAAGCACCTGGGACCAGAGTTAGTTGAAGTGCTAAATCAGCTTTTGACAGCAATAGCTTTTTCTGCAGGCACAGAGAGAATATTTTCTTCATTTGGACTAATTCATTCAAAGTTGAGAAATCGATTGGGAGTTGAAAAAGCTGGAAAACTTGTTTTTCTCTTGCAGTCTATGAATAAAAATGAGGAGAAAGGGGATGTGATCTACTAGTTTTAAAAGTCTGAAGGATAGCCTAAGTAATTTACAAAACTGATGTCTCATTTTCAAGAAACTTAGGTGAGTAGGAACTTAAACTCCAGTCACTTTCACTTAGACATATTTGAAAATTTTCCGAGGCTGACCTGAAATAATCAATTTAATTCAATGACTACAGTTAATCCTGCTGCTCCTTTAATAAATCACTTAGTTGTAAATGTGAAATTAAAAGACAAGTTTATTTAAGATTGTTTTGTTTAAGAAAAATAAATGTTATATGTTGTGTGTTTAATTAAATTCCAGTTGCCATCCTAATGCAGCTTGTCACAAATCATGAGCAAAAACTTAATTATCTAATAAGAGATATCATTCACTATTTTCTTGCATACTAAATATGTACAATTAAGAATCTGAAAATATTAAGTTATATCACTACTTAAATAAATGTATATAGTGTACCTTCAAGGGGCAAAATAATGTACCTAATCTAGTGCAAAGGCCCGACCCAGTTGTAAATCAGCATGGTTTGATGGTGATACGAACTAAAGAGAATGCACCTTTCTTTAGAAAATAACTGCAGTACAAATGGAAAAGTTTATTAAAATTTATTTAAATTGAAGCTTTCTACTTGGTGATTTAAATCAGTCCACCCTGGAACAGGTAGAACCTGGCGTGAGGAGGCATAGGGCATCTGCTGGGAGGGGCACAGCATTATAGGGACATGTAGGGCTTGGCACCGGGCAGCATAGGGCACTTACTGTAACACCCACAGGGCATGGTGCTATAGGGATATATAAAGCCTGGCACTAGGCAACACAAGGTGTTTGCTGGGAAGCCCATAGGGCATGGCACTGCAGGGACACACAGGGCATTGACTCATAGAATTTAAGACCAGCTGGGAACATCATGATCATCTAGTCTGACCTCCTGCTCATCGCAGGCCACAGAGCCTCACCCACCCACTCCTATAATAGGCCCATCACCTCTGGCTGAGTTACAGAAGTCCTCAAATCTTGATTTAAAGATTTCAAGTTAGAGAATCCACCGTTTACTCTAGTTCAGCCCATGCCCCCGACTGCAGCGGAAGATGAAAAATCCTCAAGGTTTGCCAGTGTGACCTGGGGAAAGATTCCTTCCAGACCCAAAATATGGCAGATCAGTTAGACCCTGAGCATGTGGGCAAGACCCACCAGCTGGACCCCTGGAAAATAATTCTCTGTAATAACTCAGAGTCCTCCCGATCTGGTGTCCCATCGCCATCCGTTGGAGATATTTGCTAATAGCAGTCACAGATGGGCCATATGCCACAGTAGGCAATCTCACAATACCATCCCCTCAATTAACTTACCAAGCTCAGTCTTGAAACAAGTTGCAATTTTTGCCAACACTACTCCCCTTAGAAGGCTGCTGTAGAACTTCCCTCCTCTGATGGATGGAAACCTTCATCTAATTTCAAGCCTAAACTTATTAATAGTCAGTTTATAGCCATTTGTTCTTGTGCCAACATTGGGCTTAATTTAAATAATTCCTGTCTCTCCCTGGTGTTTATTCCTCTGATGTATTTATAGAAAGCAATCATATCCCCCTCAATTTTCATTTTGTTAGGCTAAACAAGCCAAACTCCTTAAGTTTCCTCTGATTGTCCTCGTAGTTCTTCTCTGCCACTGTTCCAATTTGAATTCATTATTCTTAAACATTGGAGACCTCAGTTGCATACAGCATTCCAGGTGAGGTCTCACCAGTGCCTTGTATAATGGTAATAACACGTCCCTATCTGTACTAGAAATACTTCCCCTGATGTATCCCGTGCTTGCATTAGCCTTTTTCATGGACATACCATGTTGGCAGCTCATAGTTCTCCTGTAATCACCCAATACACCCAGATCTTTCTCCTCCTCTGTCACTTCCAACTGATACATCCCCAGCTTTCCTGGGAGGCCCATGAGGTACAGCACTATAGGGACACATAGGGCCTGGCATAAGGTGGCACAGAACATTTGCTGAGGGGGCCCATGGGGCATGGCGCTATAGGGATGTGTAGGGTGTGGCACCAGGGAGTATAGGGCATTTGCTGGGAGGCCTGTGGGCCATGGTGCTATAGGCACATGTAGGGCCTGGCACAGGGCATTTGCTAGGAGGCCCACAGAGCACAATGGCTATAGGGACATGCAGGGTCTGATGCAAGGCTGGCACTGTGCTGGTACACACCGATCACCAAGATGTCCCAGCTCCCACCAGGGGCCTTGGCGCCCCTGTGGTTTGTTGTCCCGCAGCACAATGATACCACTTTTGCCGCAAGGCCTGTCATCTCAAAGTGAGACTGAATCTCTTACATCAGGAATCTGTACCATCTCCGAGCAAGAACATCTTGTGATTGAGGCCTGTTGTTTCAGCTCAATATAGCATAACACACCACCGAGGCCTGTCCTCTCAGTGCAGTGTGACAGGTCCCAGGTGCATGGTGTTTGCCATCTCTGCAAACCACACCTCACTTCACTGAGGCCAGCGGTAATCTGCTCCATTTTATGGCAGTTAAATGCAGTACTTGGGCAGCTGCTAAGCTGCCAATGCACCCTCTGTAGTTGGGGAAAGTTTGAACTCCCTAGCACTATCCATATCAGTATCACCCCCTCTTTGGCCCTTCTGGACAGGGCTGGATTAACTCATCACTGGGTCCCTACCTTCTAATACGATAACAACAAACAGCAGATATATACACACTGTCCTGCCTACACTGACAAGGAAAACTAACTTTTTAAAGGGGAGTGGGAGTGAGCAGCTGGCTCATGGCCTAACCACTTTTCAGCAGGTACATGTCTAGAGGCAGCTGAAGGCGTGAGGTCACAGTGCCTTTCAGGGTTGGCCCAGCCAAAACTCTGCCATGACAGGGGGATAGCCAGTCCAAATTTGAATGAGTGACATTGAGACCCAGAGCAAATCTATGCCCCCAATACACCTTAAATGGCACTCGGCAGCCTATGCTTTGTTGAAACGGTTGGAATGTCCATCAAGTTAGTAAAGTTCTTTCAGTTTGCACACAAATCCACATTGGTTAATAAACAACCCCTTTTCCCCCATGAATTTGGGCCGTAGGCATGGTGCCCCATTTGCCTATGTGTTAATCCAATTTTGGCTCTAGGATGTGGGTATATAGCAAATACCACACTCATTTAGCTGATTGGGAAGCTTGGAGGGAGGGCGTCCCGCCCCCACAAATTTTGCTAAAATGAAACTCCCAGTGGTGAACACATTACTACCTAAAAGCACTTTTTAAAACTCTTACACATCTATTAGAATTTGTTTGTTTAGACCATTATAGTGGGAAATTGTATGTGGAAGGGGGTGCATTAATTCTGATCATCAAACCAAAGTGTTTGTATATGTGTGCCCTTTTCACTGGCTATCAAAAAAAGGAACAAACTCTTACTTTTGCTGGGTTTTTTAAAGAACATGGAGGTTGAGTATTCAAAATGTGTGTTAGATTGTAGCTATGCACCTGAAGCAGTTTCCATCACAGTGAAGAAACCGTTTCACTTTCAAAAGAAGGATACACATTTAACTTTTACTGTTAAAGTAGAGCACAAAATTAAATTTCTATTTGTGCCTGTTTTAACAAGTCTGCTCTTTGTTTCAAGATGTAGAATTCAAAGTGTATTTTGGTGACACTGCAACTTCATTGCATTGGAACATTGGACGGCAACTTGTAACATCAATACTTCTCAGCACAAACATGAAGATGTTCTGATATGAACACTTTTCTCACAAAGAACAACATAAAGGTGAAAATCAGTTACAAATGCTGAGAAGTGAAGTGAGATCTTCATTGTACTACAACCTCTTCTGGATCCTGAATTCATTTAAATGCAGGGGATGAGTTTGCTAAACAGTAAATGGACAGATAATATAGGGAAGGGTAGGAACTGAAGTTATTCTGATTTAGCTCAAGCTATTGCTGAGCAAAGAATGAGACTTATCTTCACAGAAGCCCTGAAGTTTTTATTGAAACATATGCTTTATAAGATTGCTACAAGCATAAACATTTCTTCAAGGTATCTGATTCTTTCCTGTAGTATGTTGCATCTGGTTTAGGTAAATGAGCCAGAAGCACCTCACTTAAATACCACTGAGATATAAGAACCCACACAAAGAGCTTGCAAATGCTGTTTGATTACTAGCATTGCCATCTTTCAGAATTTGGTTTGCAGTTAAAAAAAAAACATGATGTCATACCTCAGTGGAAATTTTTTACCAATCTGAAGTAAAATTTAGATAAATTTGGGACTACCTTCCAAAACAAGCTGAAGGAACTACTGCTGAGGGAAGTTACAAGAGAGGGACACTTTAGTATTTTTCTGTGACAAAGAAAAATCGTTACAGCATCTGAAGAAAGTTAGTTCTTCCTTTTGAAATGGTGAAGGATTTCTCACCCCTCCGCCCCCCTACCATGTGTTTGAAGAAAGGGACAGATTGCTATGGTGTATTTGCATTTCTTTACATTGCCCAATATCTTCTCTATAAGGGAGCCATTTAAAATAGGAGGAAGTTATGGGACACAATGGACTGTACAGTGTATGATCTTGAATAAGTCTCAAAAAGGTAGCAACAGAAGAAAAAAAAACTTTGAGTGAACCTATGTATAGCATGTTATAGTTATTCAGTTATTTTCATTTTCAGCATCTATCCATGGCATAAGGTCCTTCAGAATATTTAAAACAAACTATTTCATACAGTTTAAGATCTACAAAGCATTATTTAACTGGTCAATATTAATCTCACACAAAGAACTTTGTAAGTTTGTAGGCACATCAGTGATGTGAATATATTACATTTCAAGAATATTAGTTTTCAAATTAGAAAAAAAATCTTAGAATCCCAGAAAATTCTGTTAAGGTTACACTTCTCAAACAAGGCTCCCAAACAACCGTCACTCTGCCCTTCTGTTCTCCCCCATACGGATGCCCTGTGAAAATCAGAAACTCATACTAGAGACATGCTGAGATGGGAAGTGGGCTGTCAGGAGCTGAGGGATGGGGAGGCATGCAGGAGCAACTCAGTGGGACTGGAGAAGGAGAAGCACTAGCACTTACCTGTTTTTTCCAGTCAGTGAACCAACTGTTGTTTCCAGAAATAAAACTGACTTCCGATGAACCATGCGATGTTTGTCAGCTGCAGAAGCATGGGATGTTGTAATGCCTTCCCCTGCCTTCTACATCTTGAGCTGATTCTGAATATGATCTCCAATCATCAGCTCTTTGGTGTGGCTGCCAGGAGCAGAGGGAGCCCATTTACTTCTGTGCACAGCACCTGCAGCGATCTGATAACTTAAGGAAGTTGTGACAGATGTGGCAATTTCCTGCAATATCCTTGAAAAACCTTATTGAATTAAGTTTAAATATCCTTGGAGTTCATGGTATTAAATGCAAAGTTTATATATTATTGTGGGCCTGGATGATCAACGGACTATATTGAGCAATGTGGCAAATGAAAATAGTCTTTTGGAACAATACGTGTGAAGTGGATTTCCTGGGAAATATCATGGGGGAGGAGAGGGGGTTGGAAAGCAAAATCCTTATGCTAAAACCTAGCCTTTTGAAGCTATGCCCTGAGAAAGGGACCACTGATTACCTGTTCCCAGAATCTGAAGATCAAAGGCTCAGGCTGTATAAAGGAAAGACTAACCTACGCATGGTGTGCTTATTCTAAGCTGAGACTGTTATGAGCTTGTAATCACAGAAAAAACTCTTGGTGGGGTTTGAAGGACGCCTACCAAAACCCACGCTGGAATTGGGGGGGTGATCTCTGATAAGCTTATTAGCATGTGTGTAGGTTCTTTTATTGTTTTTAATATCTTTTCTCTGTAAGAATAAATGTGCTTGCTTAGAAAGAACTGTGTGATAATTTATAACTGTGAGCAAGTATGCTGTTTTCATCCTCTGGAGAGAGAGCAAAGTGCAGATGCTGGCCTGTTTAGTCAGTCTGGCTTGCTGGGAATAACACAGTGTAGGCAGGGAACTGTGCAACCTGAAAAAACCCCAGTCAGGAGGGAAAGAGATGTGGGTCTCCATCCAAGAGAAGTGATGTCTGGGAGCCAGAAGCCTAAGAGTGGGTCCCCTTGCAGGAGGGGGAATTCAGGTGCAGTTGTCCTGAACTGTGACAGAAGTATTTTCATAAAATGGCAAACCATTATTTGTTCGCCCTGTGGCTTCAATGAAAGTGGTTGATGAGCCAGACAAGGGTCATGGAAACACAATGAAACAGCATTAGCTGACTGTGTTTTGGAGAACCCACTTACCCATGCAAGGATTATCTTTGGCACATTATATGGCTGTAATAGGTCTGCAGTTCCACTTTTCCTTGGGAGATCTGTGAGCTCTGAAACACATCTAAGTTATAAGGAGCCTAGAAAGGTCCATTGCTCTTGTACTGTTCGGATGGTTTTGTAATTACTTTAACTGTTGTGGAACTCCCAAAGTACGTTTTAAGGCTATTCCATACTTTATAAAATCGTCCTTCATTTCATGGTAGAAAAGAAATGTTGACACCTGATATGCTACTTTGGGGAAGAGACTATAGTTTAAACCCAAATATTTCAGCCTTCTTGGAATTACCTGTTTCCTATAGTTCTTACTGCTTTGTCAGTGAAGCACTTGAAAATTCTTAATAAGGTATTTTCACTAACCCTGATTTTCCATCTGCTTGGAAAACCTTGTATTTTTTAGTCTGCTGGCAGGCAGATAGCATCTCGCGGGGCTGTAGATTATGCTTCCACAGGGGAACCTGCCCCAATAGTCTTCCATAATAATTATAGCAAATAAATAGTAGAACAGTAACAATTATGATGTGGCAATGTATGCTACCATGGTCATTATGGTTATAGAATCATATCCAACATTTGTAGTTTACATCCCTTGTCATACATCACCAGCAACTGCAAAAATTCCTATACTTGCATTTGGGTAGGGAACACTATACAGTTAATGTTTCGTTTGCCACCTGCCATTGTGAGGCAAGCTAATGTTAATATTTACAAAGGGTGGTAACCCTTGATCGTTATATCACAGATCACTGAAGAAATTGGGCAGCAAAGCATTTTTATACAAACAACAAAAAACCCAACACACAAGTTTCTTGGTAATCAGAACTAATGGAGAAATAAATACAGGAAAAGTATAGGACTTTTAAACAATGATAAAGGATGCTGGTCCAAAATTTGATCTTGTTACAAAGCATATGTAACTGTATGAGGGGAAGTTTTTAAAAGTCACTTCAGTGCTATTTCTTCTGCAAAATATTCCTGTATTTCAGCAGTTTAGAACACACACACACACAAACGTGTAATCTTCCTCTAACAAACTAGTATGAGCATAATACAAGTTAAAAAAAAGATTAGGGAAATAAATGATAGTTTCAAGACCTAAGGGTTTATTATAAACAGTGGGGTAACCATCAACAGCATAACCTATTATTAAAGTATGAATCTTATCCTAATGCATATCTAATGAGCTGTAGATGGCTGGACCTTACTGGTTGGACCTACAAGATCTTGCAAGAGCAATTATCGCATAATCATACAACTACTAACAGACCAAAAAAAAACAAAAAAAACAGGACAGCTTTAAGTTAGGGTTGTTATTATGTATGAATATGGTGGAACATTAGTTCAAAGAACATAACCATTTGACATATGAATCCCCACCTGAGATAAATGTGTCTCCAAAATCTTCCAAAACCAGGTTACCTCAAACTTTTTCATAATGAGGACCACATTCTAGGATCAGAGTGCCCGAGAGCAGGAGTGGATGCTGTAACCCCCAAAAGAGGGGACCAGTGTTACCCTAGTGGAAGACTGCATGTGGGGGCCTCCAGTCACTCACATTCTATGGGGATAAGAGGTCCCCTGCCACCACTACCACTATGCAAGCAGAGGGCCCCGCTGGGGTAATAGGAGGAGCCTTACACACAGGGCTCTCTGCTTGGTGAGGTGGGGTGTGGTTGGCAGAGTCAGAAACAGTGGTCTACCACTAGGGTGACAGGCAGGTGCTAGCTACCAATGATCTTGGCAGGCCATGGCCATTGCTTCCTTGTTTGGGGTGGGTGAGGGTCTGGTCCAGAAAAGAAACCTTAGTCACAACCCCAGCAGAGGGCTGTGTTTGTGGGGGGCCTCTATCCACCTCTCCCGTCACTCCAGTAGAAGGCCTGAGGTGGGGGAGAGCATAAGTTGATTTAGCTTTCATTTACTATGCGGGCGGGATTTGTTTTGTTTTGTTTGGGGGTGGCTCAGCATTGGTTGATTTAGTGCTGGGGATGGCAATAATTGGAGTTCAGCCAGTGGTAGGCAACTGTCTTTGGCCCAAACAGTAGAGACTGGGCAGGAGGAGGAAAGGCTTGGGCCACCGGTGTCTTTCAGCTCTTCATAGGGTCCTCCGTCTATCCTAGCCTTTACTACAACATAGAGCTTAGGAGCTTTGGACGGCTCCTAACAACTCCTTAGGGTTTTTGTAATAGAATTCAGGTACAGTGTTAACCATGAGGAAACTATTTACAATGTAATCTACGGCTATTGCACTTGACTGCTATTGAAAACAGCATTTCATTGTTCATTGAATCATAATTTAGGATGAGAAGATATTGGTGATTAGTGGGAACCCCTTGGGGAGAAAAAAAACCTAGTTTATTTCCTATAAAATATGAAAAATAAAATAGTCCCAGGCTAGCTCTACTCTCGGACAGCTCCTTTCTGTCAGTCAGATTCTAACTAAACAGGGTACTGTATATGAATATTCAGCAAAAAGGTTATAAAAGGCCAAGATTACACAATAGGTGAAAAATAGGAGACTTAAAAAACCACCTTCCATCAATATACTTCCCAGCACTGAGTGAAGCATTTATTTAACCATTTAATCAAATGCATTTAAAAAATACAATTTCATGCCAGTTACATTGAACATAAAAAAGTATAAGTAGATAATTAGGCAAACTAGATGTAGTCTTCATTTAGCCTTGATCTTTGCAAGCATTTATGCATGGTAGTAAAGTTAAGCATGTGAGTAAGAGTTCACAGGATCAGGGCCTTAATCCTCTAGTCGCGCAGTTTGGCAGGAGAGCACTGGTTACACATAAATACTGGAAGTAACATATTCCATAGATCAAGAGATTTAGGATATTGCTGGGGAAAGAGTGAAAAAGGATTCACAGTCCTAAACAGCTTTTCAATGTATTTTTTGCACATTTTGCAAATTCATTCATTTTGATTTTTTTTTAAATCAAGAAGTTTCAAGCTGCCAAAAAGCAAAGCTCTGAAATTTCCCAGATCTCAGCATGAATCTACCCAAAATTGGCAATGTGATCTTTGCATCTGCAAAGAAAATACTGAGTCATGTTGTCCTCCCACACAAGTCTTACAAAAATAAAAGCAGCCCAAAGATTCACCCACAAGTCATTTGAAGAAAATACAAATCATTCAGTCATGCCTCATGCTTCAGAGACCTTCAGAGAACTCCTAGTGCACAGAAATCCTCACCCACATTCTGCCCACGCACTACTTGAAACTGGCAATGTCATTTTAAGCTCATTCACTATTGGGTCTTGATTGTGTTTGGTGGATGTGCCCAGAAGGAGGCAGCTTAAATGCTTTTTGCCAGAAATTAACATGTTACTTGCAGCTTCATGTGAGATTAAGACAAACTCTTGAAACAAGGCAAGACAAGCAAGGTCATGGATTCTACAAGACTGACTTATTCAAACCCTCAGGGCAGACAAGAAAGTGTCTTGTACATCTAAATCCGGAAGAATTGGCAAACTTGTGGAACAATGCCTAAAAGGTAGCCAAAGCACCCACTTCTTTCAGAGACATCCATGTTGCTCAGCATTGCTTCCCTAAACTGAAATGTTAGGTACTAAAAGCTACATTCTATGGCCATACTACATGTCAGTTCAGTATCTCTCAGTGTAAAGTCAGTCATCACAGTGTAATGACTTGTGAGTGTTTGTGCAAATGTCAGGATTTGACTAGTAAATAATTAACAAGGGAAACTACTTGCTTTCTACCTTCTTCCTAGGTATAATATTACATTAATTACTTTATCCGAGCAGGGAGAAACAAGTTCTTTCAGTTCAGTGTGTTGTTAGAATGAACACTTCCTCCTTTAATGGAAGGAGATTATTGAAATATTAATGAGTAAAGCAAGGTTCTGCATAAGCCACTTCCGGCTTGTGAGGGAAGAGGAAATGATGCTTTGAGTACAGCAGAATTATGCCATATTTGCAGCTCTGAAGGCTGCATATGAAACTTGTCAGGAGCCCAAGGGCCGCACCTAATTTATATCTCCTTTTACATACCATGATTTTAATCAGAGCAAAAGGCATCCCGTTTCTTTTAGTTACAGAGTGCTGTAAGCATAAACAGTTTCACGGGACACACAGAGACAGGACAAGCTTTGAGGGCAGCAGAGGACGAAGCATGAACAGGAAGCCTGGCACTACTCCCAAACCAAATTTTTGATTTATCGTTCAAGAACCACATGCAGTACAGAATGAAGGTCTGAGGCTGGCAGTTAGGCAATTGCAGTGTTTTGATTTGTTCAGATTCGTAACAGACAAAAGGCTATTCCCAAATACAAGAGACTCCCAAATAAGCTTGCATAAAAATAGCCCTCTCCAATAATTCTGGATTTGTCACTAAGCGAGCAAAATGTTTCCTTCATGAAACCCGAATTAGAGATGATCTAACACAGTAAATGAATTGATTCTAAATGACCTCCACTTCTTTGGTTTCAGCTGAAAGCAGGTGAACATTGTTGAAAACCTCTAAGTGGTTGAGCAAATGAATCTTGTAGTTTCTTGATCCATTTACCAAAGGGGCAACCATCACACACATACTTCCTGAGCATTTATTGGCAATTTATAAAGTGGGGAAGGTAATTTGGCTGAAGCTGTCCATCAAAGATAAGCTCTCAGTTCCAGGCGTCCTCTGCTCACCTGGCAGCTACAAATGCTCACTCCGTTCCCTAGAATCTGCAAATAAAGGCTCATATTCTCCAGACTTCACTGGCAGCTACAGCCGAAGGCCTCTGCATCTCAAATTGTCCTCATCCATGGCAAGCACAGGTCTTGAGTTTTAATATTTTTAAGTACATGGAAATATTTGTGTCAGTTAAGAATCAAGAAGTGTCTCCAGCCTTGCAGAGAGGGTTGTTGTTGGAGTCCCACCTCGTAGCTGACATATGAGAGTCAGTTTGCTTCAATGTGTCTTCTTGTACAAATGTAATCTGATGAGGGATCTAGACGTGGCCAGGCGTTTTTGCCACCCCCTGCTTTCTTTGCTCACATTTCTCTTTGGCTTTTTCTGTTCCACTGGATTACTTAAATAATTTACAATTAAATAATTAAAGTTGAGTTTTCCACTATCCTCATTAGGCTTCAGAGTCAACATCCAAGGAGCTGAACAATGAGGATTTACATCTCTCAATGCTATTTTTCACACTGCATACAGACACACAAACTACACATTAAAATGTATGAAACTTGGTTTGTATTGCCTTGGCAACCAAGGCCCCAATCCTGCAACCACACACATGCTTAATTTTACCACCCTGCGTGCAATGGTAATATTCACAGTAGTAAAGTTAAGCACAAGCATAAACATGTGCAGGCTCGGGGTCTAAATTAGTACAGTTCTCCCTTCTGTCTGGAGGGAATCCAATGAGTCAGCCTGCTCATTTCAAAGCCCAACCAACCCAGGGTTTGAAGACCTGTGTTTATTATGAGAAACTGAACCCCACTGAAGTTTTTCATTCACTTTTTTCATTCAAACCTTGATTTAAAAAAAATCAAAAACAAAATTTTGACTTTTTCAAAATGTTCCAATTTGACAAAACAAAGCAAAAATGTTTTTTTCAGCTAGTTCATCTTTTAGTTTATTCAGGGAAAAAAGGGAGAGAGGCAAATTGAAAAACCAAAAACTAAAACTGGTAATTGCGAGGTGTCGGTGTCAAAAAATGGAAAAAATAAAAACAAAATTGCAAAAAAATTTCAAGAAAGTGCCTTTTTATAGGAAAATTTTTACGAGATGTACTTAACATTGTTCTATGAGCGCCATAAGAAATGAAATGTGACACTCAAAATGCCAGTGTTCAAGGGTTTTGCACTGAATGCCCTTCCCTGTACCGCATGCCCAGGAGGCAGCACCCTCTCCACCGTCAGCCTTTTTCCAGCATAGTCTTTCTGCTCCCACTTCCTCAAGCACATTTGCTCCCCAAATATCAACAGCTCCTGGAGGAGCTAAGAGCATGTGTGTTTTGGGATGGGGGGGGAGGGGAGCAGAAGACAGAGTCTGATGAATCTGTAAACTATCCCATTTGTAGCAAAGCATTTACTATCAAGGACTCTGCAATCATGATGGAAGTTTCTGTTTTTTAACTTTTTATTTTCATCATTATTAACATACATTAACTTTCCATGCACGTAGTAACAAATCTGATTCATAACCTGCATTTATTAGCTTTGAAAGACCCATTTGTTTTTGGTTAATCTCTTATCACTATCTGTATCTTTAGTTCGTTCAAATTCCAAAACATTCCAGACATTATAAAATCACTGGATCCTGATATAAGGCCATCAGTCATTTTTTCCATTGAAAGGATTTAATGTACTTTATTTCTCCATGCCATTAATGTTGGGTATGGGAGCATTTCCATTTACACAGGAAACATTTTTTCAATGCAGCGCATTGCAATTGGAATACAATTGCTTTTGCTCTTTGAGACATCGTGTTTGCAAAGCTGCCTGCCTAGCTTCTTTCCTTTGCAGAGTCTAATGCAGCAGCAAAGACATTGGCCTGGCTGGGAACGTGCAGCACGTGCAGTGTATAGTGATTGGCAGGCTCCTCCTCTTATTGCCGTGGAAACACAGGCACCTCTAATAGGCAGGAAGTTAAGGCACTGGGCAAAGGTGCAAAGTCCTTTGATAGATGTGGAGGTGGCAGCATCATCAGCCATCCAAGATCCAGCAGACAATGGCATCATCCTCATCCCAGGCCTAAGCAGTAGCCCTAGAGACTGGGGGGTGGAGTGAATCAAATCAAAAGCCTGGTGACAGGCTGGGGAATCTATTAATATGCATCTGCTATAGCATGTCACCAGCCTCCTCCCTTGTGCACCACTCACCTGCCTGTCTCACCCTTGGCAGACAGCCACAGCAGGGACAAAGGATCCATGTGAAGGGGGCCACTGTAACTGCCAAAAAAGGAGGGAGGCAGGGACTAAAACCAGCTAATTTATTTGCTAAGAGTTTTAAGGAATGCTCTCTTTTGACTCTATGGTTTTTATTCTTTTGTGCTTCTGAACCAAGACTGTAGTGAGGCAAATGCGAAAGGCTGACGTAGGCTGGAAAGTGTTGTTGCACAAAAATTCCTCTATTAAAACATGTTTTTAAATAGTGAATTCAGCGCTGTCAGTCTGGTACATTCCATCCACACTACCAGGGAACAGGTAGAGCAAAGGCTGCAGTAGTGCAAGCTTTCCCATGCTGCCATGGCTATTTACTGGGAATGGGTTACCTAGGGAGGTGGTGGAATCTCCATCCTTAAAAGTGTTTAAGGCCCGGCTTGACAAAGCCCTGGCTGGGATGATTTAGTTGGGATTGGTCCTGCTTTGAGCAGGGGGTTGGACTAGATGACCTCCTGAGGTCTCTTCCAACCCTGATATTCTATGATTCTACCTCAGTCCTGACCCACTGGGGTGGTTTCTAAAGATGAGAGCAGGGGTGATATCAAGCAGTTTGAATATTTTTTTACACACACTGATTCCTTTGCTATGTGAGGGCATGTTGTCACCACTAGAAACACTACTGTGGCACAGCAACAGCACTGAAACTGCGCTTCTGTATCACAGACACGACAGCGATGGGAGGGGTTCTGCCGACGCTCTAGTAAATCCACCTCTCCAAGAGGCAGTAACTGGGCTGTTGAAAGAATTCTTCTGTTGACCTAATGCTGACTAGACTACACTGGGGCTTAGGTCACCTTAACTGTGTCTCTCAGGTGAACCTAAGTTTTAGGAGTAGACCAGGCCTGATTATTTATAGGACACCCCACGCAGCACCACTGTATGGGACCACCTCCCACATATTCCTAGATGAAGGCTATGTCTACACTACAGATGTTACAGTGGCACAGCTGTACCACTGCACATAGGCGCCAACTTCCCCTCTGCCCCATAGGTGCTCGGCCCCGTCCCTGGCCACCCCTGCACCACCCTCGCCCCACCCCAATTCCACCCCGTTCCCCCAAGTCTCCGCCCCTGCCCTGCTTCTTTACCACCTCCTCCTCCCCCAAGCATGCCGCGTCCCCACTCCTCCCCCTTCCTCCCTCCCGGAAAGTCCTAATCATCGCCAAACAGCTGTTAGGCGGCGGGCGAGACGTGCTGGGAGGGGGAGGAGCGGGGACACAGTGCACTCGGGGGAGGAGATGGGGGCGGGGGGAGCTTGGTGCGGGTGGGTGCGAAGTACCCACTAATTTTTCCCTATGCCACTACAGCTGCTCTCCCTTATCGCTGCTCTATGCTGGCAGGGGAGAGCTCTCCAATCAGCCATGAGCAGCACTAGCTATGTCGTCAGGAGAGTGTCTCCTGCCAACATAGTGTTGTACACACCAGCGCTTTTGTCGGTGAAACTTATGTTGGTCAGAAGGGTGTTTTTTCACACCCCTGACCGACAAGAGTGGTGGTGTAGACATAGCCTTATCCTTGCAACAACCTTGTGAGATAGGGAGGTGGTATCCCCATTTTACAGATGAAGATCTGAGGTACAGAAAGATTAAGTGATTTGCACAAGGTCACACAGAAAGTCTGTGGCAGAACTGGGAGTAGAACCCAGCTCTCCCAAGTCCTTGCACAGAGCCACAATTGCAAGGCCATCTTTAGGGATCAAGCCTTGGCTGCAACATGACAATAATCTCTCAAGTATTTGTTAGAATAGGCTATTGCATGCTATGTGATCAAAAAGGCCCCAATTCTGCATACGCTTAATTCTCTGACATCTTCATTCAGTGAAATCAGTAGAACCACTCACGTGAATGAAGTTATCTACATGCTTAAGTATTTAAAAGACTGGGGTCTAATTTAGAAGAACCTGCCAGACTCCACAGGAAATGTTGCTGCTCTAGATAAACAATACATGATGGAGCACATGGCGTATGTCTACCTACTGCCTTGAGTGAGAGGGCAATTTGGTCTCCAACACCATCTCTGATGGGATGCCAGTTATGGGGGTTTTGTGATACAGATGCTTGTGCACTAGGAACTGGTCTGAGACTACTCACTTTCTTTTTATAGGCCACCTAGGGGCCAGCACGGGGATGAAGGGCACACAGCAGGGGGTGGGGATGGTGTTAGGATGGGGAGCAGGTTTATTTAAAGAATAGCTCATGCTTTTAGAAAAGGGCATTTTAAAATTTGCTCATAGAAATCATTCTGCAGGTACATGAGATTTTTTTCCTGAAGATTTTTCTTTTATACAAAGGATTTTACATCAGGATTTCTGATTTAAAGTTCAGCTTCTCTTCCTGCTCTTGAGCTACAAGAAAATATATTTTAAATGACTGTAAAAATTAAATAACGCAACTACAATCCTTCATTTGTGATGTCAAAGCCTTTCCATAGCAACCAGCTATAATGTCACAGTGGGTTATGATTTTGGTTCAGAATTAAGCATTACTAGAAAGAAGAAACTGTGAAAAATTCTGTTTTTGTTGCCCACCTCATAAAAAACAAGGGAATAGAAGTAATAAGCACAGAAGCAGAGCTGATTCCTTCTAAAATTCAAACTTCTCAGTGAAGTTCTTTAAAAGCCCAGTCAGAAAGTGCACTCACCCGACACTTCCACTGAAGTCAAGGGGTGGTAGGCATACTCCAGCCATAGAAGATTATATTAATATAATAGTAACGGTAGTTCCTAAAGTCCCAACTGAACGCGCACACACACACACACACTAAGAGACAGTCCTTCACCAAAGAGCTTACAGTCTAAAAAGACAGACAAAGGCGAAGCGACTCACTCAAGGTCACGCAGCTGGTCAGTGGCAGAGCTGGGAATAAATTGAGACCTTCTGACTCTTAGTCCTGTGCTTTATTTGCTAGACCACACAGCCTCTCAAGTGAAAGGTCAAGCCCTAAAGCAAAGATGCTTGCCAGGGCATCCCTGTTGTTCTGTTTCTGCCCCTTCCCTTGTTCTCCCCGCAGCAAGTTGGCATTTCCCCATAAAGACTTTCTGCCAGCAACTGAAAAGGGAAAACATCTCTTGGGTGGGTTGTTACAACCCAGAGTGGAACAGATGAGCCGACAGCACGAGCAGAAGACAAAATGTGATGGAACAAAGACTACCTGCATAATTTTTTTTTTTTAAATTAGGCATGATGGGGGACAGCTTACTGAAAAGCAGGGAACTTGCCATCTCTGTCCAGCAAACCACTTACGTTTGTGCTTAATGTAACAATGTGAATACCCCTGTAATCAAAGTAAAGCATGTTACATACTTTTTTCATCAAGGTCTTAACTGGGACTTGAAAAGCACATTGCACCAGCTTTCAAAGAATAAAAAAGATTTTTGGGAGAAAGCATGACCTTCCAACATCCCCACTAGCCCAGACACATTTAATTTACAACCTTCTATTTGTGCTGTAAATTGATCTTGTTTATTTACCTAGCCACCCTCAGATGCAATCAGCTTCTACTAGTGGTACTGGAGTCATTTACATCAGCCGGTACATCCAATGCATGTATCACTGGATCCCTATTCTCTCACAACAAAGCAGCTTTGCGCCTCATTAAAGCCTGAAGCAGTCCATGGTATCAGTAGGAAATTCTTGGTCTAAAAGGCAGTTTTTGTTTGGTTTTGAATCAGATGAGCGGATGTGTCAAGTCGGAAATGCTGTACATTTTTAATATTTCCTTTATGCCTAGTTGTTAGCCCTAACTAGAACTATGTTTCCAGTGCTCTAATTTGGAGACAGAAATGTTCAGAAAACTATGTCACTTGGAAAAAACAATGTATTTGTCACTGCATGAGTAGGGTCTGGTAAGCTAGCCAGCACAGATCTGAATATCAGATCAAGAGGCTGAACAGGCTGTTTCTCCCAGGAGTCTCAGTGCTGTCATGTGCAAGAAGCCAGCTGTGATTCCTGTAGTCAGTAACCTAATGGTACATTAAATCCTCTCAGGCTAGTTTACTTATTTTAGAAACTCAGAGCTAAGAGATCAGAGACTCTACATATGTCTACATACTGTACTGACCACTAAGCCAATTGGAATGACTCCTTAATAGATAAAGAAAAAGAATAATTTTGTGGTGCTTTACAATTTGATTACCTAGCTACTGGATGGAATCCCTAACCTGCTTGAGAGAGAGCCAGAAAGACCATGTCACCCTCTACTGGCTAAATAGTGCATCACAAACTGTAGATAGTATGATCATGCCACACGCTAGTCGTTCCAGCCTACAAAGAACATAAGCCCTACTACCACTACAGAAATCTGTTATCACTTGAGGGTATAACAGTACTTACCTAACAGGGGAGTAGTGAGGTTTCATTAGCTTTGGCCCTGTGGGGTGCCGGGGCTCGGGGCTCTTTTGTCAGCATCTCCCATCTGCTACCTACCTAAGGCAGCTCCCCACCTAGCATGCTGGCTTTTGTGGATTGCATTCTAAGGTGCCTGTCTCTCCCCATTCATTGTACAGGGAGCCTAGGTGCCTAACTCTGGCTTTGTGGATTGCAGTGTTGTTCCTGTGATTTTGCAGCACCTAAGTGACTTTGTGGATTTGGGTCCAATTCCTCAGGTGAAAGATACTAGGTAAGTGCAAATTATTTTCACCTACCTTTTCCTGGACATTTACAGCAGTGTGTATCGACACATTAATTCAAATGGTTCAAAAAGACCAATCAAGTACAAGAAAGGAATAAAAATGAATGGCCCAAGTGAAGGGAGGCAAATACAGGACAAAACAGACTATCAGCACCTCCAGTTTCTTTTCACCGCACATGATGGGAATACAGGTAATTAACACACTGACTAAAAATGTTACCTCCTCTAAGTGATAAATCTGAGGCATTTGGGTAGCAATAGGCTACTTATTAACCAAATCAAGGAGGAGGATGCTAGGCTAGCTAGTTGCTGTTCAAAGTTAAGCTAGAAGTACTAAAGGATGGATCTGTGAACTTGATATTCAAAGAGGAGTATTTAGCGGGGACTTAAGAAGAACAAAGCTGCAAGCCTAAATTTGTGTATCCAGGAAACGCTGACAGATCACAGTCAATTTGAATCCTGGCTCTTATTACAGCACTGGGACTACACCAAAAAAATTAACTATTGTAATCGTTTAAGTCCTTGGCCTGAAGAGTCTAGTACAGTTTCTTTCTGCAAGGCAGAAGCCCAAGCTGCTGTCCTCCCACTGGTCTGAAGCAGGGGAACCAGTTCTCCTTCAGGCAGTAAAGGACGGAGCAACAGAACTGGAATGCAGGATAAGTCCAGTACCTTCACCTCCTTCCTTAGGGCAAGATTCCGCCATCCCTATTCACACTGATTCCATTGACCTCAACAGGACTACTGAAAGGTAAGGGATTACTCAGTGAGTAAGGGTGGCAGATCTGGGCCCTGTGTGTGTTAAGGGATCACTGAATTGTAATTGTCCTGCTTTATTGTCCCTGTATTGTGTTCTGCCCTGCAGCTTTATCACCTTGGCTCTGGAAATGCCAGTGTTCAGGCTGCACACACAAGCTTAACTCTCTCCCCTTGTGCAGGAACCTGCTTAGGATACAAATACACCAAGTGTATTCTCAAGTACACCATACTGTCATACAGTTTTTCTACAGCCTCGCAAACATCCACCTTGTAAAGGTCTTCATTCACTGTGCATCTTGTACACAAACAGCTTTCGTTGGATCCTGCTGGTCTGGCATGCAGAGTAGTCAACGGCCCTACAAAACACTACATGTGTGTCTACGCTTGTATAAAAATACTGATATCTCATGTAAGGAAAAGCTTCTTGCAATACATACATGCAGAAGGACAGAGTTAAAGGTGCGCATGTAACCTTATCTTAGACAGGTCCTGATTTTTGAGTGCACACCCAGCCAGCCTAATATTCTTTTTAACTTTTTTTGATGGCACTAATATGTCTGCGTATCATTTACTTTGGATCCACTAGGGGCCATTGCTTTAGTCCTGTTTAAATTAGGTGCTAACTGCACTAATAGTTACTAGGATGCCTACTTCCAAGCCCTTGGGGGCATAAAATATGTGGACTTTTAATCACTCTTAATCACCTACCAGGTCTAGGGGAAAAGACTCTAAGCTGTGTTCTCTATGTCTATTGTTAAGGGGATGGTTTATAACATATTCATCACACTTCTAATTGTACTTTGAGTCTGCAAGAACAAAGTGTTCCCTATCCCCCGCACTTCTAAGGAGAAGTATAAATCAGAGTGAGGATCTGACTTACTCTTCTACAGCCGTGTTCCAGGACATACAAAAGACTGTTTTGTTAATTTGATCTCCCCACATAGGCTTGCTTGCCAGGGCTTCGGAAGAAGAGAGAGGAGCTTTGACCTCAAATAAGGATTCAGTCTCTGGGAAATGGGGGGTGGGGGGGAAAGGACACCAAAAGAAAATTCAGAAAACACTGAAGACAAGAAACATGGAGGGCAGTCAGAGCGCCTTGCTATCTTTGAATTCTCTAAGATAGAGACGCAGAACCTGTTCTACCTGGATGAGCAAACAAGCTGCCGGGGTTCAGGCCAGGCTAGACTTGTATAATATTTTAAGCAATAAAGGATTTGAGGGGAGAGACACACCTCCTTTGACTGGATTAATTTACAAGTGTAGGTGATCTGCATAGGAAAAAAATTGGTTTGTGTCCTTTTTACTTCTTTATGAGGGATAAAGAATACCTGAAATATTTTTTGAGCTGTCTCTGATGGGGAGGACAACTAAGATGGCTCTCTCTTTGGATATTAACAGCACTTTTGATACTGTGGAGCATGTACTTACTTTGAGGTTTATGGATGCTTTGCATTTGGCTGTAGCTTTCTTAAATGGGTGCAGACATCTTACAAGTGACCCAAGGCAGTGGTTGACACTAATTATTATGTAGACATACTTAATTCTGAGTTGGGCCACTCAGCTCTCCCTGTGAGTGTTCACACTCACTGTGGTGACCTTAACAGAAGGAATACCACATAGGGGATATTGGTGAACAGACATGTAGAGCTAGCGCTCTGAAGGTTTGGTTTTTCTATCTTCTCTTGAACTGCCTATCGCAGCATTCATCTCCATCCTAAAGGACTTCAGGTTCAGGACTAATTTAATAAGATCAGAAACATTGCATATTTAACAGGGTAGTAGGGTCAAGAATTCTCAGGAAAGCCTTCCATTTGGATTAGCTAAAGCAGACCAAACTAATCAGGGTGACAATTCCTTTCCAGCCACCTGATGTGTACAAATCCTATTATTCCATCTCTGCTCCAGCAGATTCAGGATGTGCACATGAGAGAGCAAGTTTCTCTTGGAGAAGTGTTGGGACAGGATTATGGTGGGGAGCCAGCTCCTTTCTTGGTCTTCAGAAGGAGGGAATGACAGCTAACAGCAGGCTCCCTTTCTCATGATCCTGCTGGTGGGAAGGGAACAGGAGAGGAGAAAGATCACTAACAACAACTTTCCTGCACATCCAAAAGATCTGTGCATCTGGTAGCCTATGCCACCTCATGTGCATCTTGCCTATTGTTTTGATAGGGATGGGCAGGGATTAGAGGATTGAAAGAAAGAGATATGGATGCACCATCTTGGATATTAAATCCTTTATGCCTTACACAGATACGCTGTGTGATGGATTCTCTAAAAACAGTTGCACCGCATGCTATTGTGTTTCAGGCAAAGTCGGGTGTTAATGGCATACAAAGTCCATGCTTATGATTGAAAATGCAGGATTTGGAATTTGCCACCTAGAGGCTGCTGGTTAATAAAAAGGTTTTGTTTTGTTGCTTTTAAACCCGAGCTGCTGAGAGTAGTAGCTGAACAGGGTCCCCTGGGGCCTTACATGTGTGCTTAGGGNATTCTCTAAAAACAGTTGCATCGCATGCTATTGTGTTTCAGGCAAAGTCTGGTGTTAATGGCATACAAAGTCCATGCTTATGATTGAAAATGCAGGATTTGGAATTTGCCACCTAGAGGCTGCTGGTTAATAAAAAGGTTTTGTTTTGTTGCTTTTAAACCCGAGCTGCTGAGAGTAGTAGCTGAACAGGGTCCCCTGGGGCCTTACATGTGTGCTTAGGGCTTGGGTGTCAGCTGTGAATTGCAAAGCACAGGTCATGTTACAAAGTAAACACCTTCAAGGCACTGGCCTGGAATGTGTCAAAAAAACAATAGAAATAATTTGATCATTAAACACTTCAGGTGCTGAAGAGAATCAGCAAGTCACTGCTGTCCTGCTATCTGACCTGGAACAACAAATACCATTACTCCCATTCAGATGTATTACAGTGCAAAACAGGAAGCTGCAGTCTATGGACTTGTCTGTTCTAGGGATTTGCCCTGATTTCAACCATCATGGGCCAGCTGCTAATGTAGCTGCTCCAAGGCAAACTCATAGCACAGACAGGCAAAGCCACTATTTGCACCAGTACAATGGAACTGCGGTGGAATTGGGGCAAATCCCCAGCATTGGCAAGGCCCCAGTCATGGGCCACAGGGAGACTTGTTCTAGAAGTAAAATAGTGACTCCAGTTATCATTCAGCCAGCTCAGACCTCTGCTACTTCTCAACTCTTAGGTGCACTGAACAGCTCTGCTGTTTGGAGATTGGCTTTTGGCACTGTAAGCTTAAGGCTCCATCTGCCCTACACAAACCACAAAGATCAGCAGTGCTGTTAAATGCAATTGCTGCCTCAGCAGGATCTAAAATAGTTTGGCCTGGCCTGCATTGAGGCGGCCTAACAATGTTATAACATAGGGGTTCAGAAACCACCTTCTAGCCCAAGGAAACTTTGGGCAGAGAGTTCGGGAAGGGTTAAAAGTCCAGTTCTAAAACAATTTGGGCCCTTCCACACTGACTGGGCTGAACCATTTTACATCATACTTGGGCAACAACCAGTCTTTACCGATTGTTACACTTAGTTTGTGTAGTATAGATGGGGCCCAGAGTCTTTCTTCTTGCACATTTCTCTTGGAGGACCAATGGGCCATTTCAGCAGAGGAGGCCTGGAAGATGCTTCCTTCAGAGTTCCATTGGGAATTAGATGCCTACGCACTTAAGAAAACTTTACTAGGTACCTATCTGCATCTTTGGTGCACCTAAATACCTTTAAAAGCTAGTCATTAATCTCTATTCCCCATGTGTAAAATGGAACAATAATCCTTCCTATCTCCCACCATTTGTCTATCTTGTGTATTTAGATTCTAAATTCTTCAGGGACAAGCTCTTCTGTGTGTGCACATAAAAAGCCTAGCACAATGGGGCCCACCATCTCAGAGGGGTCTTCTAGGCACTGCTGGAATACAAATAATAAATAATAATCAAAGAACAAAGATCAGATGGGGACCTACAAGGTCAGTCACCCTACTTCAAAGAACTTTATTACAGTGTTATTGCGAAGGTAGGCAGTCTAATACATTCAATCCTAGTCTTGTCCTCCCCCACCCCGAGATGCCAGTTGGTCTGCCTGCTTGATAGAGGAAACCATCTGAGCTAAAATAGCATCCTTAACTGCAAAATAGCAGCAGAGTAGGCATCTTAACGGTATTAAAGGAAGGCCATGAACTACCATACAGGAAAGAGCAAGAGGAATTCTGTTGAGACAAGACCAGGAGTTTCTTTTCCTGGTTTGGTGGAGACCCAGAGACTTTTTGTGGCAACCTTAACCGGAATACTCCCACAGTTCCACTTCCTCCTTTGGTATTTCCAAACCAACTGAAACTACAAGGTGCTTGAAGTCTTGCAGAGAATTTGCTCACAAAGCAAGGGGTACTGCAAATTATAATCCCAGTTTTGACACGGTCTCTGTTTGTGGCCTTGTGCAAATCACTTACACCTTATCTATAGAATGAAGATAACAATCCAACAAAAAGTGCTAGGTATTATTGCAGTTTTTATTATCCTAATCTACCTACCTTGCAGGGGTGTTGGGAGTATCAATTAATGTCCGTAAAATGCTTTGAAAATAAAACGTGCTAAGTTAATATGTAAATAAATGTAGTCAGTGTCAATAACCAAAAAGGCACTTGGACACTCTACATAAATATAACCAATAGTTAAAAAGCATAACACAGACCCAAATCATAATCCCAGCCCATCCCCCAATCTGCAGAGAAGGGTAAATGGAAAGGAAATAGAAGAGGTTAAATGACCATGGATAAACTCCCTTGAAGTGGAGGACATTATCCAGATAAACTACCAACATACTGCATAACACTAGGGAAAGCAGAGGGAAATTTTGGTCAGGACTCCAGGGCAAAACCCTTCTCTTACGAAAAGTGCCCCACAATCTTTATTAGTCACACAGAGTAGACAGTATTTTGGTTTTAATGTCTCATCCTCCAAAAGACTGTCACACAGTAATCTGCAAGGAACTCAATGTATTTACCTCAGAGAATGAAGGGGTTGAGTCAGTCCAGACAGGATTAGATTTTGAGAAGCCGAGGAATTTCAGACCTGATGCTTAGAGCATTCAGCTATCCCTTTCAGCAAAGAAATTGTTACTATTCATCCAACTCAGTTTCTACGGTGATGAGCACCATAGAAATTGCCTACAAGAAGAATAAATGCATACTCATTGGATTGCAAGCCTGAGGAGTGGCCGCCTCCACAGATAATTTGGCATGTTACTAATGCTCTTGAGGACATTCATGGGAGGGAGAAATCTCTGGAACTGTGTTGTAAACTTCACTCCTGAAGATGATTAGAAGGGAATTTCTCAAAACTGTCATCCCAAATTGTACAAACAGAGCAAGTTAAACTAACCATTTTGGGGTTGGGGGATTCAACTATTTACTCCAACCTGAACAAGATTGTTATAATTAAACAGTAATTAGATTAATTATTAACCATCAACAAGCAATAGACCTAGAGAGAGAATAATACCCAGACATTGATAATTCATGGCCATCAGTACTTGACTCAACAATCACAACTTCACTAGAGTTTTAATATCAAAGAATCATAGCCAGAGACGACAAACCACACAGTACAGTGCCTGTATGCTATCAGCTCACTCCCAGCTACCCGAGGCATTAAAACACACCAGAATAATAGGGTTGAAAGTCTGGAGAATGGATTTTTCCATACTAAGAAATACACTTAAAATTAAACTGTATTTTTCAATGCTGTAAGACTTTTCAAAGACGACAGCCCAGTTTAAAAACAAACTGGTACATTCCTTTTACCCCACAACCATTTACAAATAGAAGGCCTGATCCTGCCCCCTTGAATGAATTGTGAAGCTCACATTGGCTCCCGTGATAGAGGAGCAGAGCAATAGGCCCTGACTGTGCAATTGGATTTGAGTTGGCATATCGTACCACACACATAGAGCCTCACTGAAATCAATGAAGCGTCACATCGGCACAGAGGTCACCCATATGGATCGGGCCCTAGACTAATTTTCAAGGATTTATAGATTTTAAGGCCAGAAGGAACCATTATGATTATTTAGTCTGACCTCCTCCAAAGAACCTCACTCAATTATTTCTGCATCAAGCCAATAATCTCTGGGTGTGCTATAGTGTATATTTGAGAATGAGATCTAGTCTTGATTTAAAGACGTCAAGTGATGGAGAGGCCACCACATCCACCATAGGCATAGGTGCTGGAACTGGGGTTGCTGCTACAACCCCACAGCTTGAAGTGGTTTCCATCTATACAGGGTTTACAATTTGTTTCAATGGCTCTCAGTGTAACACTGACAGACCCTGATCATCGACGGGCAGGATCAAACCTGGGACCTCTGGAGCTAAACGCATGAGCCTCTATTGCATGAGCTAAAAGCCCATGGTTCCTAGATAAGGCTGTAGCAGGCTGACTTATTCATCTCTAAGTGGTCTTGGTGCCACTAGAGGGGACAGAACACCACACCCAGGAGGTGTGTGGGTTACATCAGCACCTCCACTATACAAATTGTTCCAGCACCACTGTCCATAAGTGAGTTGTTCCAATAGTTAATAACATTCTCTGCTAAAAATTTACACCTTATTTCTAGTCCGAATTTAACTAATTTCAGCTTCCAGACATTGGATCTTGTTATGCCTATTTCTGATTGATGAAAAACTTGTCTACTTTCAGAAACCTCTTCTCCATGAAGGTATTTTTAGACTGTGATCACTTCATTGGTTACTGAAAAGCAACCACCAAATCCATCACCGCTGCAATGAAATGCAGAAGCAAAACTACATAGTCCTTTAGGACAGAAAGTGAAAAAACCATCATAGCTGGTTAAAACTGCAGAGGGAATGTGGGCAGGCAAGATGTAATTACCAGAGTTGGAATTTGGCCTGGACACCATGGAGATGAAATACAGCAGATGGTGAAGGTATACTGGAAACATATGCATAGCACCTGATTATTGATGAGACCTAGAAAATGAAAAAGAGAACCATCGAAGGGAAACTTTCCCCAGAAACTGTTAACTAAAAGTCTAGAATACTGAACAATACCTTCAGAAAAGTGAATAAACTAAAGTCAGAGCAGATGAAGAGAGAGACAAGCCACAGTATGTATTAATCTGGCTAATAAGTAAAGAACTGGGAGATAAAAACATCACCACAATTCAGAGGGCGGATAATGTTCAGCATTTTTATAACATTCCACCTCTAAGGATGACAATGTGCTTTACAAGTGTTAAATTAAAGTTCACAACCTTCAGCGCCCTTGGAATATGGAGCCCTAACACAGGATCAGGAGGGTATTTTATTTATTTAAGTAATTCATTAAGCCTCCATTGCAGAAAAGACACCTGGGGGCTGTACAGCAATTTAGTTAAAAACCACAAATCTGCCCCAGTGTCCCAGCTTACTTAAACATAGTATCCAGACTTCCACTCATCCCCCCACCACAGCAGAGTAATCCAGAGGAATAAGGGACGTTAGATGGCCATGGAGACACTGAATCAAATGGAAAGGCAGTCCAGGGAGTTCTGAAAACAGACGGCTCCTGATGGACGTCCTTAAAGGAGGCAGAGCCACAGACACTGCTCTGCCGCCTAATCCAGAATGAATCCTGGGTGATAAACAAGGACAATCCAACTGACTGCAACTGCCGTAGGTGCTGGTTTAAAGTAGTAATAACAACCCAGCAGACAAGGTTTCTGCCTTCAGCAACTCCACTATAGAAATTGTTCCAGCACCACTGGCAACTGCCCTTGAGTGACAGAACATCGGGGGGGAGGGGAGAGAGAGAAACAGCTCCAAGAAGAACACAGAGAGAGTTGATGATGAGGTTAGTGAAATGAAACAACAGTCACACTGGAATGTGGTCAGAACTCCTTGAGCACACACACAACACCAAACCTGAAAATACATTTTCATTAAGTCCCTTTAAAAAAAAAAAAAAAAAGAAATAATTACCCACCCTTTCATGATGCCCTGTCCCCAGACACCCCTCTGTGTGCTCCTCACATAGCCCACTGGCTGCTGGAAGCCAAATTCATAGTAGTCACAGCTTGGTAACCAAAATAAAAACAAACTCTTTTTATCAGTTCAGACTGACTGGAGTTAGTTCTCAGCTTTCCCTCTAAATCCTCAAACAAAAGACCTCCTGTCACTGTATCTTCTATGTAAATCCTAAAAACAAACAAACCCAGAACTGCAGACAACATGTATCACCGATTTTACGGCATGGCTGCTTGGTGATAAGCCCCCTGACAGGCATACCTTCAAGCAGTCTCAGGTTTATGAGTGAGCAATGGGACCAATATTGGAATCTACAGGTTACTCTTCATACCTAAGCATTGCCTTAAAGTTGACCTTTAATATGGAATGAGGTCTTTCATGTATTTTTCATGATTCTTGAAAAGCTAGTTCCCCCCCCCGCCAAAAGAAATACTTGAATAGACGTCTAAGTCTTATTTATGCTCGTTGGTGACCCTGCAACGTACCCGGAGCACAGCAGTTTTCTACAATTGCAGTATATCTGTGCACAAACAATCTGTTTGCTCTTTTGGGGAGTCCTCTTGGGTTCCACTGGCCCTCTCATTGATCACCCCAGATGTTCTAAAACAAAATCTGCTGAGAGGCCTCCTAGTTTAGCGATCTGAGCACCGGGCAAGAAACACAGAATTCCTGACTTCTAATCCCAGTTTTGATTCCCTCTCTGGCTTTGAGCAAGTCACTTAAATTGTCCTCTTCAGTTTTTCCACCTGTAAAAGGGGTATAATATTTCCCTCCCTCACAGGGGAGTTGAGAGGATTAGTTAATCTTTGCACAGTGCTTTAAAAGGCTAAAGCGCTATGTATTAATCATTAGTCCCTGAAAAGGCTGATCTGCACACACAACTGCCATTAGCTGCAACGGAAGTTTCCTGTGTGCATTGACCCCTTACTCTGAACATATTCCTTTTGAAATTTAGAAACAAAATGACTCAGTATTAACATTTTAAAAGTCATCAACAGTGCATGCTCAAGAAATACTTATCCTTTTATTGGATCGAGAGTTCAGCTCCATTGCTTTCCTTGCAGAGGCACCTGTTAACATAGCAAAGCAGCGAAAAGTCAAAATGGGTCCCTGGTCCTTTGCTGGCAGCTGCTGGATCACATGAGCCAAAAGGTGTCCGCCCATGCCCAGGACTATAGTAAACTTGCCTCACCTGCAAGATGCTCTTTGCTTGATTTAAAGCAGCCTGTCCAATCAGAATTGCCCTTGTGCTCATAGTTGAGAATAAATACTTAAAAGGTCTGAAGCAAACCCCACTGAAATCTGTGGAAAGACTCATTATTTGACATCAGTGGGCTTTTGATCAGGCCCATAGCACTTTTCCTCTATGGATTGATAACAGCAACATTGGTAAAGGCAGTGGAAAAAGGGCATCATTAACATTCCTTTCCACTTAGCCCACAGCTGTGTGTTGTATATTTCCATGTTTGAAGGTGGGACCTCTATACTATACTTCATTGCCCCCAAGGGATCTGAGGGAAGTGATCTATAATAATAATAAAAAAAAACCCTTACATTGTCAGAGTACCTATCATCCTAATGTACTTTGCAAGCTAGGACACCCCAAACTTTAGGGAAAGGTCGATCTACATTTTGTGTCATAAACTCATCTGAAAAAGAAAAACAACCTTAACAGGGTCCCTTTAAATGCAGTGTATGAACTCAGTAATATAGGTGCGTCACTTGCTCTCACAGCGTTGTACATATTGTTTTCTAGCGTGAGAACAATTGTGTGTCACCTCCACATTCTGTTACTCACAGTCTCATTTCCCTAAACCACTTCCTTCTCTGCCCCAGGATCATCATCTAAACTTGCTCCACCAGCTCTCTCCCACTCCAACACAAGTGCACACCCACATATGCACGCACGGCTTCATTTCCTGGTTTTCTTGAGAAAGTCAGCAAATGAAAATCAAAACACTGTTAAACGTAAGCCCTGTTTGATTCTTCAATACAGAATTAAATCAATGAAAGGGCCTCACTTATTTATACTGGCATTATACCCAGTGTATCAGTTTAATTGGGGAAATAAATCTGTGCTAATAGTGGACACATATACGGTAGTTGTTGACCTTTTAATACTAGGGAAATGCAGACTCAGCAGAAATCATTTGAATATTTGCCTCCATCAGATGGAAGGAAAGTGATATTACACATATATGCTTTCAGGACATTATACATTCTTGGGCAGAGGAGATAGTGTCTTGTGAAACACAGGATTAATATATTACGCCAATATCATTGTTTTAAAACTGTAAGTCGGCAGTACAGTACACAGACAAGCGCACACGCACTCACAAAATAGGGAAAAGGGTACAGTAAGATGCAAGGCACCAATCTACAAAAATATAATAAATCAAGAATGATCTTCCTTTACAGAATACAAGAAACCAGCCACCTCACTGGGAATAGAGCAGATAGGTCCTTTTCTGTATTTTATATAAAGTCCAAGGACAACAAGGTGAAAAACTGACAAAGATATAAGGCTTTTTTATGTAGGTTTCCCTTTCAGGAGAAACCACGGGTTTAATAAGGTATTTGTTAGGTGTATCTATTTTCAAATTGTTGTTTAGGAGCAGCACTTCCTAAACTTCATTAGTCTGTCTGTTGAGGCTTGTGGATTTCAGCACTCAGCAGCCGTTTCCTATGCAAGTCCCTAAGGAACAAAACTATATAGTGAGCATGTCTGTTTACAAAGGTTGCCATCCTAGCCTAACAATACTAACTTCAGACTCAACACAATACATTCATTGATGATAAATTCCCATTGTTCAGCTTCTAGTCTCCTCGTGGAGACAATCAGAAGAGCCATCTCTTCCCAGCATGTTTCGTTATCTGCTCCTCCCATCATACACCACTTCCTTGAGGGCAAGATGCACTGTGTAATCTGATACTGTGTGGTAAGGTGAGAAGTAGATTGAAATATTTACCTAAGGCCAAGAGTCATTATGTTTGTGAACATGAATCCACCTCTGTCACAGTGTCATAGGTATTTTTCAAGGGTAAGTAAGTAGATACATACATACAAAAGTGTATGACTTCTTCATTATTCACATAGTATTGACACTTATTCATGCAGTTTTGAAGCTCTGTTTCATTGTGCTCAAATTATTGCATCTTTGGTTTGTAGCATGGTATTTCTAAGCACTCAGTAATGATAGGTAAGTATGGTAATCTGAATTGGCTCTCAATTTCTTCCACTGACAATATTTCATTCTGCTTTATTAATTGCCCAGATTCAGTTATACCCGATCCTTAGCCAACCATTATATTCTGGTTTGCTTGTCAGTTTGAAGAAGGGTTGTCCATAGACTGAGGTCAATGAAGATGGACAGTTAGATTCTAGGTTAAGCTTCTAGGTTTTTTGGTTTGTTTGTTTTCCAAATTAGCAGTATCCAAGTTTAAGTGGATTGTTTAAATGATTAATACAGAATCCATATTGCAGAGAAAATAAAATTATTTAAGAGTTGGATAAATGCAGAAAAAATTGTTCAGGCTCAAGCTAGTATTTCTGAGATAGGGCACAGAATCACAGCACTGGAAGGGACCTTGAGAGGTCATCTAGTCCAGTCCCCTGCAGTCATGGCAGGACTAAGTATTAGACGATTCCTGACAGGTGTTTGTCTAACCTACTCTTAAAAATCTCCAATGATGGAGATTCCACAACCTCCCTAGGCAATTTAAATTCAACCACACAGGCACGTTTTTGTAGGCAAACAAAATTCTTCTCCCTTTGTAAAACAAGAAACATGCATCAGTTTCAGATGGAGATTCCGAAGGTAACAGTTGCAAAGGAAAGCATTTCAGGTAGGATTTACTGTAGTTAAACCACTTTGCCAAAGATTATAAATGGGGGAGGGCTAAGGGAATTGGACTAAGGATAGATTTAAAAGGAATTAATACAGTTGGGACCACTGCTGCAGAGTGCAGGCGATGCCAGCTAAACATTTCTCAACAACCGATCAGTCTGACTGATAGACAGCAACTTTGTTTTCTGTAGTAAAGGCTCTTTTCCCCTCTCCTTCTCACCTGTTAAGTGAGCAAGGAATGTATTGTACAAAGAGGCAAACTAGACTGCATGTACCACACCATGGGTCACTCACCCACCTTCCTGGACCATTGAGTTGGGATTGTGGCCTAAACTGTTCTCACCTAAACATAATCTGTTTTTTTCTACTCAATTTGAACACATTGTTTCTACATAGGTACTACCCTGGCCTCTGAAGAAGGCTCCTCACCATGGAAATATATATGCTTTATAAGCATTTACTATGTAAATGTATTTACTTCCGACACTTCATTTATCACATTTTTTTCGCCCCCTTTTAATTCTCTAGGGAAGTTTGAGTGTGAATTTATACAATTCCAAAGTCACCTTGGAGCTCCAATCCACACCCTACCAGAAGGAGTACATCCTTCATCACTCACATCCACCCATACCGTGATTACATTACAATGCTCCCTTTGTTAGTACAGAATGTACCGGCTCCTTCCCAGGCAGCCCGACAAATTAGTGAAGGGAGGATGAAAGAAAAAGGTTGTGGACCAAATTCATCCAAAGGCCTTACACTAGGGATGAATTTGGAGTCGGACCTGCATATTTAGTAGTAGAGGCAGAAACATGAACCAGCCTGAAGATTTTAAGTTCACTGGGGCAAGGACAATCTTCCCTGTATATCTGTACAACATCTAACACATTTTGGATGCTACTTTAATAGCAATCATGCTTTAACAACATCCTCCCTTCCTCAGGAAAATCAGTTTTTGAGAACAGCCGGCGCATGAGCTTAGCCAGACAAGGCACTAGTATAAAAAGGTGTCCTCATTATCAAACAGTACATCCCACCCCAGAAAAATCTTGTGTAGGTGCATGCACGTGACACTAGATACAAAGAGCTATTCTGCCGTGCCTACCAACTCAGAGTTTGTGCTCCATTACACTTTCCAAGAGAGCCAAAATGGGGCACTAATTTACTAATTGCTATGGCTAATACAATTCCAGCACCACACTCCATATTATTGCAGGAACATGTTCACCTGTATGGTCACCAGTACAGCTGCTTCTTCACACGCCAGTGGCTGAAAATGCAGTCACCTGCTTCTGTGTGTTGTGCTTGTCGTCATGAGGTAGGAGAGATGAAGAGTAGACCAGACCCAAGCAGATGTATTGGAATGCTTTGATGGAAGAGTAAAGATCAGAGGGAGCAGCAACCCCTGAGACCATTACATCCCCAAACCTCGATCCACTTGCACAACCTCTCTTCCCCACAGTAGCAAATCTAGGGTAAGACCTTCCGTAACCATTACTCTGTTACTAGCTGCATATAAGCATCTAGCTTTGAGAAGACACATTGCTCCCCTCAGACGTGCACTTGAGATCAGTAATATCAGGAAGAGCTAGTTTTGGAAAGCCTGTCCCCACCTGCCAGATTGAAAAAGCCAGTGAACCTGTGCCACTGGGGACAAATAAGAGGAACAGGATTTCTTCCAGCTGCATCTGGAGTCCAAAAATCCAGAGCATTACAACCCATCCTGAATCTCAGAGACCTCAACCAATAGGTTACAAAAGAGGAGTTTGAAACACTGTCTGAATAATCCTGTTCTTGTAAGAAGGCAGATGCTCTGGATCTGAGGGCCACTTATATGCTTCTAAGGATGAATCCATATGGGGTGATCAGATAGCAAGTGTGAAAAATAGGGACAGGGTGTGGGGTAATAGGTGCCTCTATAAGACAATGCCCCAAATATTGGGACTGTCCCTATGAAATCGAGACACCTGGTCACCCTAAATCCATATGGGATGAGAATCTGGGTGTCGTTCCCATGTCTGGATAGATGGCTGATCAAGGACAGCGCACAGAGGAATTCAAGGGTCTGAATGCAGAATTTGCCATACCAGATCAGCTACTTGTCTGTCAGGTGAAGCTCATTACAATTCAGACTACCCAAAATAAAACAGCTTTTTCCTAAGAAGATAGACTATGTAGGAGCCCTGCTAAACTGATCTCAGACAGAAGCCTTCCTTCTCTATTGAATAGTTTTAAGTATATTGGAAGGACAAAACAGAGTCCATTAGCATCAGGGGACTTTGATGAAAATGTTGGATCTCACAGTTGCAATGGTTTTCATAGGCACCCCTGGCACGTCTTCTTTTGGCATCCTCAAAGGGCATTTGCCAAATCGCAGAGACTCTGGAATCAATAGTCTAACACATGGACTCTTGGGAGAAGCACTGGCTACATGGGAGTCCAAGAGAACATTCAGAATCAGTTTCCCAATTCTTACTCAATATTGTAGTAACCATATAGATGAATCTACCCTAAGCTTAGGAGACAGAGAAAGGTCGCACATCCAGCATACTTAGTCACACCAGGAATCCAACCACCACAGAAGTGTCTAGGAATTGTAAATCTTACTTGTATTTCAGGTTTTCAGAGAACGGTAGGCAATTTAAAAAGGATCAGATGTTTTAATTGGGGGAGGGGGAGGGAGAGTAAGGAGAAATGGATGCATGGGGAGAAGGAGAGTATTTAAAGTGCACTTTCTCCTTTAGAACAAAGGTTCTCCCCAAAAACTCCAGAGAAAAATACATTACATAGGATCTTTATAGGTCCCCAGTGGTTAAGGCAAAATCTGGTTCCTACCACTACTGGAGATGGCAATGGCAGATGATATCCAGCTAAGAGATGTGCAGTGTCTGATCACACAGATCCGGGGCATTCCAGTGCGTGAGCTTTACTGGCAGGATCAAGACTGACTAGCTTAGTATCTATGGCATGACATTCCACTATTCAAGATGCTTGAAAGGGGTCTACCAGACGAGTGTAATTTAAAATGGGAAAGTATTGTAGGGGTGGTGCAAAGGGGTAGCCAGTGCACATCCTTTTAATTTGTTCCCCACCAACTTGATTACCCCCTAGATCGGTCACATTCTGGGTAACGCCCAGACACCTCGGGAACATTTTTGGTATTTTGCTATTCTATGATTTTAAACTCTGAAAATTAACCAATATTTCTGCCTCTCTCCTTGCTCAAATGATAGGTTCCAAAGATCATGGTCATGATCATAGTGGTGGGAGGGCTTTTTTGGTGGGGGGATAGAGGGATTGAGGTTGTTTAGCATTATCTTGTTCAAATAGCCATTAAAATGAAATAAAGTTTTCTTCAAGTACCTAGAAGTTAGGATATTCTGATCCTAGTCATTCACAGAAACATGGAAGCAGGGCAAGAAATGAGATAATCACTACTTCTCAGAAAAATTACTGCTAAATAGTTTTCTTGTATGTAGTGAGGGGCCAGACACATGACCATGATCTCTGGGTGTCTCAAGAAAGCCAATGTCTCACCCAAATCTGAGTTTACAGAGTGCTATGAAACAAGAACACAATTAAAAAGCTCCCCACTGTGTCCATCTAAAGACAGGAGCCAGGGCGAGTTCAGGTTTGTGCTCAGAGAATAGCAAGCATGTTGTGTTTAATACTGAATGAGCAGCATATGACTTCTATGTTCAGAGGGAAAAAAAAAATCAGGTATGTGTTGCTTCTCAGAGGCCATTAATCACACTGTTCTCAGTGCCTCTGGTAGGGAGTCTCACAAAGCTTCTTATGAAATTGATCAGGAAGTGTGCCAAACTGACCAACAGCAACATGTCGCCTCTTTCTGGTTGGGATGGGGATTTGTTTTACGTGTTCGCAAGAGTTAGGAAGTGAGAACACGGAGGAGAAACAGGCACACCCAGCAGGCAAGAGCTGTGTGGGCCCAGCTCTTCAGAACGAATGACTAGGAAAACAACTGCAACAACACTATTACACTGGTAACTGGGAACTATACATAAAAGGAGGAAGAGTTCTGTTTGGGGAACTTTATGATTTTAGAAGGGTGGGGTGGAGTGGAATTAAGCACACAAAAGAATTCCACATGAATTCACCAAAAATAATGATTTATTCAGATGACATTGATTTGACATTATCAGAATCAAAACATTTCTCATTGCCACTGCTTGAGGAAATACACCAGCCAAAGGGTCTAGTGTAAAAATAAATATATTAAGACTTGGGTGGAATGCACAGCCAATCAAGTATTAGCAATAAATATGCCGTGCTCCAAAATACCCTCTGAACAGTTGCACATGCTCTGCAGCTCAGTGTGCAGATGGAGTTTGCAACCAATTTGACATGAAGTGATTTGCTCTGAAGGCTGCAATCTTCATTTCCGTCAGAACTTACTTGGCACCTCGACAGTCAACCAAAGCCTGGAATCCAAAACCTCCATTCTCAGACACATGAACAACAGACTGGGCAAACAGTGTCACCAACAATTTCCAACAGGAATTTCAAGGAGTTCGCTTCCATTTGGAAATGGACTAAGGACTGGGTTGGGATCTGAATACTAAGCTAAGTGCCCCAATGAGTTGAGGGCACAAGGGTAGGTCCCCGAACAGCATCTCCTCAGGATCATCCTGAATTAAAATGGCAAAAATTGGAATAAGGGTGGGAAGAAGAGACAAGAACATGGGTCCCTTATATGATTAACTGTGCCTTCTCCCCAACCACTGGACTGTCTGAAGGTTAACTAAAAGGAGAGAGGAAGAGATCTAACAGCAGGAAACATCTCAGACACAGAAGGAGGACTTTCAGAAATCATAGAAGAAACAGAGCAACCATGTTTTCCCAGTAAGTGAAGCTGTGAAAACAGTTGGCACTGCAGGATCAGCAAACAATCTCTGAGCAACAATTCAATACAATAAGGCACTAACAATTTCCCACATTAATCACATGATTAAACATTTACATTCAGACATTTAAAAAAAAAATTGCTGTACACTAAGTTTAAAAAAAGGCAAATTTTTCTATTTTAAAAAGTTCCTTTTCCCCCCCCCAAATTCTCAGTTACCTAAGAATTTTTCCATCCAGGCAGCAACAATTAATTGGATTGAATATTTGATCAGAAATCTTGTTGGTTAAAAAGTGTCTATGTGAATACAAGAAAAGTCATCCGAGGCAACAGACAGAAAAAAATATAAAAAGCAGCTGAGGGGTTGTAAAATGATTCAAATCATTAACAAACATGTGACAGATGTTAGTCACTTGCTTAATGCACTATGGGAAGGTGCTCAGATGCAACGGTGTTAAGCATAGAATAGAATTACATGCTTTTGTAGCTGGCTTACATCTATTTTTCTTATGAGTTATCAGACTGACAGCCCTGGAGCCTGAAGGTTTCTGTCTGTCCATCACGTCAGTAAAGCCTGGGCAATGCAGTGTCAGTTTCGTCACACTACCCCACTAATGTGCCTCAATCCTAACCCAGAAGCATCACATATAAAGGCAGAGGAATAGTTCAGACTCACTTCATTCAATCCTGGGTCTGCTGTGCTGAGGAAGATAAATGGCCAACTGTCCACAGAGAACAGGACCGATGACACCAGCTTCTTTCAGAAGTGTCACCCAAATAGCCATCAAATGCAGAGAGCAACGACTTTGGGTCACAACTGATCTGACAGCCAACTGGTAAAAGAATCTGTATCCCAGTCCCAATCCTCAAAGCCATCTAAGTGGCCGCTGTTAGATCTATAAAGTTTACTGCAATCCTTGAAAATTAGTGTTAAAAGATGATTATCCCCCTTTTTTACAGTATTTGGCTACTTAAAAATTCAGAAATCACAGGGTTTCGCAACAATAATAATAATAAATAGATCAAGCATGGAGTTAGCTTCTGATGGAGAAATTATCTGTATATGGGAGGGTTATTAACCAAGGATAGTAGAGATTAATCTGTGTGTAGATTTAGCAAAGGTATTTTCAGGACACCTGGACAGCACAAATGCATCCGATTCCAAAGAAACTTTTTGCCCATTCTTCTAAACCAAAGCAAGAAAGAACTTCAGAATATTCATGAAGTGGGCTGTACGGTTTCCCCAGCATAACGAGGTCTCACCATTCACTGTAAGATTGACTCCCCATCTTCAGTTTTAAATATCTGACACTTGCCAGGACATCCAGAAATAATCAGTAAAGGTTATGGCAATGGGACCACAAACCAGGAGGAAAGAGCACGCTTGCTGACTTGAAAGGCTCCGGTGGGACTAGAGCCAAACTGATTAATTCCTCTATCTTGGAACAGCAGCTCCATGTTGCAGATGGCCTCAATCCATTTGGGTATTTGGTATTCCAACAGCAAGTTCTCAAAGGCTGTTCTGCAAAACCTTGTGGCACATTCTGAATTAGTCCAAACTTGCAGGGCAGGAGGGGGAGAAAAAACCAAGCAAACGTAAACCTCCCAGAATTTTGATGTGTCTCCCAGTTGTTGATTTTCCTTGGACAGTCCCTCTGAAGGGAAGTGGCAGTCACCCAGTCCGCATACGCAAGCGTCTCTCATGCAGGAGCAATCTAATTTCCCTCACTAGTAAGGGTGAGATGAACAGGATTGTTGAACTTGTCTGTGGAAAGAAACAACATGAAGGACAATTAGCACATGTACATGCCGCTGCATCTTCCCTCCAACACATTTTAGAGGCATTTGTAAGCACAGAAAGCTGGAAGTGAAACAGGAAAGTCAAAGTTTGCCTATCAGAAGGACAAAAGTGGGCTTTAGACTTTCAGGAAAGTTTCTGAATAAGCTAAGGCTCTTCCCTCTACTCAATGGCCTTGCACTGTTCTCTCTGGAGCCTATCAAATAGCTTGTTCAGTTGTTCAAAAAGGAATCACAGAGCAAAGCAAGGCATCACCCCAGCCCTAGCCCTAAAGGAGAAGCAGGTGGATTATGCAACACTCCCAGCCACTACCAACCTGAGCAGCTCAGGGTGTGAACTCTGATCTCCTAGACAGAAGCACTGTGCTTCCACCATACTGGGCCAGCCCTATAGAACCTTTTCATTTTGGTCCCTCAATGTCTGATCATCCCTCTCACCAACCCAAAAGAAAGGACTGCACAAATTACCAGCTCAATTGTGTGCAGATGTGGTCGCCCCATCTCAAAAAAGATCTTTTGGAATTGGAAAAGATTCAGAAAAGGGCAACAAAAATGATTAGGGGTATAGAACGGCTTCCGTATGAGGAGAGATTAATAATGCTGGGATTTTTCAGCTTGGAAAAGAGGCGACTAAGGGGGGATATAATAGAGGTCTATAAAATCATGAGTGGTACAGAGAAAGTAAATAAGGAAGTGTTATTTACTCCTTCTCATAATACAAGAACAAGGGGTCGCCAAATGAAATTAATAGGCAGCAGGTTTAAAACAAACACTAGAAAGTATTTTTTCACACAACGCACTATCAACCTCTGGAACTCCTTGCCAGAGGGTGTTGTGAAGGTCAATACTATAACGGGGTTCAAAAGGGAGCTAGATAGATTCATGGAAGATAGCCATTGATGGACCTAGTAGCCAGGATGGGCAGGAATGGTGTCCCTAGCCTTTCTTTGCCAGAAGCTGGGACTGGGTGACAGGGCATGGATCACTTGATGATAACCTGTCTGTTCATTCCCTTTGGGGCACCTGCCATTGGCCACTGTCAGAGGACAGGATACTGGGTTGATGGACCTTTGGTCTGACCCAGTATGGCCGTTCTTATGTAACATCAGCTCCTTGGAAACACTGGAAGCCATGTGACAATGCACTTGCACACAGTGGAGTTGGAGGGGGCAGAACCTTAACTTGGAAATTAGAGTGAAATTCAACCAAAATGAATATTGCACACCAGATACAAGAATTTTTAAAGGGGCAATGTCAAGTGCTTCACTTTCTATCACTTAGAAAACCTGCTTTAAAAATCTATTCTTGTTCATTTGGCAATAATAATTCAACATCCATTTTTTGATTGGTGGAAGGAACTGATATTACCATGGCTGATTTAGATCACTTCCTGGTGTGCCCCAGCCATACACCAGCTCTGGGAACAGCATTTTAATTAATGGCTGTGGCAGAAACAGTTTAAGGTGCAAAAGTCATTAAAGCTCTCACAAAAAAGGTCCTATTATTTGTTTATTATTCTAGGTTCAGAAATTCTTTTCCGCTGCAGACTCAACACGGGTGAAAAAGCTAAAGAAGAAAAGACCTCTTACCATAAGAATGAAGAAATAGAAAACCCACATCCATCCCAGATTGTCCTGGATCAAAGAAACTAGATACTGTAAAGAAACAAAATACAATATTTAGATCATCAACACGTGCACAACTGAGAGGGGTGTTTTTCTGGTGTCACCCTTTCATTTGCATCTCCCTGAGTTTGTGTACCTTTATCAAAGAGGGGAAGAAAAGAAAAGAAAAACAAAACCCAATCACAAATTCTCTCTTTCAGTATCTAGCAGCTCCTTGCCTGGCATAATGGGAGACTTGCTGCCTTAATCCTTCTATATAAATCCATACAAGATAGGTGAAATAGAGATACCAGCCTGAAGCTTTATAGGTTATGGAAGTGTCTGAACCCCATTTCATTCTCAAAGTTTTTTGCCACAATATTTGCATTACAAACTCTGCAAAGAAGGTTTGTTTGTTAAATAACACTGTTTCCACTGGAAATTAAAAAAAGATGAATGGAAACGTTTCAGCTGGGGTTGGAAGCTTTTTTCCCAGCCCCCATGTCACTCCCACGTAGAATTTTAAAGGCACATTCCCTAATTCCTCAGTTCCTCTCTCGTAATCTCACCTGGCCCACTGCAGCTCCAATGCTCCCCGTTCCGTCCACAATTCCTGTGACTGTTGCCAGAGCCTCACTGTTCCCTTTGACCAATTCTTGACGTCCCAGGTCAGCAGAAATCGCAGAGCTGATCATGTTAGATGGGCCTCCAATGAAAAATCCTGAAAGCACCAAAAGACCATCTTCCAATGACAGCACTGCAAGGAGGCTACCATTGGCGCAACCCAAGAGTTTCACAGGGCAGGGATTTTCTGCCACCCAAATGTCAAGGGCTGGGGATGTTCTGGAAGTCTCAGTTATGGGAACAGGTTGCAGTAAGGGGAAGAATGCTTCGCTCCCAGAGGGTTTAGTTATCCCTCACAGCGGTTGTGATGTGCTTCTCTGTGCGTCTAAGGGAGGAAGTTGGGGGAAATTCACAGAAGCCCCTAAAATATGGGTGCTTGAAACCAAGGACCCTCACTCATGCTGGTTAATATAGAGGCCACATCACGGGGTGCTGCCAGGGAAGCTCCCAGGTATGCACCTTTAGTGGCAGAGGAAGCTTACAGCTTCTCGTAGTACAAAGAACGCAAGAGACACTTGCCATCTGAGCTATTCTAGTCTGCAGCATAATTCCTTATTCTACACCTCTGTTTGTGAAAGCTTCTTAAAACAGTGTTCTTTAAAAAAAAAAAAAAAAAAAAAAAAGTAGTTGGGCCTTCATGGTCACTCCTGTTGCAGCCATGGCATTTAGCTGAGAAGGCAGCACACCTGAATACATTAACAAGTTTTTACAGCAGTGTTATTGTTTCTTTTCTGTCTACACAGCTATTGGGGTGAAAGTGGCGTTTATATGACATACCTGTAATGGCCATGATTAATGCGTTGATGGGTTTGCTGTTTGGAGAACCTGCCAGGGGGCAGACAGAAAAGAGGAGTGTTAATAAAATAAGAAATTATATCTAGCTCTTATACAGAGCTTTTCATGTGTAGATCTCAAAGCACTTTACAAAGGAGATCAGCTTCATCATCCCCCATTTTACAGATCGGGAGACGGAGGCAAAGAGTGGTCAAGTAACCTGCCAAAGGTCACCCAATTAAAGGATTCCCTTGGTGCAGCCAAGAGCATACATGGAGACGTGAGATCTTCAACCTTATGATGGCTCCCAAGTCCACTGTTTTGCTGAGCCTAGATGTGTCCTTTAATTAGTTGTCCTAACAGACTGTTTCCAAATCCCATTGGTTGCCAGATGCTAGAGTGCTTCTGTAAATGGTGTGAAGTCTAAGAGCTTCTGACTTCTCATCCTTTCCTAGATCTTCTCTCACTCTTTGCCCCCTCCCCGCCCCCCCATTGGCTTTTCCCCTTTCAAGATGTTTGCACCTTTGCGTTACTGCTTTACGGGTTGTAACTCTGACATGTTGGTAATGCTAGAAATGCAGCCAAAGGAGCACATCTAATGCCAGCTTCCTCACTGGCACAAAGAAACCCAAGCACTCAACCCACATCTTTCCCCATCGTTAACCAGAATCTGAAGAAAGACTTCTTCCCAGATGCCATGATCTCTTGGCGCAATACAACCTTGCAGAGTGTGACTGGCCCAGAAATATACTCTGAAGGGCAATATCCTGAACCAGAAACAGGTTCAAGGCACAGAAACTGGCAAGTGTCCATCCATCTGGCCCAAAAGGTCCCCCCCCTTGCCCACTGTAATGCAAAATATACTCACGACTGTATCCAAAGAGAGACCCGATAGCCAGAAGCAAGCTGATCGCTAGCACTGGAGCTCGCTTTTGTAGCATATCGGAAATCAAGCCTTGGATTGTCCCACCTACAAAAATAAAATGAAAGCTCATCGTGCCCTTCCAATTAACATGTGGAACACACACACTGCTGCACTTACTGAATTCTGTTCTTTTATCTTTACCTCTGGCACCTCTATTGTGGACAAAACTCTCACTGCCGCCTGAGACCCAGTCAAGGCAATATCAAATCAGGGTACTCAGGACACAGTAGCGAGGATTGATTACTATGTCTCGCTCTCTCTGCGTGTAGCCAGTCAGTGCTTCTGCTGTTTGTTCCTTTCCCCACACACCCTTCCTGTAATCTCAGTTCAGGTCTGCGCAATGCAACACATCATGGCTGTCTCCTAGAGTTTCCTACTGTTCCTATTAATGGCTCTGCTCCGCTGGTGGGAGCACTAGCACATAACCGATTCTAGGCACCTCAGTGACACTTTTAACACTTTGTTGTCTAACCCTGCTCAGAGCAGATCTAATATCACAAGGGTTACAATGCTGGCAGCTTTGTCTACACTAGCATGCCCATCATTGCAATCACCAGTGGAGCTGCACTGCCGATAATGCATTAGGAAATAATCCTAGTATAAACAAGGCCATAGAGGCAGCAAAGCAGAGCCAGAACAGGAGTGTTTTGCAGGAAAGCAGAGTGGACTACTTACCCAGCCAAGAAACAGTGAACATGGGAGAGCAGAGCTCAAGCCATAAAGAGAGGCTCTCTTTGTTCTGGCTAGGAGGCACAGGTACAGATTTTACCACTGGCATAAACAAGCACAACTACACGTGGCTCCATTGAAGACAATGGAGTTGTGCCCGCTCACCCCAGTGCTGAACTGAGCCCTTTGTTTGCAGCAACGTGGGAATGGTTGCTAGGGTAGAGTGTACCCCTAATCTAGGCCTACCCTCTCACTCAGGGATTCCGGTGGGAAGTAGGACAGGAAACCTGGGGGACATCTAATTGAATGGGATACTCTCACGTTCATAGCAAGTGACGAAAAACTCTTATAGCTGAAGTGTACAGAAATAGGGTAATACCCCTTTAAACAGTCTGTGAGCTCTCTAGAGGTACTCGCTATGTCCTATGTTTTACAATGCAGCCACAGCAGCAGGGTATGTAACCAGGCTTTGCGTGCTGGGCACATTCAGTAAACTGGGTCCATGTGGTTCCTTCATGTTAAAGAGCAAGAGACCTAAGAGCTGGGCAACCAAAAAAATAAGTTGCTTGCTTGCTATACCTACCTATGATTCCTCCCACATCGTACCAAATTGAAAGCTGGTCAGCTTCAGCCTCCTTCCATCCAAAGTTGTTGCTGAGGTAGAACGGCAGCCAGAAGAAGAAGGAGTAATTCACTAGTTTCAAGCAGGCATAGGCCAGGGAATACTAAGACAAAAATAGCCAAAAAACCAGCAAGCAGTTAGCATTAGAAAAACACAAGCAGCAACTCCTCCTCCTTGCAATAAGCCCACAGCTGAAGCTCCCATGGTAAGTGCTTCTGCATTTCACATGAGAATGCAATGTCAGGAAACCCCAATGCTGAACATCAAAGGGACAGATTGGGGGGAGGAGAAAAATCAACCAGGATGTCTATTTTTAGTGTTCTTTTCATTGGACACAGTGGGTTGAAACACCAATTCTTCCAGCAGCTTCACTTGAAGCACAAGCTTCTGAAGAGGAAAACAATCAGTTCATCTCCTAGATCGGAGGAAGTTAACCAGGTGACACTAAGCAAGCCAGGGGCCCTTAATTATTTGTGCACTATGTTGAGAAAGACTATGGCAAGCACCACATTTTATCTGCATCACTGTGTGCCATTCAGAATACTGCTACATACTCAAAGCACCCTACAAAGAACTCCTCGTAATACCTAAATGTTTGTATCCCAGAGCTCAAGACACAAGCTTTGGGCATGCTTGAGAGCACAACGTCTCCCTACAGCTGAGACTGTTTCTGGTGCTCTTGCTATGGTTCTGGGGAGTGAACTTGCCTTAGCTTGTAGGAGGGCTCTCTCAGTGGAAATACTTCCCCTCGGGCAGCCCAGAGAACCGGTTCAGCAGCTGTCAGGGCTGGTGTAAGGTATGCTTATTTTGTCAGGTCTTTGGCTGACCATCACTGTCGCAGTAGAAGGGTGCCGTGTTTGCAGAGTTCCAGCGCTGAGTGGCAAGTGCCGTAGCTTTTTAAGGTATCCAAGAGGATAGATCGTGGATGTGTAATTATCGGCTTGTTTTAATACGGTAAGAGACATAGATGATACAGTGATTAGTGCCAAAGACATTTTGATATAAAATAAATATCTCCGAACACAGAGATTTCTTCAGCAGGCGTTTAATTAGCAAGCAGAACAATGGAGGCTTGCCTCCCTTTAAGCCTCCTGTCTTATAGGGCCCAACACTACCTGCCTCATGGGCAGGATTCCCACTGAAGTCAGCAAAAGTTCTTCAGGAAGAGCAGGACTGGGCCTTACTGAACCCACTGCTTATCATTACAAAGCACTTCAGAATGGTCGACTGAATTGCTTGAGAGATAAGCCATTCTTAATCTTCAGAGACCCGAGAGGAAGGCTGTCGGTGTAAAGACAGTTCCATTGCACTTGTTCAGTTGGAGAAGGGAAAAAATGGAAGAAAACCAGAGTAAGAATATAGTTGATTTGCTTTAAAAGTGTATCTATCTCTTGGAAGTTATCCTTGTTTGTATTCAGGGATCCACATTCACTTTCCAGTCTCACATCCAAGCTGCTCACAAGGCCCCATTAGTACAATGAAGTAATTCTGGAACAACACAGGATAGATGATCGATTTGATCTTCCAGTCCTTTGCCCTGGCCACGCAGGATTGTTCCTCCAATGTATTTGTTAGCGTTCTGACCAACCTAATTTTACAGGGCTCAAGTGAGGGGACTTCCACTACTTCCTTAGAGAGTTATTCCACCATCAGGACCTTTTTTCTAATATTCAGCTTCCATTTCATTCACCGTTTTATCCCATTTCTCCCAGAACCTCCCCCCACCCCACCAAAAAATTAGTCCTCTTCCTGTATGGCCTTTACACAGCTTAAGGTGGTTATGTTCCCCTTAGTCATCACTTCACCAAGTTGTATACATGGAATTCCTCAGGGACTGAGGTGTCTGTACAGCACCCTGTCCAATGGCAGCCCTACTCTCACTGTGGCCGTTAGGTGCTACCGTAAGCATAGGCAGTGCTGTCAGCCCCACCTATTATTAAGGTCATCAAACATGTCTCAGTATAAAACCCTGTCTTCAGTTGTTTATAACTTTACCAAACTTGAACGTTGGGAGTGAAGTTTTCCATGCCAGGTGTGCCCCTCAGGTTAGTGGGGTTTTGCCTTTAAATTTAAGCCAAAATTGTTTAGCCATTTCTGAGAACAAAGGTTCTTTTGCCCATTGTCACGGGGCAGGGTTCCTTCACCCTAGATTCCTGTCTGCGAACAGTCCTCACACACAGCTAGTGACAAGTCCAACTAAAAGGGCTCTAGTCACACTGTAAATAAACCAGAACAAGTTCCCCACAGCTGAGGGTTCATACATTCTCCCTAGGCACAGGGTGAGAGGGAAGAGATCTTGGGCTTCTCTGGCCCTTTCAGCTTACCCCTCCCCTCTTCCTGTCTGGCTTTTAGCTGTCCTCAGCCCGTGTGCTGAGCCACCTGGTTAATTGATTAATCATTCAGTCCTTAACCAATTATCTCCCTAATTTTTCCCATGTGGGGATGTTTACCAAGTGCCCAGAGTGGTGAGTCAGCTTAAGGCTACTCTCACACTGTCCTTCCTATGTTAAAAACATTTCTGACTATTTCTTTGAAAAGTTCTAGAGTGCCCCACACTTGGAACAGGAAGTTGATGCTTCACAGAGGGGGGCATTTGTGTCAGGATCAGGGTTGGGCCTTTTGCTATTTCTGTGAATATCTGCCAAGTTATAAGCCTTTGGGGGGGAAAAAGTCCATGTTTGTACCTGCCTTTCAATGTTAGCTGCCACTGAGCACACTCCAGCCCCCCACAGGTCCCAGCATTGACCAGACTACACATGTGCCATCCCCACAGAGCAATGGAACATGCTGCATCTCCTCACAACTCCTGTGTATGCCTGGATCGTGCATGCTACAGCCCAGGGATAGAGAGGCAACGCCAGACATTCCTTACAGTTGCAGCTCCCAGCCAGGGCCGGCTTTAGGAAGTGCGGGGCCCGATTCGAATAGTTTCGACGGGGCCCCAGCAGAGATGACTCACCCAGCGGCGCTCCAGGTCTTCGCTCCGGGTCTTCTGCCTCACTGAAGGACCCGCCGCCGAAGACCTGGAACGTGTGAAGGACCCGCCGCCAAAGACCCGGAGCGCCGCCGGGTGAGTAAAAATTAAAAAGGCGCCTAAGTTAGGTGCTCTTCTTTAGGGCAAAGGGCCCGATTCAGGGGAATCGGCCTAAAGCCGGCCCTGCTCCCAGCTGCTCCAGGTTAGGGCTGGGCACCAGAACAGGGCAGGGAGCCCATCTCTCTTGTGCTCTCAAGAACCACCCTGCTGGCGCCAATGCAGCATGGAGGAGGAAGCTGCCTGACTCAAATGCAGAGGGGACAAAAGCTGACCCTGTAGAAGGGAAAGGAGCCTGGTGAGACTGGGACAAGGAGGAAGAGAAAAAACTGACTGGGAGCTGTGGGAGCGGAGTACTGGCTGGGGTGGAGGACAGGCTGGGACTGGTGGAGGAAGAAGACGGAGTCATTTGGGTGGGGTTGGGTGTGTGGAACACTGAGGCCAGGTCTACACTGGTATACATCGGTATAGCTACGTCACTCAAGGGTGGGAAAAATCCACACCCCCGAGAAAGACACACTGATGGACCACACTGTTCCTCTGCTGTCAGTAAACAGCTGTGAAATCCCCTGGCAAAATGTGTCTCAGCCCCCTCTAGTGCTGGTCCACATGGAGGAGGACCACAACCTATTATTGCTACCAGTTACTCAGTTAGCTCCAGTGGCAAAGGTCTCTGCAGTGGATCTAAAATTTCCACCCCTGTCCATTACCCATGTGGATGGCACTATGATGCCACCTGATGGATTTTTTTTTTCAGTTTGCTTAAAATAAAAACCTAGGAAATTACACACAAAATACTGTGTTAAAAGAACATTAAGGGTGCAACGTTAAGGGTCGGATTTGCAGAACTGAAGAGCACACCCAGCTGCAACTGAAGTCTGTGCTTTGAACATATAATGCTAAGTACTCGGAAATAAAAAATATCAGACCCTACGCATCTCAAATTGGGTACCCAAAATTAGTGGGCACTTTGACCTCACTCTCTCGGTGCCTCAGTTCCCCATCTGTAAAATGAGGATACTACCACCCCTCACTTCATATGGTTGTTATGAACATAAATTACTATTTGTGAAGCATTCAGATACTGTAGTGATGAGCGCCATGGGAAAGCCCATGAAGGAATTAAAAATTCTGTATTCAGAGCAGGGTTTGAATAGTGTGCAGCAAATAAGTCTGGGGGCCATACATTGAACAAGGATAAAACAAAATATTGAATAGCTGCTCATTAATTGAGCGCTGTCCATCCTGTGCACTGAATGACACAGGTGTCCTGTGGGGAAAAAGTACAATCATGTAATTAAAGACTACCATAATGCATACATACAAGGGCAGTATTGCCAACCCCAAAAGTTTGACATGTATGACTCAGAGCCCTCAAAATCATGACCAAAAAAAAAATAAAAAATTTTGCATGGCTTTTGCTCTGTCTTGATTTTTGTACTCACCCTGCCTGCCGCGTGCGTGTTTGTTTCCCCAAAGTTATAGGGAAAGGTAATTTCGGCCCTCACTGCAGGACCTCTCGCTGGTTGCCTGATGGTGATGGGGCTTCTCCCCAAGCCCCAACATTCTAATTAATCCTGTGTCCCTCTCACTTCCATATCTGCCCATCCGCCTGGGCAGCAGTCAATTCTGGTTTCATAGGTAACCTTAATCCGGGCATTTCTTAACTTTTGAGTGCTTGATTTTGCAACCTTAACAATGTTCTTTTAACACAGTTTGTGTGTGTCCAGTGATGGGTTCTATGTGGATGTCCCTCGACCACCTGATGGCGTCTGACACCACGAGTTGCCACAACAGCCGAGCATAGCATTGACCGATTCCACATTCTCTCAGCACTCGCTCGTTACTGGGATCCTATGTGCCCAAGATTCTGACAATCAGTGCATGTGTCTGAACCTGGTAACCCTTAGCTCTCAAGGTTTCGGCCAGAGGGCCATATTTCTCTACCTTTCGAGCTCGGGCATCGTGGAAGGCCGGGGTTCTGTTCTCAAAGGGCACTGTGACGTCTACCATGATGATCTTCTTCCGGTCCTCGTTGGTGATGACGATGTCCGGTCGCCATTGGCTGTTGGTTCCGGGGATGGCAGAATTCACGGCAACCTTCCTCATGGGTGGTGGGATGGCTCTGGCCAGGCGATCTTGGATGGCGTTGTGTCGCAGCTGCCAAGCTCTCGAATGGTGCTTGCAGCTACACAAGACGTGGGGTAGCATCTCGTTGGCGTAGCTACACTTCCTGCATCGCTTGTCCCGATTCCCGTGGCGGACGGCTCCATTGAGCGGGATGCAGTTGAGTCGGGCACATTGGATGAACCAGCAGTCGGCGAAACAGGTGAAGCTGCCCCCGGTGAGGAAGTGGTTGCTGGTGTCCCACTTGCACATCACCTCGAATGCCTTGCCCTGGTCTGGCTTCCGTTTCAGGTTTTCCACGTATTGGCAGCGGATGGCATCCTTCAGGGTCCTCTCCAGCATGGTTCTAGCTCTCGGAGTGATGATAGTGTGATCTGTATTCTTCACTGGACATCGGCAATACCAGGAGGAATGAGCTGGACTGCCAATGAGAAGCGCAGTCAGGAAAGTAAAATACTTTCCTCATGGATTGTATTTTCTAAATGGACAACCAACCTAATTCTCAATTACTGAGGGACAATCACCACTCACGGATATATTTTGCTTTCCACAACCAAATCTCTGTACAACTTTTTATGAGTGATGTACCCGAGTATTTGGATTCTAATATCTAAACTGTATTGTTAAATCTATTCACCTAAATGTGGGTTATTGCTGATTATGCACTCTATGTATCCTATGACTTTTAAAAACTAACTTTATATTTGTGATAATCTAAGCACTACACCCAGATGTACAGACACTCTTTTCCCAACCTATGTATTATATATATATTTTTTAACATTAGCTTTAATAAAAATTTTAAATCTGTATATCATCATCACAAACAACAATGCTGAGTCCTTACCAGTAGAACACCTGGTAGACAACATGCTTGGAAAAAGCCAATGGCCTTGGGCTGGTTGCTAGTGTCAGGTGCTTGAATAGAGTAATTTTGATCCTCCTCCTCCTCCTCATTGTTGCTGATTAAGGGTTTATTTGCATCTTCTTCAGCACTGCCCTCCTGTTCTTCTCCAAGCTCAGGGAGGCCTAGAACACATGAGAATGTACACTAGTAAAGGACACCACCATTCTTTCCCCACACAAAATCCATGCTCACTCCTTTTAAGCATTTCTCCCTTCTGACACCCCGCTTGCTCTCCCATACCTCCATCCTCCTTTGGCTTAGAAACTCTTCTAGATGGTGTTCTGCAGAGTCGCCAGTAGAAACTACCCCTTGTCTTCTAGCGCTCTTGAAAGTATTCTGTCTGATCCTGGCGTCGGCTTTGTCTGTTCTGAGTGTCTGGCCATTAGTTGGAAGACAACAAATTAGTGCATTTCCCCCTATTTAGTGGCTAGACTCCCTGTGCGTGGGTCCTGCACACATCACCTCAGACAGTATTTGAACATGGATGCTCACAGTGTACCAGCAGCAGTTCTGACAGATGAACTAACAGGAAGACTCTGTATGGTGGATTTGCTAGAAGCGGTCCTACGCTGTCTGACCTGGAGGACATCCTTATATATATTCCAACACTTCAACAGTTACCTCCTCTGCAACCTCCCCAAAAACTTGGGAGACTCCACCACGTCCCTGACAATGCCCTGAAGATCTCTTTTCTACTCACACTGGAGACTCTGCCTTGTCAACCATCTTCTCAGATAAGGCCTGTGCCCCCTTTAGAGCCTATATGCCAACCCTTAATCAGCTGGCGGAGTTTTGCAAACTCAAGGCATTCTTTCCCCTCATGGGATGGAGAGGATTCTGAACCTACTGCTCAACACAATTTACTCCCATGGTAGTCACTTGCATGTTCTTCTATTAACTCTTAGAAAAACACCTAGTTCCATAGGAAGGACACTTGGGAACTGGTGCATTCTAAGGAATATGGTTTGCACACTAGTCGGACCCCTCTTTGACACTCTGTCCATGTGAATAACGCTGTCTGCACCTAGCGTGTTGCAGGCCAGGAAAACGTTCACTCAGGTAGCCACTACTGGGCTTCGAGGCAAGTTTAGAACTGTGTCAGTGACATGAACTTTTGGCAGCGGGAGTTGGGCTTTTGAAGTGACATGGAAATGTTAACCACATTTTTAATGCCACATGGGGGAGGCTGCAAACCTGCTTGCCGGCTAGGGTTTAAGATGATGTGGACCTCTTTTACTTACCCACTTCTTTCGGGGAAATCAAAAGTCCAAAGAAAACAATGATTCCTCCAGCAAACTGCACCGATGCTGTCACCAGGAAGGCATACTGGAGAGAAGAGAGAATAAAAGAACTACCTTTCACATTGCTATTTGGCATCTCATTCTAAATTAAACATTCATCTCTATTTTTCCAATCGCTTTCAGTCACACAGGGTCTCCATGCAATGAGACATGCAATTTCTCTGTACCCCATCTCTGTGAGAGAGTAAGCCATACCAACAGACTATCTCCACAAAACCTAGAAACACAGTTACCCCTGCCTCCAGAGTAGACTCTATGCTGTTTACCACACTGGAGGGGGAGCACTGGAATGGAACATATGATGGTGGGGAAGGAGCTTAGACACCAAACACCAGATTTTATTCACTTTCCCTTTAATGCAGGTAGATAACGAACATTTTGTCTTACAGTAATGGCCACAGCTGGCAGCTCACTGCGCTTTGTGGTTACAAAGTAGAGTACGTACAGGCATCTACCATTCAGAAGGGTGAACCCTAACGAATGTTCCTGGAGCTTAGCTTCCTGTTGGCAGAGGGGAATAAATTAAAATAATAAGCTATTGTATTTCTATACTGTTTTGCAAGTTTGTGCAATAAGGACCTTCAGCCACATGAGCAGAGTGCATGAACATTCCTCCCTTTACACTCTGCTGCATTTAAGATTTCCATGAGAGTGAATATTGGAGATGTGTGTATTTAGTCCATAAATACTGCCTTGTTCTCAGGTCACTAGCTATATACGGTAATATTGCTTTACAAGGGGCAGGGGTGGGCAGACAAGGAGAGAACTCCTAAAATCAGGTTGTATTGTCCAAAAGGTGAAGACTGGAGTTGCAGTCAGTGGACATGCTCGGGCTGGAGCCCCCTCGGTATAAGAGAGAAAAGGCTGCCAACAGGGGGTTCTCTGTGAAGGGTCCTTGACTTTGGAACTCTTCCCCAACTTGGTCCAAAACAGCTCACGTCTGGCCTTTAAGCCACGATGCAAAACCCTTTTCTTTTCTCCCTGGCTTTTGGTGATAAGGTGGGTTTAACATCTTTTTGTTGCTTGGCCATTGTGAGGTGGAGAAGTGCTGGAGATCAAGTTGTAACTTTAACACTTTTATATTTCAATATTGTCAAGAACACCTAGAGCACGGGAGAGCAGTTCTTTTATCCTATAGAAATCAAAATCAATAAATATGTCTACCTGAAGAAACTATTTTTACTCAAGTGATGGTTGGCAGTTGAGGGAGGAGTTTTGTTTTTAAGTACAATACTATTGTTCTCAAGCACCAGATTGCACCTGCTCAAGCCAGGCAGGTACAGGGATGTCATAACGGAGGCCCAGCTTTCTTAGCCTCTGCTAGAAATCTTACAAGATGCTCACTGAGCACAGTCAGATTGACCTTAGCACTGATTATTTTTATATCTTGTCCCCAAAAGAGAAGGAAAGCACAAACTCCACAGTGAGAACTACATTTCAAATTTCAGCCTAACCTCTTTAAAAGTATATATAAAAATATGTAGTAGGAAGGGAAATTTTTACTGGTCCGTAACACAAAAACAGCTGAAGGTATTTTACTCAAACTTTCAAAAAGTGTTTACCTGCAGGAGGAAGTCAAGAATAGACAATTCCAGCCCAAAAGGTGGATGTTTTGGGAAGCTGAGAGTGGCTGAAAACAGGTGGTTATAATGAAAGCTGTTTTGCTACCTTAACTATATCATAATTTGGGTCTATTTCTATAAGAAGCCATATTAATAGCTTTGTTAAAAGCTCCCTGAAGCAGCGGCATGCCCATCCCCACACCCTGATGGATGTCTGTGCCCAGGGCCGGATTAAGGTTATGAGGGCTAAGGCTAATGGGAGAGAAGGGTCTAAGTATGAATTACATATTGCAAAAAAATTATGAAGTCATCAAACATTTATCTACATACGTATTTACATATTATTTATGTAAAAACAACAAGTTTATTCTACTCTCACTACACTCAATTCTTCAAACACATTTTTTCCCCCTAGCTTTAGCTCTGGCAAAGTCATGAATGATGTCATCGTAATTCAAAGACTTGACGATTTCATTCTCAATGCTCAAGAGGGACAAAGCACTGAGATGCTCTTGAGTCATGGTGGATCGGAGGACATTTTTGACCCTGGTTAGAAGAGAGAAGGAACATTCTCCACTACAGCTAGTGATCACTAGTGACACATACAGCCATAATGAAGTTTCAACATTTGGGAAACATTCTATCACATTGGATTCAGTGATAACTCGGTACGTACAAATACAATTTGCTTTCATCACCTTTTCTCTCTCTATCTGAGAGTGATGCGAATTCAACAAATTGAAGAAATTTTTTAGTAAAATCTATTGGGAGATCGTCTGGGTACTTCTGACACAGACATTTGATACCTTCACTGACTTTGGAACTTGAAATGTTGGGCGAAAAATGTGTCAGTACACTAAAGGTTTTGTCAATATTTTCGTAAGCCTTGATCCAATGTTCTAATGAANCGGAACTTGAAATGTTGGGCGAAAAATTTGTCAGTACACTAAAGGTTTTGTCAATATTTTCGTAAGCCTTGATCCAATGTTCTAATGAACTCTTCAGTTTGTCAATGATTGTGATGAAGGTATTGGCTCTGAAGGCTTCCTTGTCACTGAATGAGTGGGCAGTAGCATCGTCGTATGTCTTCTGTCTTTTGCAGCATTTGGCTGACATACTCATGGTTAGCAATCCTTGCAGCCCCCTGAATTTCATACTCATCAAAACTATCCTGCATTTGTTGAAGAACAGTTCCAAGACTCATTAGGTTTACAGGAGTGGAAAGGTCAATTTGAGCACTTTGCAAGCTTAGACTGCACCTGCTGAATGGCTGAAGTATATCATTCCAGACCACAAAATACCAGTTTCCAAAGTGAGCACTGCATCACTCAGGATCTTCGCATCTTTTCTTGTTGCTGATTTCTGAGATTCATCATCCTTGACGCTCTCTAGCGCTTCAAGGATGTTAGGGTTTCCCAGAACAACTGCATTCACAGCTTCAGCGTTGGGACTCCACCGTGTCCCTGAGTGTGATTTGGGCACTGGGCATCCCTTTGGTAGTTAATCTCTAAGAATCATCCAACGACTGGTTGATGCAGAGAAAAAAAAAAATTGTACAATTTCTTGGACAAAACCAAAAAAAGAACCTGCTTCAACACAACAATCCACGGAAGACTGGCCAATAAAGTTGAGTGAGTGAGCAGCACATGGTATGTAATCAACCAAAGCATTGCACTCTTTTATCTTTGCCTGCATCCCTGAATATTTGCCACTCATATTACTTGCATTATCATAGCTTTGGCCACGACAAAGGCTGATGTCAATCCCATTTTCGGTGAGGAAATTGAGTAGGTACAAAGCAAGTTTCTCCCCTGTGTGGTTGGTGAGGTTTATGAAGGTCACGAAATGCTCAACTGGTCCGCTGGGTAGCACATAATGCAAGATGACAGTCAGCTGATCTACATGTGACACATCCGGTGTTGAGTCGACAGACACTGAAAAATATCCCACATCTTCAATCTCATCTACAATGGCTGATAGTGTCTTCTTTGCCAGCAGTGCAATGAATTCATCACAAATAGTCTTTGATAGATATGATGCATGGTCTTTTCCATAATTTGCGTGTTCATTGATGTGCTGAGTTAAGAAAGGGTCAAACTTAGAGATTAGCTCTAGAACGCCAAGGTAATTGCCATTGTGTTTCGATCCAACAGTCTCACCTGAGCCACGGAACGGCAGACCACGCTCAGCAAGAAAAACTGTGGTTTCAACTATGCGTCTGAGAACATTCTTCCAATAAGCACAACCTTCCAAAAACTGGTTTTCCATTTGGGTATCAATTCTGCCACTAACTTTCAATCGAGCATGGTAGCTGCTAACTGACAATGTATGCTGCTCACTCATTGTATGATTGGTAATGTATGCAGCATTCGTCCAACCACTGAAGCCTTTGCAGAACATTCCCCACTTCAGAAAACAGGCGGCAATAAAAACAGTACTGTACACTTTCTTCTTAAAAGGTGAATAGATGAGCCATTCTCGCTTGCCAATCTGTTTGTTAGGCTTCGCATATTCAAACATTGATTTGGTCAGATAAGGATTCTGATTGGTGTACTCTTGCTTTGTCAATCATAAGTCAGCATCTAGATTCTGGCATTTCTGTGAGCCCTTCTCAGTCCAATATGCAATGAGATCTTGAGAAGTCACGTCCCACGCGCCTGGATGGCTGGAGAAGGATTTTTTTGTATTACTATCACTGGGAAAGTCTTGAGAGGGGTGGGGTGAGACTGCAGCTAGAGAAGTCACAGGAGGCTGCTCCTTTTCATCAAGCGCAGGCGCAGCAGGTTCACTTGGGCTGGTATTCGCCTGGACTTCCTCACCACCAGACTGAGTAGGAGGAAAAAACGTGAGGAGCGAAGGAGAACCTTTCAGTACTACATCTTGTCTTTGCCGTCTTTCTTTGCCCTCCTTCAATCTCTGCCATCCTCCTTTCTTCGACATGGTTTCTATTGTCCAGTGTAGGCCTACTGTGTACAAAGTTCTATATTGCTTGGGCCCACAAACACTTACTTAGCCCACAAAGACAAAATCACAACCACCATAAATTGAATTCACAATCTTGATGGATTAATTTGTACAAAGCAATATCGAATTAGACAAAAAATGTCCCGATGGCCCCGCTACCATCGCTCAGCTGTTACTTCAATATGGAATGGAGGGCCTACAGTAGGGTCTAAAAATTAGGGCNACATCTTTTCTTGTTGCTGATTTTTGAGATTCATCATCCTTGACGCTCTCTAGCGCTTCAAGGATGTTAGGGTTTCCCAGAACTGCATTCACAGCTTCAGCGTTGGGACTCCACCGTGTCCCTGAGAGTGATTTGGGCACTGGGCATCCCTTTGGTAGTTAATCTCTAAGAATCATCCAACAACTAGTTGATGCAGAGAAAAAAAAAAAATTGTACAATTCTTGGACAAAACCAAAAAAAGAACCTGCTTCAACACAACAATCCACGGAAGACTGGCCAATAAGGTTGAGTGAGTGAGCAGCACATGGTATGTAATCAACCAAAGCATTGCACTCTTATCTTTGCCTGCATCCCTGAATATTTGCCACTCATATTACTTGCATTATCATAGCTTTGGCCACGACAAAGGCTGATGTCAATCCCATTTTCGGTGAGGAAATTGAGTAGGTACAAAGCAAGTTTCTCCCCGGTGTGGTTGGTGATGTTTATGAAGGTCACGAAATGCTCAACTGGTCCGCTGGGTAGCACATAATGCAAGATGACAGTCAGCTGATCTACATGTGACACATCCGGTGTTGAGTCGACAGACACTGAAAAATATCCCACATCTTCAATCTCATCTACAATGGCTGATAGTGTCTTCTTTGCCAGCAGTGCAATGAATTCATCACAAATAGTCTTTGATAGATATGATGCATGGCCTTTTCCATAATTTGCGTGTTCATTGATGTGCTGAGTTAAGAAAGGGTCAAACTTAGAGATTAGCTCTAGAACGCCAAGGTAATTGCCATTGTGTTTCGATCCAACAGTCTCACCTGAGCCACGGAATGGCAGACCACGCTCAGCAAGAAAAACTGTGGTTTCAACTATGCGTCTGAGAACATTCTTCCAATAAGCACGAGCTTCCAAAAACTGGTTTTCCATTTGGGTATCAATTCTGCCACTAACTTTCTATCGAGCATGGTAGCTGCTAACTGACAATGTATGCTGCTCACTCATTGTATGATTGGTAATGTATGCAGCATTCGTCCAACCACTGAATCCTTTGCAGAACATTCCCCACTTCAGAAAACAGGCGGCAATAAAAACAGTACTGTACACTTTCTTCTTAAAAGGTGAATAGATGAGCCATTCTCGCTTGCCAATCTGTTTGTTAGGCTTCGCATATTCAAACATTGATTTGGTCAGATAAGGATTCTGATTGGTGTACTCTTGCTTTGTCAATCATAAGTCAGCATCTAGATTCTGGCATTTCTGTGAGCCCTTCTCAGTCCAATATGCAATGAGATCTTGAGAAGTCATGTCCCACGCGCCTGGATGGCTGGAGAAGAATTTTTTTGTATTACTATCACTGGGAAAGTCTTGAGAGGGGTGGGGTGAGACTGCAGCTAGAGAAGTCACAGGAGGCTGCTCCTTTACATCAAGCACAGACGCAGCAGGTTAACTTGGGCTGGTATTCGCCTGGACTTCCTCTCCACCAGACTTAGTAGGAGGAAAAAACGTGAGGAGCGAAGGAATACTTTTCAGTACATCATCTTGTCTTTGCCGTCTTTCTTTGCCCTCCTTCAATTTCTGCCATCCTCCTTTCTTCGATATGGTTTCTATTGTCCAGTGTAGGCCGACTGTGTACAAAGTTCTATATTGCTTGGGCCCACAAACACTTACTTAGCCCACAAAGACAAAATCACAACCACCATAAATTGAATTCACAATCTTGATGGATTAATTTGTACAAAGCAATATCGAATGAGACAAAAAATGTCCCGATGGCCCCGCTTCCGTCGCTCAGCTGTTACTTCAATATGGAATGGAGGGCCTACAGTAGGGTCTAAAAATTAGGGCCTAAAGTAGGGCCTAAAAATAGGAGGGTCTAAGGCTATAGCCTTCTTAGCCTATGGGTTAATCCGGCCCTGTCCATGCCTCACCACTGCTTAACAGCAGTGTCTGTCAGCCAGCTGACGTGCATTAGATTTGGCTCCAAACAGCACTTTGTCCTCTCCAAGTCAGGAAGATGGTAGGTGACCATGACATAGGGGCTCAACAGAAATGGGTAAGTTTTAAAGGGATAGAGCCCCTCCAAATCTCATGCAATATTCTGTACTCTCTGGAGTTGAGAAGGAAAGGAGAGGATTACTATGCTCTGTCTACCACCTGTCGCCACAAAGATATAGGGAGCAGAGTTCCCCCATAGACATGGGAAAGAAGAAAAACACGTCATTTATCCGCTCATCTGGTCTCAGTGGGCCAGAGACAGGGAAAGACTCCCTGGGATAAGACAGCCCCTACGCATAACTCCAAGTCAGACAGCAACTACTCACCTCATAGCCATACTGCAGAACACAGGAGGCAAGGAATGCTCCCAGAATGTTCCCCACTGATGCACAGGCACTCCAGAGTCCAAAAACAAAGCCCCTCCTGAGAAAGCACAGCAAAATGGAGGGGGGGGGGGGGGGGGGGGGGGGGGGGGGGGGGGGGGGGAGAGAGAGAGAGAGAGAGAGAGAGAGAGAACTGGCTTTAACTGACATGTAATAGTATTAAATTCTCCACTCCCTCCCCACACAGAAGCAGCTTCATTTAAAATAAAATATACTGTAAAATAATCAGCTCATAATAGACAAGTTTGTCTATCATGTCCCATTCTGTTTCACTTGAGTCAAACTAAGGTCGAGGTCAGTGGTGTCAAGACACCAGACCAGATCCAGCCCACAGGACACTTGATGCATTTATCCACATAAATCTGACAAATTCTGATTCTACAACAGGTCAAAGTTTCTATCTAGCCTTTATGAATGTGACCTGCTGTTGCCCTACCTTAGGTGTTCTGAAACAGCCTTCAGAGATGTTTGAACCCTTAAATCTAATGATAACACTTTATGGGCCAGATTTTCCAATAATTTAGCTGTGCAGTTATGCACTTTATGTGTGCTCACAGTGATTGCAATTGTGAGTTCAAACTGAGTTTTATATATGCCAATGGCCAAATCAACAAACAGCAGAAAACATATAATAATGATACCCAGCTCTTATAGAACATTTTTGATCCCTAGATCTCAAAGCACTTTACAAAGGGAGGTCAATATCATTATCCCCATTTTACAAGGGGGAAACAAAGTACAAAAAGTAATGCAAGTTTCGGCACAATACAACAGCCTTAATCTGACCCAAAATGAAAACTATTTTGTCAGAGTTAAAGCTGTTATGTAGTGAAGAAATACGCATTACTGTATTTTATATCTGATAAGAGTAGTTTGTTTATTGTTTATTTGGGACGTGTAAGATTTATGTCGTTCACTATTCATTTACTGCCTGTCAATGCTCAGGTTGCAATAGGTAAGCACGTTATCGTTTAGCCACCATAACAGGATTTGCCAGAGAATTGTTTTGGTTTGGGAATTCAGACGAGACTGCTGTTCTGCATCACAGATAAGCTACTAAACCAAGGAGAAATACCAAGTACCCAGCTTTTCCAAACCAGTTGCCCATGATGGCAACAACACAGGGCCAGCCAGTGGACTGCAGCAAGCCATTCACAACCCATAGGCAGCAGTAGAACCATTTGTTGTAGAAATGCAGCCATTCTGTGAGAGTGCCGAATACAAACTCCTGTGGGGAAAGAGAGGAAAACTGTGATCCTGCTACAAATCTTCCAGGCTGACCGGAAGTGTCAATGCAAAATTGAAAGGAGAAAAAAAAAATAAAAAGAAAAAAAAAAAAGAGAGGAAGTGGTTCAAGGCCTATGTTTTACATTTCATTCAAGTGACAGCATCTCCAACAGCTCAGGTGTTCCTAATACCATGCTCAGGCAATGTTCAGTGATGACTCAGCGGTAACAGCACCACCTGCTGAGTCACCAGCAGCATGTCCTGCAGCATCTAAACGTGCCTCCCTCCCAAGTGTGGTACCCAGCTTAGTTACAGCCCACCCTAGGAGTAGTGGTTGCCATTCATTTACAAAAATATAACTTGAATCAAAGATTGATGGAGAAAACACCAAATACAGGAAAGTCTCACTAATTCCCACTTTACTGATGCATAAACCCCTGCAAAAAACCTACAGTGGTTTCACGGTCTTTATCAGCAAACACTTAATAGCAAAGAGTGCTATAGTCAGGTCTCAAATTACAAAATTGTCACCAATATAACAGATGATGACTGTACTTTTACTAGAACACTAGGGAGCATCAGTATAGAATCTCAGCAGTGTATGGCTGAAAGGAACCTCCATCCTCCCACACTGTGGCAGGATTAAGTATACCTAGAACACCCTTGACAGGTGTTTGGTTCACCTGTTCTCAAAAACCTCCCCAGGTAACCTATTCCAGATCTTAACTATCCTTATAATTAGAAAGTTTTTCCTAATATCTAACCTAAATCCCCCTTGCTGTAAAGTAAACTGATTACTTCTTGTCCTGCCCTCAATGAACATGGACAAAAATTGATCGCTGTCCTCTTTATAACTACCTTTTACATATTTGAAGATTAACAGTCCCTCTCAGACCCCCAGTCTTCTCTAGATTAAGGCCTGGTCTGTACCTAAATGTTAGGTCGATCTAGCTATGCTGCACATGGATGTGAAAAATTCAGACCCGAGACACATAGTTAAGATGACCTTAGCCCCAGTGTTGATATCACTAGGTCAATGGAAGAATTCTTCTGTCAACCTCTTGAGGGAGTGGATTAACTGCAGCAATGGAAAAAACCCTTCCATCACTGTAGCAAGTGTCTACACTACAACAGCATAGCTGCTGCTGTAGCACTTATGGTGTAGACATGCCCTAAATATGCCAAGTTCTTTCAACCTTTCCTCATAGGCCATGTTTTCTACACCTCTTTTGTTGCTCTCTCTGGACAGGGAACCAGTTTGACAGTGAACCACTGACAACTATTCTTTGAATATGATTTTTCAACCAGTTGTGCACCCATCTTACAATAATTTAATCAAAACCATATTTCCCTAGTTTGCTTATAAGAATATCATGTGGGACTGAGAGAAACTTTAGCCCTAACCTACACTATCCAGGATAAACAAAGCATGCTTTGTGATGCAATATACTTGATTTATGCAGGTGTTTTTATCCATATTTGCAAAATGTAATAATCCACCAATAGGTCTCCCAGTCATTGGGATGAATTAAGGTATGGGCATAGCCATGTAATGTTAATCCATGGAAGCTTGAAACTGAAGAAATCTTTCCTTACAGATATTCCCTTCTGATTTATTTCACCCACCGCCAGCTGCAAAATCAAGTAAGTTTATACTAGTTTATTAATGTTAGTGTTTTCTTGTAAGAGAAACGAAAGGAAGGATTTATTTGGAAGGAAAGCCATTTTAAAAAGTTATACTGCCACAAAGGCTTTAGGGGGGTTGGAAGTGCTCTTCTGTAGGCCTCAGACTCTGGTCATGATACAAAACAGTAAGTCTGGCCCAACGCCAAACTCCATAAACAAACTATTTTTGCCACGAAGTTCAAAAAATAAAATAAAAATGAGGCATTCTGAACAGCTTAGTATGGCACTCCCCTAATAACACTACTTAGGAAGCACTGGGGTGTAGGGCAAGTATTATTACTATGCCAACCCCTGCACCCACAGGCTTGGGTCAGATAAATTCTGCTATTCTACTCTAAACAAAAACAAGAGCCAAGTGTTTTAGAGGGAAGGAGAGTTTCTAAATCACAGTAATCACACTTCACCGAAACAGAGACATTTTTCAACTTACCACTAAAGCAGAGGAACACATGCCGAAAGACAAGACCCATCGTAAATTCAGGCGATCCCCAACTATGCCACTGACAAAGAGACCCTAAGAACACAGATGAGTATGTTAAGCAAAGCCACATAGTTTACATTTGTTTTCAACATGATCTGTAAGAAGAGTTGAAGGAATGCTGGGAGCTCAAATCTGACCCCAAGTACAGGTGTGTAGAAGTCTGGTGGTGGTGTTTGTTTTTACAAGATCTAATACAAACAGAAGTGTTTCCATTAACTTATGCTCCTGAAATTTCAATCACAATGACTTTGTTTCGACAGAGGTTCTCCTGCAACATTTGCAATGCAAACATGGCAACATTGTGCTAGTGTACTGGATCGAGAAAGTGACACTGATTGGACTATGAACAGAAGTGAAAATTACAAGTCTGTTTTTGGTGTCCAACTGTAGATAAACACAAAGCAAACAGAATAGTGAAAGCTTAGATTTCTAAAAATTCAGCTTTAATAATCTAAGGTGTTACTAATAACACAGGTAAAGAAATTTGCCTAATTTTAGAAATATGACTTAAAAGGTTAAGAAAATGCCATCCACTTTAGAGTGATATAAGAAGTGTCCCAAACAGCAAGGGTAAATGTAACAGCAAATATTTTACTTTAAATATAGGCTCCCCATCTTCCACAGTCCTTTCAAGCCTCCTGAAGTGCAAATTGCCATGCACCTGTGAGACATTCCAGTAGGGGAATTTGAGCAGGGGGTTGGACTAGATGACCTCCCTGAGGTCCCTTCCAACCCTGATATTCTATGATGTACCACATGCAGATGATGTCACATCATTACTACAGCAGACTTCAGTAAGGAGCCAGAGTATTGGGGGAGGTGCACAATAAGTGTCTTTTGCAGAGTGTTTGTTACCCTGCATGATACAAAACCACTTGAAAAAGCCTCCCTAAATCTGTGCAACATACCAGTGCAAAAGGCATTTATTTGATCCTACAACCCTCCTCCCCAAACTCCTCTATTGTCTGGCTCCTTGCTATGTCAGACTTCATGGCGGATGTGACATGCCGCTAATGTACGGTGTTGGAGACTGTAATGGATTCTAGGAGACCTGAAAGAGGTTGTGAGGACAGAGAAGGTAAATTTAAAGCGGATTATATGCTGACAGCCTTTCACCATTGCTATTTGGAGCATTCAGCATGTAATTCTCAAGTAGATGGATTTCTCTTAAACCTATTTGGAGACCCCTTAAAAGATGTAACATATCCAGTGTGGTGTGAGGGCAAAAATGAAGTAGCCAAAGGGAATCTGTTCACTTCCCAAACCCTTAGTGTTAGTCAGGAGCAGATCTCGTCCCTCCACCCTCAAACATGATGGGTCATCCTCACCATCCTTCCCACCCAAACTTTGGCAGCTGTGATTAAGTTTTACTCACCACAGCATAGGAAAAGAGAAAGATAGTGTCCAACGTCCCCAGGAAAAGAGTGGCTTCTTCTGCATTGGGAAATAAATGGCTACTGTTCCAGAGCTACAAAGAGAAGCAATTGCATCATGAGTCTTCCAAAGAGACAGATCTCATCTACAATGCACAAGAAATACCTGGCTCCAGTAACATCCCATCTCTGAAATGCGTTAGCTAATTGATCGAGTCAGGATCAACTTTAACTTCAAATTCTATGAAAAGCACTTTTTTCCTGCTAGAGACCTCAACTAACTTCTAGCACACCAGGAGTGAGAAACACTGCAATTAATATTTATGGTAACAATGTTGCTGAGCTACATGCTGCTTTATATATAATGCCTGTGCTTTCAGGATCTTGCAATCTACATTAAATGGATAACATAACAGGAAATGACCAGGAGGAGGGAGAGAACAGAGGAATCGGGGGAAAAGATACACTGTTCTTGGGAGTGATATTTACAGAGAATTCAGATCACTTATTTTGTTCCAATTTTATGTTTAAACTGGAATTCAATTTTATTTTCGAAGTGATCTGACACAGGGAGAGAATCAGTAGTCCCGGAGATGAGATTAGTGACAGAACACGAGCTGAAAGTAGCAAGCTTTGAGGATGGATTTGAAGGAAGAGTAGAAGGAATTAATTAAGGGGGGGGGGGGAGAGAATCAACCTTAAAGGTGACATTTCCTATGCTCAACTTTCATCAACTCCATTTTAGTTTTTGCCATAGATCAAGTTCTTCAAGGTAGGGACCACCTTTTAATTATGCATTTGCAAAATGGTGCTCTGATCTATGATTGGGGCCCTTAAGCACTATTGTAATAGTAAATGATAGCTGTGCTTCCACACATCTCACTGCCTACAGTCAGGACAGGCCTAGCTGTATTTGGAGTGCCTTCTACCCAAGTACTGGTCACAGCTAGCCTTATTCAGATGACCAGGCAGCAGCTGACAGATGTGGCTTCTATTTAGTTATGTTTTCCAAAAAATGCAGTGTGTAAAAGAGATGCAATAATAAAGGTAAAGCCACTGAAGAAAATTATTGCTGCCACTAGAGGTCAGTAGTATCCATCTGTCAGTCTATTAATAAACATATCGGGAATGAGTGGTTAAATACTGATTAATGGGTAAAATATACATCCACAATACTTCATTTTACAGCACCCACAGGTGTGCTCAACCTTTTACTATAACGTAATAAAAACCTAAGGTCCCTGATCCAGACAGATTTCACTCCAAAAGTTTACACTTTACATTTTACACTTATTACACAAAGGCATCCAAGCTGGGAGGGGTTGCAAGTGCTTTGGAGGACAAGATTAGAATTCAAAATGATCTTAAACTGGAGAAATGGTCTGAAATAAACAGGATGAAATTCAATAAGGACAAATTCAAAATACTACACTTAGGAAGGAACAATCAATCGCATAAATACAAAATGGGAAATGATTGCCTAGGAAGGAGTATTGCAGAAAAGGATCTGAGGATTATAGGAGATCACAAACTAAATATGAGTCAAAATTGTAATACTGTTGCAAAAAAACCCGAACATCAGTCTGAGAGGTTGTGACTGAATGAACCCCTATATTCACACCACTGTAATAATCTTTGTATACAATATTCCTCATGAGATATCATTTGAAAAGTAGTAATTCATGGGTCAATAGTATCATGGTGAAATGTATATCTATAAAATGCGCATATTAAGAGTTATGGACATAAAACTGAAATTATGACTGAAATCCATTTACCGGACAAGTCTGTGAAAATCCTGTTTCTCAAAGACAAAGGACAAGCTGACAGCTCTAGCCGGGTGTCATCAAAGCTGATTGGCAATCACTGGTCAAGTGGCCATTCTTTGGCAATGAAGGGGGGCAGGAAAAGATTGATCTGCATTTTAACAAACAACATGGAACCTTTTTCACCACAAGATTCCATGTCTCCGTCTTCACAGAGGGAAGGAACTTTCTCTAGGGTAACTCTCATGAAAATGCATTTCAAAGGGTGACTGGGCTATAAAAGTGAGGGACAAAAACACCCCAGGGATTCTATCTTTCTTTCTCTCTTGCACTCTTTCACCTAAGATGACAAAAGAGCTAGCCCTTTGGAGTGTGGGGGGCAAATCCTGCCTTGAGAATTTGGTCAGTTATGGTGCTTGGAACACGTGGTAAAGATTTTACCTGGAGCCAAGTCTAGTTTGTTAAGTCTTAGCTACTAGGAAGCGTTTTATCTTTATTTTTCCTGTAACCATTTCTGACTTTAATACCCTATATCTGTACTCACTTAAAATCTCTCTTTGTAGTTAAACAAATGTGTTTTATTTTTTTAAATCAAAACTAATCCATTGCTGTGTTTAAACTGAACTGTTTGGGGAACTCCAGTTAAAGTAGCAAACTGTTGTATAATGACCCCTTACAGGTGCAACAAACCTCTAATTTCTGAACTGCCCAGGAGAGGGCTGGACAGTGCAGAACACAAGTTTTTGGGAAAATTCAGGACTGGGAGGGTGTTGGGGTCACCCTGCACATGTTAACCAAGGCTGGTAGAAGCCTGAGTGTGGCTGGTGTGTTGCTGACAGGCTACTGGGGTCAGAGTTGCTGGACCAGGGTTGTAGCTATACACACACACACACACTCAGAGTGTGACCTGAATGCTGTTTAGCTGTTTGAGAGTGGCCCTGGTTGGAAGCCACAACAGCAAAGCATTGTGAGGCACCCAAGGTTGCACGGCAGGAGGAGACAACCCCTCAGTGGTCTGGATTGCACCTGGGATTGTTGTAAGCAAGACACGAGAAGGAATGCTTCCACTCAACTCAGCACTGATAAGGCCTCAGCTGGAATACTGTGTCCAGTTCTGAGCACCACACTTTGGGAAAGATGTGGACAAATTGGAGAAAGTGCAGAGGAGAGCAACAAAAATCATTAAAGATCTAGAAAACATGACCTACTTGAAAAGATTGAAAAAACTGGGTTTGTTTAGTCTGGAGAAGAGAAGACTGAGGGGGGACATAATATATATATATATTTAAGTATATAAAAGGTTGTTATAAAGAGGAGGGTGATAAATTGTTTTCCTTAATTTCTGAGGACAGGACAAGTTGTAATGAAATTAAATTGCAGCAAGGCAGATTTAGACATTGGGAAAAACTTCCTGTCAGGGTAGTTAACCACTGGAACAAAGTACCTAGGGAGGTTGTGGAATCTCCATCGTTGGAGGTTTTTAAGTACAGGTTAGACCAGGGGTAGGCAACCTATGGCACGGGTGCCGAAGGCGGCACGCGAGCTGATTTTCAGTGGCACTCACACTGCCCAGGTCCTGGCCACTGGTCCGGGGGCTCTGCATTTTAATTTAATTTTAAATGAAGCTTCTTAAACATTTTAAAAACCTTATTTACTTTACATACAACAATAGTTTAGTTAGATATTATAGACTTATAGAAAGAGACCTTCTAAAAAAGTTAAAATGTATTACTGGCACGCGAAACCTTAAATTAGAGTGAAAAAATGAAGACTCGGCACACCACTTCTGAAAGGTTGCCGACCCCTGGGTTAGACAATCATCTGTCAGGGATGGTCTAGATCAGTGGTTTTCAACCTGTGGTCCGCAGAGCCCTAAGGGTCTGCAGATTATGTCTAAGATTTCCAAAGGGGCTGCACCTCCATTTGAAATTTTTTAGGGGTCCGCAAATGAAATAAGGTTGAAAACCACAGGTCTAGATCATACTTTAGTCCAGCCTCAGTGCAGCGGACTGGACTAGATGACCTATTGAGGTCCCTTCCAGTCCTATATTTCTATGATTTTTATGATTTATCCTTTAGCCAAGAATTCAACAAAGGAACAGACATTCCTATGGATAACAAGAACATTCAGAGTTACAGTAGCAAGGATTTAAAGAAACACCACCACCCAAAAGGTTTGGAAGGGTAATATCCAAACTCTAACTCATGGGGCTAGGAAGAAGTTTTCTTTATGTGCAGGTTATATACAAGGCTTCTTGCACCTTCCTCTAAAGTATCTGGTGCTGGCCATTGTTGGAGACAAGATACTGGACCAGATGGACCACAGGTTCAATCCAATAGGGCAGTTCTTGTGTTCCCAATACAAGTAGATCTATCCCACTTGTGTTGCACTTTAATGGGAATTACTTGTTAGTAAGGAAGGGAAAACAAGTATTTGTTTCCAATGTGTGATTCTAAAAATAGGAGCCTAGGAAACGTGCAATCTGAGGAAGGAGAGAGTCAAAATTCCTCTCTCTGCTGGCCTAGCCAGCCAGCTGCTCTAAAAACCCCACACCTATCATAGTAAATATTTAGCTGGCTCAGGGCTACCTCCTTACACTCAGGTAAGGCCTTGTAGAAGATAATAGGCCACGTTCTGTGCTCATTTACCCCTCGTGGAAATCCAGTACAACTGTATGTAAGCAAGTACAGTACATCAACTTCCATAAGGCCAAATCCTGGTCCTACTGATCACAAGGCAACACTCTCATTCACGACAAAGGAACTGGGATTTTAAAGGCAGTGGGAGCTGCTGATAGTTCTGCATTTCAGAAAATCCAGTCACTTACTCAAGTGTTTAAATGTGGACATATCAGCCTAGTTTTAGGCACCCTGTTAGGAATATCTTGGCCGCTACACATAACTAGCTTGGATTGTAGCAGTTTTCTTCCCTCCTACGTCAGCCGTCCTTTCCAGAAGGAGATAAAAGCACTACCACTGACAAAACCATAACCACGATGTTACTAACACCTCTGCTCCTGAGATGCAACTCCCTCCATTGCTCATTTCACACACAGGCACCGGAAGCTACAGTCAGTGGATTTTCCATCTTTTGCATTCTGCTGATTACCATACACAGATGTTTCTGTGGACCCAGTTCCCATCCCAACACCATGACTCCCCAACTTCTCAGAAAGTTTCACTCTGTAGCTGAATACGAAAGGCTCTGCTGACCACTGGTGGTCCAGAGACTATAGTGTGGGATCTACTGTTTTAAGTCACCTGAGACTCCCACCTATGCAAGTACTCAAGTAGCAAGGGGTATCTCTGGCAAAAAATAATCTCTTTCGCACCAGTGTCTGAGTTAGGCCATTCACGAACTAGCATTCGTGTGTCTGTATTAAAACTTGCCGGCTAGGTTGATAGTCCTGACTGTTCTCACCTCATATGGCTGGAGCTCCAGGGCCGTGGTATTTAAGTCGGAAGGAGTCCATTGGCTGGAAATGCTGACCTTGACATTGCTGAATGTCTTTCTGGAAGCATGGAGCAGGGAGTAACTGCAAGACAGAGAGTGAACACACATAGATTTGACAGATCTTCACTGGAGCAGAAAGCGAAAGGGACCCAAAATTCCATACACAGTCTGCCTCAGGGCCCAGCCAAGAACCTATTCTTTATTTTTTGGTGGGAGTGGAAGCACCCTAATTTGCAGTTACATACTCTGATTGTTGTTAGTGTGGGGAGGAATGCCAGGCCTAGGAGTGTGATCGACATCTCAATTTGGAGGGACTGATTTTTTTTTTGATTTTTTTTTTAAAAGGAGGGGGGAGATGAAATGTCCACCAATGGTTATACACTTAACACACGAAAACACTTGCCAAGCTAATCACCACCATAGGTTCTCGTCTAAAGACACATCAGATATCCTCTCTCCTCCAGAACTCTGCATGAATCACTGTGCGTAGAATGCAGAGAGAAGAAAGAAGCTACCAACAGCATTGTATGCTCATTGTTGGGATTGAGTGTTTATTTTCCCCTGGTTTTGGAAGGCTCCACTTGCTTCCACTCTTCCGTAGTGTAACTCTGCATGCAGGGAGATGGACAGGTCAATGAAGTCCTTCATCATGAGTACTATTTATGTCAGTGGTTTTCAACTTGTTTTCATTTGCAGACCCCTAATAAGTTTTGAATGGAGCTGCGGTCCCCTTTGAAAATCCTAGACATAAGTCTGCAGACCCCCGGGGTCCACATAGAATCATAGAATATCAGGGTTGGAAGGGACCTCAGGAGGTCATCTAGTCCAACCCCCTGCTCAAAGCAGGACCTAATCCCAACTAAATCATCACAGCCAGGGCTTTGTCAAGCCTGACCTTAAAAACCTCTAAGAAAGGAGATTCCACCACCTCCCTAGGCAACCCATTCCAGTGCTTCACCACCCTCCTAGTGAAAAAGTTTTTCCTAATATCCAGTCTAAACCTCCGCCACTGCAACTTGAGACCATTACTCCTTGTTCTGTCATCTGGTACCACTGTGAACAGTCTAGATCCATCCTCTTTGGAACCCCCTTTCAGGTAGTTGAAAGCAGCTATCAAATCCCCCCTCATTCTTCTCTTCTGCAGACTAAACAATCCCAGTTCCCTCAGCCTCTCCTCATAACTCATGTGCTCCAGCCCCCTAATCATTTTTGTTGCCCTCCGCTGGACTCTTTCCAATTTTTCCACATCCTTCTTGTAGTGTGGGGCCCAAAACTGGACACAGTACTCCAGGTGAGGCCTCACCAATGTCGAATAGAGGGGAACGATCACGTCCCTCGATCTGCTGGCAATGCCCCTACTTATACAGCCCAAAATGCCGTTAGCCTTCTTGGCAACAAGGGCACACTGTTGACTCATATCCAGCTTCTCGTCCACCGTAACCCCTAGGTCCTTTTCTGCAGAACTGCTGCCTAGCCACTCGGTCCCTAGTCTGTAACAGTGCATGGGATTCTTCCGTCCTAAGTGCAGGACTCTGCACTTGTCCTTGTTGAACCTCATCAGGTTTCTTTTGGCCCAATCCTCTAATTTGTCTAGGTCCCTCTGTATCCTATCCCTACCCTCCAGCGTATCTACCACTCCTCCCAGTTTAGTGTCATCTGCAAATTTGCTGAGAGTGCAGTCCACGCCATCCTCCAGATCATTAATGAAGATATTGAACAAAACCGGCCCCAGGACCGACCCTTGGGGCACTCCGCTTGAAACCGGCTGCCAACTAGACATGGAGCCGTTGATCACTACCCGTTGAGCCCGACGATCTAGCCAGCTTTCTATCCACCTTATAGTCCATTCATCCAGCCCATACTTCTTTAACTTGCCGGCAAGAATACTGTGGGAGACCATATCAAAAGCTTTGCTAAAGTCAAGGAATAACACATCCACTGCTTTCCCCTCATCCACAGACCCAGTTATCTCCTCATAGAAGGCAATTAGGTTAGTCAGGCATGACTTGCCCTTGGTGAATCCATGCTGACTGTTCCTGATCACTTTCCTGTCCTCTAAGTGCTTCAGAATTGATTCCTTGAGGACCTTCTCCATGATTTTTCCAAGGACTGAGGTGCTACAGACGCATTCCTCTCCACACTAACAACAAGAATATCTAACTGCACATTAGGGTACTTCAACTTCCACCAAAACATAGTGTCTTAGCTGGCCCTGAAGACCACTATTCTATGGTAACCACCACCTTTCGTGGATCCTAGACATAGCCTGCGGTCCTTCCGGGGTCCACGGACCATAGGTTGAAAACCACCGATTTATGTCAGTATTCACACAGAGAATATGCATTTCGTTATTTGAATGCACAGGAAACCCCGGCACAACATTACTGACACTGTGCCTCCCTCTACACATCACTATTACTACTTGACTTTTTATAAAACCAATGGTCAGGTCTTCTCATCATCCTCCCTTCCTTTCCCTCCACACATCCACCCCCCAAACTCAACTGGACAAATGTCATGCAGATCCAGGAGCGGCCAACCTACCTGAAGAAGGTAAGCAGGAACACAGCAATGTGGTGATGAGTGCAATGGGACACAAGGGACCCATTTGCAGGCTGCCTTCGCAAATTCCTAGGCACAGCCATACTTCGGGCCTCGCCCTCCTTCCGGACCTTGGCCTCAAAGGCTGGAAGTTAGTTTAGGGCATTTCTCTTCTCACTTAAAAGGAAAAAAGGGGAAAAAAAACATTTGAAGAAAAGCTCACTTATAAAACAATGTTCAGCAAGTAGCTGGAACACAGCAAGGGGTACAATGCTATTCCACTCATTCCCAGTGAAGTTCAAGTCTCTAACCCTGGGGTCGGCAACCTTTAGAAGTGAAAAGAACAGGAGTACTTGTGGCACCTTAGAGACTAAAATTTATTTGAGCATAAGCTTATACTCAAATAAATTTGTTAGTCTCTAAGGTGACACAAGTACTCCTGTTCTTTTTGCTGATACAGACCAACACTGCTGCTACTCTGAAACCTTTCAGAAGTGGTGTGCCGAGTCTTCATTTATTCACTCTAATTTAAGGTTTCACGTGCCAGTCATACATTTTAACGTTTTTAGAAGGCCTCTTTCTATACGTTTATAATATATAACTAAACTATTGTATGTAAAGTAAATAAGGTTTTTAAAATGTTTAAGAAGCTTCATTTAAAATTAAATTAAATGCAGAGCCCCCCGGACCGGTGGCCAGGACTCAGGCAGTGTGAGTGCCACTGAAAATCAGCTCGCGTGCCGCCTTTGGTTGTGCCATAGATTGAAGGTGAGGTTAGAACAGGGGTAGGCAATGTTCTCCACATCTCTGTGCCCACCTCATCAGCTTCTCCTTTCCTGGCACCAGTAATGCCTGGAACAGTCTCTTTCATGCACCAAGCACCTTCATAGTCCCACTTCTTTCACATGCCCTTCCTATGTCCTGTCTGTCTAGGTTCTTAAAGGGTGCCCATCAGTGGACAAACTCCTCAAGGGTGTCTCTCCCCACTCCCTGAATTGTCATCCATCCCCTATTCATATTTGTCCAACTTAGATTGCAAGATGCTCAGTGAATGAACACTCTTTGCACCATACAGACTGATCATAAAAGTCTTACTTGCTACTGTTATATGACTGACATACACCAGTGATCTTAAAGCAATAGTTCACATTCACGTATCTGTCTCTTGCCAGCATCTGCTGGAGTCAAGTGTGAGATTTTGAATTTAAATGTCTCTTCCTTTGCCAATAAGATGTCAATGAGAGACCATATACAAAAAAGAGTGGACATACACAGTTGGAAAAGGGGAAGCTTAGCTTAGAAATTATGGGGTGGTGAGGTCAAGTAGATGGGCCTCCTGCCTACCCGTCCTGTGCCCTATATTCTAGTCCCATCTCAGCCACTGTCATGATGTACAACACTGAGCAAGCCACTTAACTTCTCTGCACTTCACCATCCCCATCTGTAGATGGATGTTCATACCTGCCCAACCTTCTTCAGTTGCAAGGTATTGTCAGTGAAAGGGTTCTGACACTAAGGTCAAGTCAAGGAGTAACACTTTATTTAGAGACTTACAGCTTGATCAGCGAAACCACAGCAAGGAAGGAGTATGCAGTGCTTGCTAAAAACCAGGGGAATGGACCAGACCAATGTTTTTCAAACCGCCTTGCTCTACTCAGCACCGCCGACCGGGATGTTAAAAGTCCCGTCAGCAGTGCTGCCCAGCTAAGGCAGGCTAGTGCTTACCTTTTCCAACACTGCGCTGCGCCCCTTTTCCAACACTGCGCTGCCCTCTAGGCACGGGGGGCCACAGGGCTCCGTGCGCTGCACCACCCTGAGCGCCGGCTCCGCACTCCCATTGGCTGGGAACTGGCCAGTGGGAACTGGGGTGGCGGTGCCTGTGGGAGAGTCTCGCGCAAAGCAACTTGTGTGCCTCCGCCTAGGAGTCGTATCTGCTGCTGGCAGCTTCTGGGGTGCAGTGCGGTCTGTGGTGCCAGGACAGGCAGGAAGCCTGCCTCTGCACCCCCGCTGCGCTGCTAACCGGGAACCGCCAGAGGTAAGTCAGCGCCCCAATCCCCTGCCACAGCCCTGATCCCCCCGAAACCTGGAACCGCTTCCTGCATCCCAAACCCCTCATCCCTGGCCCCACCCCAGAGCCCTGACCCCCTCCCACACCCCAACCCCAGCCCTGATCCCCCCAAACCCAGAGCCCCTCCTGCACCCCAAACCCCTCATCCCTGGGCCACCCCAGAGCCTGCACCTACAGTCCAGAGCCCTGAGCCTCTCCCATACCCCAACCCCCTGCCCCAGCCCAGAGCCCCCTCCCACACCCTGAACCCCTCATTCCCAGCCCCACCCTGCAGCCCTCACCCCAACCCTCTGCCCAAGCCCTGAGCCCCATGACACCCCAAACCCCTCATCCCCAGCTCCGTTGGGTCGTGGGCATCAACAATTGTCTTCAACTGGGTTCCCAGAAAAAGAGTTTGAAAACCACTGGGCTTGACTCAAGAGGTTCCTTCCAACCTTGTCACTGGCCAAGCGTGGAGCCCCTGCCATTTGATTAGCACAGCAACAGCTTCAAGCACCTCTGCCATTGTCTTTAGATCAAAAAACTGGTTAATGTCACCCCCCCAACGCCTTCTTGCATAACACCCCCCCATTCTCCCAAAAGAGTTTAACACAGGGGTAGGCAACCTATGGCACGGGTGCCAAAGGCAGCAGTGGCACTCACACTGCCCAGGTCCTGGCCCCGGTCCGGGGGGCTCTGCATTTTAATTTAATTTGAAATTAAGCTTCTTAAACATTTTAAAAACCTTATTTACTTTACATACAACAATAGTTTAGTTAGATATTATAGACTTATAGAAAGAGACCTTCTAAAAACATTAAAATGTATTACTGGCAAGCGAAACCTTAGAGTGAATAAATGAAGACTCGGCACACCACTTCTGAAAGGTTGCCGACCCCTGGTTTAACATGTTAATACCCTGATTTATCTCACTGAGAAGAACAAGGAGGGGGAGCATGTACACAGCCCCTGTTATGGGGGTAAAGATGTGAATGGGGCAGCCAGAGCTGTCATGGGAGAGATTGGGGGACCTCGTATGGGAGGCAGGGGGGGGGGGAGAAGATGGTTCACACAGAGACCCTACCTTGGGGGAGAATATGAGATCCTATTATGCAGAGAGGAGGAATGGGGGACACAGAACACATACCATGGGGAGAATGGGGGACTCTAGAATAGGGGCTACACAGAGGACCTGACATGGGGAAGAAAGTGGGAATGGAGGGGGAATGGGGCACAGAACACCCTTGGCAAGGAGAGAGATTAGGTGACCTTGGATTGGGAGAAAAGAAAGGGATGCAGGGCACACACAGAGCCCCTGCCCTGGACCTGTGTGACGTGGGATCTGAACCCATAAGGACAGTAGAGCCTAAGGGTCATCTCACCCATCCTGTAATGTGTCCCTTTAAGGTTTAGAACGGAAGGGTCTAGGAAAATGACAAAGGCAGGTATGGGGAGGGGGGCAGTGGTCCTGGGGGAACAGTCTGTGTTTGGGGAAAACCTGTGCTGTTATTCCTTTAAGGGGGCAAGACAGCTCCCCTCTCTCCCAAGCAACCAAGAGCCAGCTCTGGGAAAGAGGGCTGTATGCATACATCCTGACTCAGCTCTCAGCACAGACACCAGCAGGAGGCAGCCTACTCGCTGAACCCTGGTGGGCTGCTTAGAGACCGGGACCAGCTGAAGGAGCTGCTGGAAAGTCATAGCTGTCCTGAGGTAAGAAACACAGGATGGAAAACCCCAGTCCCTAGAAGGAAGGCTGGGAAGACCCCTGACACGAAAGGGGTGCTTTTGGGGAAAGCTGTATAAACCGAACCCAAGAGAAGGGTATATTGTGTAAAGCTTCTGGAGGCGAGTGGTTTATTTCTGAAAACCCCAGTAGAGAAAATTGAGGAAAATATGTCTCCAGGGCCTTGCTAGGCCAGCAGGAGGCACTACAGAGGAGACATCCCCTATGACAGGTGAGCATGTGGGAATCCCGCAATGGGGGAAACAATGGGATACACAACTCCTCATGGGGGAAACTGGTATGGGCCAAGGGGGTCACACAAAACACCTAGCGGAGGAGGGAAGGGGTGCGCGCACACAGAGCTGCTGCCAGTGAGGAAGTGGCGAGGGGCCCATGAAATAGAGGGGATGGGAAGGTGGGGCACAGGGAGCTGGTGCTTGGGAATGGAAGAATGCAAGGAGCCCCTGGTGCTTGGTCTATAGAAGCTATGAAGGGTGAGACAGACTCCCTAGTGTAAGACCCCCTTTACTCCCAGCTGCAAAGTCAACCATGAAGAAAAATTCCCCCGAAGTTATTGTTAATTAACATCTATTAGCTCTAACACAGTGGTCGCCAACCTTTTTATGCACAAGATCACTTTTTGAATTTAAGTACAACCCAGGATCTACCCCACCCCTTCCCCAAGGCCCCGCCCTGCTCACTCCATCCTCCCTCCCTCCGTCACTTGCTCTCCCCGACCCTCACTCACTTTCACCAGGCTGGGGTTGGGGAGCAGGCTCTGGGCTGGGGCCGAGGGGTTTTGAGTATGGGAGGGGGCTCCGGGCTGAGCCTGGGGCAGGGGGTTGGAGGTGCAGGAGCGGGTGAGGGTACAAGCTCTGGGAGGGAGTTTGGGTGTAGGAGGGGGCTCCGGGCTGGGGCAGAGTATTGGAGTGCAGGAGGGGGTACGGGTTGCAGGAGGGGGCATCGGGTGCTGGGTCTTGGAGGGGGCTCAGGGCTGGGGTGCGGGCTCCCACCAGGCAGCATATACCTCAGTCAGCTCCCGGCAGCGCAGCAGGGCAAAGGCAGGCTCCCTTCCTGCCCCATGCCACTCCCAGAAGGGGCCAACGCACCCCTGCAGCCCGTGGGGGACGGGCACGTGGCTCTGCGCGCTGCCCCTCTGCAGGCCCCGCCACCACAGCTCCCATTAGCCGCAGTTCCCTGTTCTCGCCCAATGGGAGCTGCGGGGGTGGTGCTTGCAGGCAGGAGCAGCACACAGAGATCCCTGCCCCCATCCTCTGGGCCGAGGGGGCCTGCTGGCTGCTTCCAGGAGCGGCGTGGGGCCAGGGTAGACAGGGAGCCTGCCTTAGTGGCAGCCCTGCTGCGCCGCCAGACTTTTAGTGGCTGGAGATCACGATCAACTGGGAGAGTCTCCGGGATCGACCAGTCGGTGACTACTGCTCTAATACATCCCCTCCACCCCACCAGGGCTGAACTGTTCCCTAGAAGAGAGTATATCCTCCAGCCTACTATACAGTTGGCTCTGGGAATATTATCACTAGCTACTGGTATTATCAGCCAATTTCCAGCTAGTTAACACTCCCTTTCCCTCTCACAGTTTGTTTTATGCAAGTAAAAAAAGTGTCAATACACTGTGCTATACAAACATTTAAAACACTGCATGGGTGGGGAGACTTGTGATTTAGCCCTGTCAACACTGGCTAGCCAAATCAAATTAGAAAACCATTCAGTGGGAGCAGTGTTGCAAAACAGCACTGAAACCCAGCAGACATTCTGAATTCCAGTTATGGAAACATTCCTCCTTTGGGCTGTGAGCCAGTTTACCAAAGAGAACTTAGCGGGACAGGAGAAACAGAATTCCTCTGTCTTCCTTCACATGTGCAGATGCCTTTGAGATGCTTTGCATGTTTGACAGGACTAAAATAAAGTGGACGCATCTCAAATTTTCAGCCACACAATCCAATTTGGGGCACTTAACACTCACCACCCAGTCTCTCTCCCTCCCTCTTTTCTGGGTTACTGGCTGCTGCATTGCTTCTCAATTGAGCCCTAGGGCAGAAAAGCAAAATGTTTATGGAAACCCCAATCCCATGGTTACTCCACAGGTTCTTCTTTTCCTCTTCCTTTCAATTTTTTTTCTTTTTAAAAAAGATTCCATTATATGAACCTCCACAGTGAAAGTCTTACTTCTGAGGTCTCCTAAGGCAGACATGCCTGACACTAAATATGCTATAGCCACTAACTGCTGATGAATGTTAAGTGGCAGTGTTCCAGGGTTGGTTCGTTTCTTTAAATAGGCAAAGCACCTACCCTGGGAATAGTGGAAGAAGAGAAATATACCGGGACAACCATCTTTTGACTGCAAATCTAGCTGCAGGTTATAACTAGGGCTGGTTGGGGAGATGGAGATGTACACAGTGTACACATCATGCCTCAGAATAGCCATTAGCCTGAATCTCCCTGGTCACTCGAAGAATGTGAGACTCGGGTTCAAACCATACTATTGGGCGAGTCTTGGTCTAATTTTTTCACAAAATCATTCAATAGGTTTTCATTCCATATTGGAACAAAGACAAATATTGAAACCTTGAAGTGTTTCATGAAACAAGTCTTATTTTCTGGCCAGCCTTAGTTATAACCAGGGGTGAAAGTAACAAAGGATTTACCAGTACGCCCAAGTCCTGAGTGGGGGCGTGGCCTCAACCAGAAGAGGCGGGGCCTTTAAATCACCCTGGAGCTACCAGCTGCAGAGGCAGCTGGCAGCCCCAGGGCTCAAGGGCGAATTAAAGGGCTGGGGGCTCCGGCCGCCACAGAGCTCCAGGCCCTTTAAATCCCCACGGGAGCCCGGCTACCGGAGCTCCGGCGGTGCTTTAAAGGGCCCGGGGCTCCCCGCAGCAGCTGGAGCCCTGGGCCCTTTAAATCACTGCCGTGGAAGCCGGTACAGTCCGGCACGGCTTACTGGCTCTTGCTAGTACACCGTACCGGCTTACTTTCACCTCTGGTTATAACAGCATTTACACTGTTACGGTCCCTTTCCTCAAGGATCTCAAAAAGTGTTCTTCAAACATTAATGATTTAAGACTCAGCGTTTCTGTGACAGTTAAGTAGTATTATCCTCATTTTATTGATGGGCAAAAAACACAGGTTTCCTGCTTCCCAGTACACTGGGAATAAATTATATAATTGCTAGGTCTTATATAGCACTTAGCAGATCTCAAAGCACTTTACAAGGGAGGTCAGTATCATTAGCCCCATTTTACAGAAGGGGAAACAGAGGCACAGAAGAAGCGACTAGCCCAAGGTCTCCCAGGGGGTCAGTGACAGAGCCAAGACTAGAAGCCAAGTCTCCCGAGTCCCATCCAGCACCCTATCCACTGGATCCTGCTGCCTCCCCCAACACATAACTGTAGGAGCATATGATTTGCTATACAGAATCAAATGATTGCTGCATCAAATTAGATATCCTGACATCTTTGTCCATCCACCCCTCCCTAGCCACCAAGCAATGAAAAATACCCAGTTCTTTAGAGGAAACCTAAGCACCCCATAAGGCAATTTGCCAATGGTACTGAGAAGGAAAAAAAATCCTTCCTGATGTGATCAGCTTACAGGGATAGGCTATTTTTTTGTCAAGATCCAAATTTCTTGGTTAATGTATAGTCAAGGTCCAGACTTCAGAGAAAAAACCCCCCAAAAAAACCCATAACACGTAAATAAAAAGATTTCAGGGTCCATTCAAAAGCATCTGGCGGTCCAGATTTGGCCCTCAGTCCATCTATTGACTACTCCGGCTTACAGTCTGAAACATGAGCGTTACTTGACACTGCTTTAGCATACACCAATGCAAATCTTACTTGTGAGAGTTGACCCACCCTTTTCAATATCTAGCCACAGTTTTGACCCTATGGCCTCTACGGTATTTATAGAGCACATATCTTTATTGTATCTAAGATGCCCTTCTCTGGAGCTTTTTAATCCCAGCTACATTTCCTGAAGGTGACCTGCAGGGATATGGCAAGGGAAACATACTTTATGCTGTATACAAGAAGGCCTGAGCTTTTTTTTTTTTTTTTTAATTTTAAACCAAGTTTTTTCCTGACTTTTACACATTAGGAATTAATGCCCTGTCTAGGCTAGAAGATACTGTGGCAACAAGAGACCAAGTGAAGTGACAGGAACCCAATAAGTGAAAGTTAAGCCTTTAAGAGGGGAAGGTCTTAGTTAAGACTGTTTAAAACGGTCTTGTCAGTTTGTTTATACCTATTTAACTTTAACAAAGGCTTATTCAGAATGTTAATTGGTTGAAGACTCAACACCCTCCTCCCCCACTTCAATTAAGGTGTTAAGAGCTCGCAAACATTCCTCATACCAGCCAGTGATCCTCCAAAGCAGCTAGGGAAGACCCAAATTAATATTCTTGATATTTCTAAGGTGAAAAACTAGAAAAAAAGCTTTTAAAAAAAAATCTTTTCAGACTCTCTCTCTCTCTCTCCACATTATAAAGAACAAAAAAAAAAGGTTACAAGAGCAGATCTCTCTAAAGCCATTTTCAGGTCAGCTCTAAAGCCAGACTATTTTCAATTTTTAACACATCCAAATTTTCTAATTGCTTTAACTGTTATTGCAAAAGGGAGAGATTTCTTCACATATCGACAGTGACTCTTAAGAAGAGAAGAAGAATAAATGCTACAGAGTCAGTGAATTCACTCAAAATTTTGAACTTTCTTTTGACCGTGTTCACTGTTCTTGACTATTTTAACTGAGTTTACTGGGGAAAAAAAATCTTCATTGAAAGAGCCAATGCTAAGGAATTATTAGTAAAAAGTGACTGTTGAGTTTGATTACCAGTATTTGCATAGCATCGTTACTTGCTATTTCATTAACTTTTTCAATAAGTTATAACCATCTAGCAGTGGCACTATTCTTGTTAAAGCAGTCTGCTGCAGAACACTGAGGTCATTAGCCTAAATTCCAACGGATACTGCATTGCCTCTGGTTTCACACCTGCAGCAGAGGGCCTGCATTTCTGCACACAAAGGTTCTGAACGTGTGCTATAGGAGCAGGAGTATTGCCTTTTCTTTAAAAAAAAAAAAAAAAAAAAAAAACTCAGAGAGGACTCATGAAGCATTACAGTTCGCAAAGCATTTCAAAATTCTCAGATGGAAAACACTACTGAATACAAGCACGTTTTGTTTCCGATCAAGGACCCCAAACCCACTCTTCCAGGCCTGAAAACAGTAACAACTCCTGAGCCATACAGACCCTAAACCCCACACGTGGAAACAAGGGGGAGCCCAACTGATATTAACAAAAACAACAAGGATCTTCTGGCTGAAGAGAAGACAAAGGAGACCACGGGCTCTGGAGCCGCAGAAGAGCTAGTGGCTCCCAGATGGCACCGAGGAGAAAAGCTGGCAATACCCCCACCCTGGGCAAAGAAGTCCATGATTAGAGCGAGTGAGGCTCAGCCCCGAGTGGAAGCGGAGGGGCCACATGGCAGCTGCAGGCAGATCGCCCCCCACCCACTCCCTGAGTGCAGTGAAACGGGGGAGGGACGCACCTCTCCCCCTTCCCTCCCCAGGCACAAAGCCAGGCCCGGCGCTCACCTCCCTTTTAAGGCGCTCAGCAGCTTCCCACCGACTCCTTCCACGTCAACGCAGCTCACCTGCCAGCATCTCCAGGCCAGCTACAGGAAGTCACGTGATCCCATCTCTTCCGGGGGGAGGCCGCCCACGCCTCTCTAGTGCATGCTGGGGGTTGTAGTCCTTGCCCAGCTAAATCGCTCTCCACACGGCTGAGCTCCCCCGCACTCCGGCAATAGCGGTCACACTAACGAGTTGCTGCGCTGCCCACGAGGCTCGTGGGCTGTGGCTGCTGCTGCAGCCTCTTCCCAGTGCCACTCCCACATCGTGCACGGTGCACACCCATCAGACATCAAGAATTATAACATTCAAAAACCAGTCGGAGAACACTTCAATCTCCCTGGTCACTCGATTACAGACCTAAAAGTCACAATATTACAACAACAAAACTTCAAAAACAGACTGCAATGAGAAACTGCTGGATTGGAATTAATTTGCAAACTGGACACCATTAAATTAGGCTTGAATAAAGACTGGGAGTGGATGGATCAGTACACAAAGTAAAACTATTTCCCCATGCTAATTTCCCCCCCTACTGTTACTCACACCTTCTTGTCAACTGTTGGAAATGGGCCATCCTGATTATCACTACAAAAGTTTTTTTTCTCTCCTGCTGATAATAGCTCACCTTAACTGATCACTCTCGTTATAATTGGTATGGCAACCCCCATTTTTTCATGTCCTCTGTGTATCTTCCTACTGTATTTTCCACTGCATGCATCCGATGAAGTGGGTTTTAGCCCACGAAAGCTTATGCTCAAATAAATTTGTTAGTCTCTAAGGTGCCACAAGTACTCCTGTTCTTTTTGATGATACAGACTAACACGGCTACCACTATGAAACTTGTCACCCATGGGACTGTTATTTGTAGTCCTTCTCCTAACACCGGACCCTCACGGAGCCTTTTTAGAAAGCGGGGGCAGGTTTTGCCACCCCCCCCCCCCCCCAGGGCTTACACAGGGCAAGGGCTAGACGATAAAACCCCAGGACCACTGTAGACTGGGAGGGCTGCTAGCTGGACAAACTTCCCGGGACACGTTCAAGGGAAACCCAGTTAGTGTGACACAATAAATATTGCCACGGCAGCTCAGTGCACATTAGATTTCCAGCTGGCAGCTGTGCGGGGGAGGGGGGTGGGAAGAGCCCCAAGCCAGTTTCCAGAGGATAATGACGTCATGTGAGAGACGACTTCAAGGCCAGGCACCGCAGAAACAGCTAGTCAAGTAACAACGTGAGCCCCCGGCAGCCCCAGCGAGCCCGTTCCCAGGCACAGGGGAAACCCGGGTTCCCATTCTGCACCATCAACCCGCGGCTCAGCACTTTCCGCGGGATCTACGCGCCACCCGGAGTTTTCCTCTTTTACCGTGGCCCCTCTTCTTGTAATAAACATACCACCTCGGCGACCCCCTCCCACGTGTCACACAGAGACACCCTGGCTATTTAAGACTCTAATGCATTCTGCAGGGAGATAAGAGATCTACAACGGAAGCAAATAGAGGCTGCTTTATGAGCGTTTACTGAGCTCATTTCCAGTTAGGGTGACCAGATGTCCCGATTTTATAGGGACAGTCCCGCTATTTGGGGGTTTGTCTTATATAGGCACGGCACCTATTACCCCCCACCCCGTGTCCCTATTTTTCACACTTGGTGTCTGGTCACCCTAGTTCCAATTATTCTTCCCGTAATCCACAAAGAAATATTCCGGGGGAGGGGGAGACTGGGCAGGGGGCCTGCTTCCACACTGGGTTGCTAGCTACTACAGCTCTGGGGCACTTTTAGGCGGTGGCTAGAAACGCGGCATTAAGTAGCTCTCCCTGTCTCCGAACTACGTTTCCCAGCAGCCAGTGAGGAAACGGCCAGAAGGGGCGGGCGAGGGTACAAAGAGAGCTAGCGATACCTGTTCATACAGGTACGAGAAAGGGGTGAGTAACAGGTGAGTAAACCTAGCCGGGGGGAGGCGCGGCGCGGCGCGTAGAATTTGGCTTGGGCGCTTATGGCTGCGTGAGGCTCAATGCCTCGGTAACTCTCAGCCGCGCTTGGTCCCCTTGGAGAAGGCAGAGCGGCCGGCGCTAACGCCGTGTAGGAGAAGTTGTGAAAGAAAACAAGCTAAGATGGACTCAATTCAATGGGGGAAAGGGTGCAGGGAAGACACGTGGCTTCAGCACACTCTGATTTGGAGGTGAAGCTGCGCCTTCCGGAAAGAGCGGGGGGTTGTTTTTCTTTTTCTTTCTTTCTTTGTGTTTAAGCCACTTTGCAACGCAGCGGGAGGGAGGAGACCAGGCGAGTGTTTTTTCGCCTGTCTACAAGGGCACGCAGCTCTAATTAAACTCTCCCCCGAAGTGACTCCCGAGCGAGGCGGCAGAAGCCTTTGGCGGGGAGGAGAGGGAAAGGCTGCTCATCCGCAAGGCGGCTCCTTGCTCTGGGGGAGAGGAGTGGCCCTCACGTGCCAGCGGCGCTGCATCTGCCCGCTGCCCAAGCGCTCTGCGGCTTATATGACCTGTGGCCATGTTCCGGGGCTCTCAGGGCTTTGAATGCCGTCTCTGTGCTCTCTCCCAGGGGGGAGAGGCTGAGCCCAGGGGAGGAGGAGGAGGAGGATGATGCCCTTCTCCAGCTTGTGGTCGGAGGAAGCCTTCGACTACTTGTTCAAGATCATCCTGATCGGAGACTCCAACGTGGGGAAGACCTGCGTGGTGCACCGCTTCAAGTCGGGGCAGTACCACGAGAAGCAGCAGAACACCATCGGGGTGGACTTCACCGTGCGCTCGCTGGAGATCGATGGCAAGAAGGTGAAGGTTAGTGGCTGTCGCAGGCTCGGTGGTGACCCAGAGCAGGGGACAGTTGGGACTAAACATCCTGATCAGCACTGTGGTGGTGGGGGGTGGGGGGGCTGACGAGTCCTCCCTCAGCTCATGTGCGGGACAAACTAGCTGCCTGCACCCGGGGATGGGGGAGGAAGAAATGGGTTGCAATGACTAGGAAACTGAGCGATGTTGCAGCCGGTGGTCGAGCTGCGCTGTGCTGCAAGGATCCCCCGCGCACCTGCCCGAAACTTACCTGCAACAAGCCCTGCCTCTTGTTCCAGCCCTGGGCAAAGCTGAGCGCACGCTGCCCCTTGAACCCGCGTGTGGGCTCCTCTTGTGATGAGAAGACACCTCCTCTGGAGGGCTAGGGCTCGAATACCGCTTATGCCCTCTGAGCCAGGTCACAGCAAGTGAGTGCTAGGTGGGGTGGGCCATCCCAATACCTGTCAACCCCCATGGATGGGGGAAACTCTGTCTCCTAGTTCAAGCCCAGGCTACATGTGGGTTTTGTTCCCATCTCTGCCCAGATTTCCCCTTAGCCTCCAAATTGCTCATTATTCCTTGTGTGCCTCGTAAAATGAGCTGGACTCATCCCTAGTAATTCTGCTGAAGACCAGGGAAGAACTTGCCCCCATAGATGTAAATATAGTATTCTAGTGTGTTCCAAAGGAACAGCAGGGTACAACCTGAGTGCTGCCTGTCTGCATTATTTGTGCATGTATTTTGACTTGTATGTACATTTAAAAAAACAATAATCTTGAGGATTAAGCCCTGATGGAAATAGATAAACTATTTGAAGGCTGGTTTTGGGCTTGGGCCTCTCCCCCTAACCTCTGTGGTGAAGAGGATAGCACTCTAGAAGCTGAATCCAGTGATCAAGTTGGGAGACATGAACTTGGGTCTTTGCTCTCCCCAAGATCTGTGATTCCTTGAATGGCAATGCACTCAACTCTGAGGAAAGCTGAAGAACAGGGATACTGTGGTGATTGGCACTATAGAAAAACTTAGCTAGCGCTTATTTTGAGCTTCCTCCCAGCTCAGCCCCGAGTATTTGGCTATAGAATAGACTGATGGATTTCATCCTTTTCCATACCTTGGCTGCACAAGATACTGTCTCTTTTCTTCCCTCCCACTCCTAAGGACACAACATGTTAGCCCACTCCATAATACAGTTACAAACCAGTTAGGGAAAATAATTCCTCCAGAATAAAGTCCAAGTCACATTATAGCATGGTTTGGGTCTGTCTGCATAGACCAGCCTGAATTGTGTTATACCCATGCTGCACCTTGGTTATAACATAGTTTGTCACATCTACACAGGCAGAACCAAACCATCTTGTCAATAGGTTCACTAAAGCAGTTGTAGCCTTAGGCTATGTCTACACTCCCACATATATCAGCAAAACTTATGTCGCTCAGGGTGTAAATAAGCCAGCCCCCTGAGTGACGCAAGTTACACTGACCTAAGTGCCGGTGTGCGCAGCACTATGTTGGCAGGAGAGCTTCTCCCACTGACATAACTGCTGCTGTTCATTGGGGGTGGATTAAGTAAGTCGACGGGAGAGAGCTCTCCCATCGGCCTAGAGCATCTGCACTACAGAGCTTACAGTGGCGTAGCTGCATCGGTGGAGCTGCGCTGCTATAAGATCTCTAGGGTGGCCATACCCTGAGTGTAGATAAGGCCTAGTAGTATTGAATATCATAAATTGCAGTGTCAAGTATCAGAGGGTAGCCATGTTAGTCTGTATCCACAAAACCAACAAGGAGTCCGGTGGCACCTTAAATTCCAGTGCAAACTCTGAAGTGGCATTCACTAGACTTCACTGGCATTACTTCTTTTTTTTCTCCTCCTGCAGATCCAGGTGTGGGACACAGCAGGCCAGGAGCGCTTCCGGACGATAACTCAGAGTTACTATCGCAGTGCCCATGGTGCCATCCTTGCCTATGACCTTACCAGGAGGTCCACATTTGAATCTATTCCTCATTGGATTAATGAAATAGAAAAATATGGAGCTGCTAACTTAGTCCTGATGTTAATTGGTAGGAGTCAAACTTTTTTCTATTTTAGTTTTTATTTTTGATACATAGCCTTAAACACACACCCCGTTCCCCACACTTCATCTCAGGCTCTAGTTACATGAATTTTTCAAAATACAGAGAACAGAATGAGTGTAGTAACTTGAGCTATATTTTTGAAAGAAAATGTCCCATTCCTGTCTATACAGCAGAACCAAGCAATATCAAGTATTCATATCCTATTCCTTGTTTTTGCACCATTATAATGGAAAAAGCTTACTGATAGTCTAACCGGGGCAACTCTCTTGAGGTCAGTGGATATGGGCCCACTTTCAGAAATGATGAATTTGGCCCAATGGTTCCAATACGCACGAGCATAACAAGTTGTCAATGGGCAAAAATGCACCCATCTCAAACCCCTCTCTAATATTCCATATGTTCGCCTTCCCGTGTCCGTTTTACTGACGTGCACTTGCTTCTACTGCTCAGGGGGGCTGATCCTAGGTGGAAACAGGCTGACAATGGGGACCCTCTTCCAGAGCAGGAAGGCTGCTGCCTGTGTCTCCCCCTTTCTTTCCTCACAGACAAGGAGAGTGGTTGATGGGAAGCAGGGTTATTCCTCCCTCCTGCAATCAGAAGTTATAGTTATTGCTCCTCTCATCCACAGGAAAGAGGGTTGAACTGGCAAAGTGAGAGAGCCTGCCGCTTTTGCCTGTTCTGTTATCAGCACTGTGCTGAGAGCAGCATATTTATACAAGCCGCAGAACAACAATCTGACTTGGCCCCGTAGCTTGGCAAGGCTGGACTCCCAAGCCTGGTAGTTGTGGGATCTGAGCCCCTGCTAACATACACTTTAAAATACTATACTCCTATTTATGAAGAATTAGGTAAGTCCTTCCTAGTACTCTTCTGAAGACGTGACATGAAAAACAAGTTCTGACTTGCATGGAGCTGTAGATCTTGGTGTGAACAAGGGAATAGGCATCACTTGAACTCTATAGCCCTTAGTCTGTTTATTATTTCTTTCTTGAAATGGAAACACAATCTATTATGCTCAACAAACAAATGAAGAAAGCCCTAAACTCTTTGGAAAATGTCCAGTATAACTTCAGTGTCTCAGAATAAAACATTGACTGTATTTCAAAGGTTGGTACTGCTTAGCTTTTATTTGCTACTCAAACTGTCTACTGAACCTTTCCCATCTATTCAGTTATATAATAATTCATTCTGGTGTAAATTTCTAATGCAAAATAGTTTGATTCCTACCCTTTCACATTTGAAATGGGGGGAGGGAGGGAGAGGGACAGAGAGGAGACATGTAAGAAAATAAACAGATACGCTATAAAGCTGGGGTGTGGCTTTTTTTAATAAAGCTCCTCTAGAAAAAGATTGACTCCTGACAGTATACGTTTTGAATTTGCTGAAAAGACAAATTTCAACATCCTTGAGCAATTTGAAAGTAATCACTAGTAAAATATCGTACATACCAGGAGAATATGGAAGTTCAGGCAGGGGAAGAAAATCTGTTTTATAAGATGGATATGCAACTTTATAACCATTAATTTATTTTTATATATAACGTGTGTTTTAAATAGCCTTAAATCAAACTCTAATAAGATCTCAAGCAGTGTTTTTCCTACTTTGTCTATCTGTACATTTCTATTATCAATGGAAATATTTTTCATTGGTTTGTGTGTGTACGGTGAAATTGATGTTTAATGACACTATTAGCTAGAGGTGCCTTCTGGTTTTGGACTAGATTTTGATTTATACTGATTGACTGTATAACAGTTCTATCTGCATATGCAAAGTTGCTGCTTATTTATATTTAAATTGTAGCCTATATAAAGCTGGCCAACAGTGATAGGTTCATGTACCTTTTGACTTTACCCCAAAACTCCTTAATTGTAATACTAGATCTTGTTAATATCCAAAGCTGGGAAGGTATTCCCTTACCATGGGCTGAGGCTATAAACGTCCCTATTTTCCCATAGGAGAACTGAATTAGTCCAGCAATATCCCAGTATTGGTGTTGGGATCTCAGCATCCACCTAAAGATATAGGCCAAATTAATTTGGTAGTACCAGAATATATATGGCTTCCATTAATGGTCTTCTGAATGGATGTTTGATACTGGTGAGAAAATTAATACAGATATTTGGAACATATGGAGACATGTTTTATAAGGAGGTATATTGTGCACAAGGTCCTCTTGGCATTTTGTGTGTGATCACTTTAACAGCTAACCTACCTAGAAAGAAAAAATAGCCACATTAGAAGTAACACCTGTATAGAACTGAATTTTCTAACTCAGCAAAACCTCTAAGAAGTTACAAAGTGGTAGGTGAATCTAATTCTTTCCAAGTCAGTGCTCCTGCACCATTTCCCTACAGCAAGTCCAGGAGCAAGAAAATGTATTAACAATTTGTAGCATGAATTTGGTAACCTTCACCACAGGCCCCAAAAAGTTGCTGTAGTTTCCATGCATGAAACTTTCTTGGTTTTAGTGTTCTGCTCACTAGAAATCTTGTTTGGCATAATTTTATTCCTTGACACAAAATCCCTTTAAAAATAAATATTAAAAAAACATTGGGGAAACTAACCAATTGCATTGTTTGCATTCGTACATTAGAATGCAGACCATTAATGGAAGCCTTTTTTATTTAAAGGGAACAAATCGGATGTAGCAGAGAACCGCCAAGTCCTTTTTGAAGATGCCTGTACGCTGGCAGAGAAGCATGGGCTATTGGCTGTGTTGGAGACTTCAGCCAAAGAGGCCCAGAATGTAGATGAGGTGTTTACATTGATGGCAAAGGAGCTGATAGCCCGCAACACCTTGCAGCTTCATGGGGGGCATCCTCCAAACAGCATCTATCTGGACTCCAGGCCGGTGATTGTTAGTCCAAGTGCAGAGAAGTCCCAGTGCTCTTGCTGACGAGATGTCTCAATCATAAGAGCTGTGAAGGTGTGGCTGATGATTACATATGTTTCCTGTTTGGCCTCAAACCATCGTTCTAATGTATCACTGCCTTGCTGTTTTGACCTGTAACTCTCTCCAGGAGTTAGGTGTTGCAATGGTCAAAAGTGCTGGATTGCCTTGAACATGGCAGCTGTTGGTACTTAAGCAAAGACTTTGAGCTGAGAGGAGAAGACTAGGTGCTGCTAGCCTGAAAAGAACTGTGAAGACTCTTACTCCTAAATGGAAGCAACTGCCTTTGAATAGACTCTCTGAATAGAGTCTTCTGGCTGTGCCAGAGGCTGACTGTAACCAGGTTTTGTGCTGACTGTTTCCTTTAGGATACACAACCTGCTGTAGATCAAATTCTTTGGTCTTCATAAATAACTTTACAATGTGTGACACGTGTACTTACACTTTTTTGTTCATGGCCGTTTGGCTTGCATTACTCCAGTGGTCAGATCTCCATTCAGGGAGATGCTGATGGCAGATCTGTGGCAGATACAGCGCCATAACTTACTACTGGTATTGTGATTAAGTAGACAATCCTGCCACATCTATCTTCCTCCCTTTGCCAGACAACTTAGCTTCCATCCCTATTGCTTGCATAGCAGCCAGAACAATCTGACTGGTATGCCAGTGGGCCTAGGGGTATCCCCAAGACTTTTTCCCCAACTTCAATGGGTTAGAAGAGCTGCCTTCAGTCTTCTTCTTTGGTCTTTCTGCTGACACTGACTAGTACCAGGGCACCTCTTTGGTTGCTGTTGTGATATAGACTCTCTAGTGAAGCCCCTTCCAAGCCAATAGTAATGGCCAGAATTCAAATTAGAGATGAAAGACTCCCTATTATTTCTTACTAATCCCTTGCTTAAACTGAAGGGATGATTTTTAGTCAAAAGCCTATCTTAAACAGTTGCTGTTCAGGTTGTGGAAATGACACCATAGTTTAGTCTTAGAACTCAAAGATAGCTTTCAGGCTTCTGTACAGCTGCTTAGACAGGTACAATGGCTCACTAAGTACTGGTAATTGATTTTCAGTAATGAAACAAGATGGGGATGCCCTTAGTACTGCTGTTAGGTTGCATTTTTCAGTAAGACATTGGCCACCAAAAGCTGGCCCCAATACTGGTTTCAATCAAACTTTTGTATTGTGAAGCTTATCTTCAGCAAGGGGGTGTGTGTTTCCTGTCATGGCCTTTCAAAAGTATGCTCTGCAAATTGATTCTAGCTTTCTCTGTAAACCCAGAACTTCTTCACTGCTTTGGGAGATTTCTAATGAGAAATTTGAGGGGAGAGCTGCTAAAATGGTCAGTTGTGTTAACAGTGGACACATTTCTAACATTCCTGACAAAGAAGCTTCTGCTTGCATAGGTCTCCTACTCAGTTTACTGGAAGGCTTCAGGAAACTGTTCCTTTAACTCCATAATATCAAACTAGTGGTTGGGGGAGGTGAGACGATACCAGTTTAACCCTTTCTGAGGAGATTGCCTGAGGGATACTCAAAGCATGGCCCTAAAAAACCTTGGCTGTGTCCCGCTGTACTCTACTCAAATGCTTCTTTAGTTATGCTGTCACTGGTGAATTACAAGCTAGAATTCCCACTTTATTACAATAAAATACAGAGCTGGTCATAATGCACAGGAGCCCTAGAAGTAGGTGTGGCAGGTTTGGTAAACTGCCTTTGGTATCTTAAGGTTCACATTTTCTTCTCTGCTTTTGAACAACAGGTGGCAGAATCTCTCCTTTATGAAAAAGCTTTCTGATCAAGCACAAAGAATGTTAAACATTGACTTTTAGATTGAAGGCTTGTGGCTTGTTGGGCATATATTTAAACACAATGAAACTTCCTCTGGCTCAGTTTCTTCTCGTGTTTGTTAAACATAGCTGTTAATGTGCCTAATGTTAGCTGCCATGCTGTTCTATGAACTAAGAGCTGAAGTAATGGGGGATTCCCACTACTGGCTACAGACCGAGTACTCACATGTACCACCTGCTATTTAGCCTACATTTACCTTGTCAGCCCAATACTTGTCTGCATACTTCTATCCCCCCTGGCTGGATAGACCTAATGGAAAGTTATAGCCTATGTTGGTTGTCAGTTAGTTACACCAAATATGCTCCTTCAATCAGTCTATCCAGCCCCTTTAATCACTTATTCCTCTTTACCATTCCCTATTTAACTTCTTGGTGACTAGGGGCCTAGTATCAAATGCAGACTTACTTGAACAGAGAGGTAGTGCTGCTCCCTCTGCTGTAATGTGGCGTTTTTTTAACAATCCAAAAATCACTTGAGTTTTTGGGCTGGTACAGTGATTGATGCTTGCTCATCTGACATTACTTAAAGGTAGGGGCTGTAGGTGGTGTGTTTTTTTTTAAATAAAGCATTCCCCCATGCTCTGCATGCAAACCAAGTCCCACTTATATGAGAGTCCATTTACATCATCCCTGCTTGAAAGCAACTTTCCTTCCTAAAACAGCCTTAATAAATAAAAACAACCAAAACCATTTACTTTATATGCACTTTATCTGGCCTCTTTCTTTAGATAGCCAAGACAGATGAGCCAGTCCACAAAAGTTACCATGAGTAGCCTTTCCTAATACTTCTCGTGCTGATAGAGTGGCTGGAGCCTAGGTACCTACCAACAAAGGCTGCAGGACTGTTAGAAAAGCCCCTTAATGCTTGTCAGTCCATTTGCTAGGTTAATTACATGTCCCTGCATACCTCCAGCACCACTGGACCTACTGTGACTTTCCCAACCTGATATTCCACTAACCAGTAATTGTCCAGTGTAGGTAGCTTCCACAGGGCTAGTGCTACTTGCTTTGCCTGAGGGAATAAAGCTGTCAAGAGTGGCCTCTCTGCTCATCAAGAGGTTCTGCAGCATTGTTCCATGTGACGAACACTCACTGGTCTGCAGTTGTTGCTTCGCCTGGCACAGGTCCCCTTCCCTCTACCTTGTAGAGGAGGGAGCAGAGCCTTTTTGCATGAAGTGAGTGCATGCCAACTCTTGCTGGGGGACTCTTGGCAAGTCTTCAGTAGCTCAAGCAGATAATCCTACCACTGAGGATTCAGCTTAGCCTCCATTTTGGGATGATATTAAGGAAAAGGCTACTCTTCCCTGGGACTTTTAGGAGTTTAATCCCATCTCCCACAATTCCACTGAACCCCTACTCATTGACTCCCTTTTGAAATCTCTCCCAAGCCCTTGAATAAAGTAATCATGCTGGGTCAGAGCCCAAGGGGCAATGTGTTTAACAACACTTTGCTACATTGCTGTGTGTGAATGCACAGAAAAGTGCAAATAGGATTGCTAATGCACAAGCTCTAGTATCCTGGGCAATATTCATGATTACAGAGAGTATTTTCCAGTGTAAATTAAGCCATAACAGTGAGAAACTTTCTTGAAAATGGAAACTTAGATTCTGGGACACAAAATGGCAGCCACCAGAGGAAAAATACTTATCTGTCAAATTAGAACAATTTAGCTCTATTTAGCACGTGTCTCCCTAAAAAGCACATGGGTATATAGCCTGGGCCAAGGCAAGGTGATTTTTCTTTTAAACTGCTCTGGGATTCTTTGTATTTGTTCTACTTCCCACTCCTACCATCTGTAAATGTATTGTGTTTAACATCTCCATTAACAAGTGGGTAGAAAATGAGGCTAGATATTCATGGTGCCATTTCACAAGCTTGCTGGTATTTCATGTCCTCCAGTTAAAAGCCCTCTTAGCTACTGAAAAGATGGACAGAGCCTAATTTTGCTAAAAACCACCTTTAAAATCCCATACAACTAGTTTCAAATGGCTGTTACACTGTAACAGGTCAACTGCGGTATGGCCAATCCTGAGCATTTAAAAGTGAGTCAGGCCCCCAAAATATCATGATTGGCTTAAAAGCCACAAGTATTAAACGTGGGGTCTTTTTACTTGCCTTCTGGCTTTTGAATGTTTACGGTACACTCACGTTTTCAATATTTTTTTCCACAACAAAGAGGGACAGAACTTATTTTGAGGTGGGATTTATAATGAAAGCTGAGAGTCTCATGTAATCACTGTCGGAGCTGGGGCTGTCAAACATAAAATATTACAGGACTTAGAAACACTGCAACTGTTCTTCCAACTGCAAGAGTCAGGTAAGACCAGTCAACAGGAGAGTTCAAATGTTACCCAGAGTCATGCTTTAAAAGGTTCTACGTAGAATGACGACAAACACTTTTATATCCCCATACAGACAGGGGCCTCGAGCTTTTAGGGTCTGTTTACACGGGGAAATTAATGAACTGGTTACACCTGTAGCATAGAGCATCATTGATCTTGAAATTTTCAGTACAAACCGGTTAGGCCACCAAAACCCAGTTCTATATAACTGCTCTGTTTTAACTGAACTGGTTTAAAACTGGGTAGAAAGTTCCCCTTAGGAGAGCCTAAGGGTACATTTTTTCAAAGGCACGTAAGTGAGTTAGAATCTTAATTCCCTTTTCAAAAGGAATTTAGGAGTCTAAATCTCACTGGAAGTCAATATTTTAATCTTACGTTACTAGGCAGTAATACGGTTTTTCTAAAACATGGTATAAAAAGAGTAAACGCTACCTATAATGAGATTTAAAATAGCAATATTGACCACTTCCTCGAAGAAGTGTTTACGAGGTAGCTGTGGTTAAGGCTGTACTCCATTACACCTGCCTGCATCAACATTGTCTGTAGTATGAAACTGAACCATTATTGATTGGACACCGAACCCAGATTGACTGCAAAGGACAAGCTATGTTCAGCAAGCCAAGGCTCTAGTGACTGCATTGTCCATTTTAATTAAATCAGTGGGGTTTTTTAAAATTTAAATATAGCTGCCATATAATTTCATCTGCCACACCAAAAGTGTCAAAAAAAAAAAAATCTAGGGACCTTGGCCCAGAATTAAGATTAGTTTACTGCAGAGTATTCTGGGAATTGAGCATGATTCAGCTCATGTTCACACACAAAACAGATTACCATGATGCACAAGCTGTGCCATCCCTGTTGCAATTTTACTTGCTTGGAAGAAGATTCACCACAATTATGTACATGCTTGAGGTCACTACACCATTCTAATGCAATTAGACTGAAAGAACGGGCATTGCAGTTGCACGGTTGCAAGTGGTCGTTATAGCACAATCTCACAAGGCTCCAGCAACTCTGGAGTCACTACTCTTTGCCTTTACTCCCATTCTGATGATTTTTCCAGGTTTGAGCTATTGCAGTGCTGGTCATTGTATGTATGCATTGCTACTTATAAAAGGAAACTCATGCCCATTTAAGGATTATTGCTTAAAAAGAAAAGGATATTGCTATGCAGTATCCTTTCATTTTACAAAATGCATGATATGTTAACATGTTAAAATGCTATTTAACAAAATATATAGCACCTGACCCACTGTGGTTTGCTATGGCAAATCATCCTGCTCCCAGGACCTAAATTCCCTGTAAGCTGCGCCGCCACGCAGCCAGCAGGCTAGCAAGGGCCACGCAGGCAGGGAGAAGCACCCCCCACCCCTGGCCAAGCCCAGCCCAGCCCCACCAGAGCTGCCAGGGAGAGGAGCCCCGCCCCACCAGAGCTGCCGCAGCCAGGGAGAGGCGTCTCTCACCCGGCCCCGAGCTGCTGCGAGCTGCTGCGGCGAGAGAGGGCTGTGGGGAGTTCTCGCCCCCTGCCGCAGCCTGCACCCCAAACCCCTCATCCCCAGCCCCACCCCAGAGCTCGCACCCCCCCACCCCAACCCTCTGCCCCAGCCTTGAACCTCATCCCCAGCCCCACCCCAGAGCCTGCATCCCTATCCAGAGCCCTCATCCCCCCCCCCACCCCTCTGCCCTAGCCCTGAGCCCCTTCCCACACGCCAAACACCTTGGCCCCACCCCCACCACACATCACCTCCATATTGGTGCACATAAAATTCATTCCGCACATGGACGTAAAAAATTAAAGGGAACACTGCGCCAGGACCTATGC